>OY757022.1:53538029-53955529 GCA_963580285.1 Lucinisca nassula
ATCCTATTTTGACATTCGAATTCGCCCCGAATATCGTATTTTGATATTCAAAATCCTATTTTGACATTCGAATTGGGACTGAATATCGTATTTTGATATTCAAAATCCTATTTTGCCATTCGAATTGGCCCCGAATATCGTATATTTATATTCAATATCCTATTTTGACATTCGAATTGGGACTGAATATCGTATTTTGATATTCAAAATCCTATTTTGACATTCGGATTGGGGCAGAATATAGTATTTTGATATTCAAAATCCTATTTTGACATTCGGATCGGGGCAGAATATAGTATTTTGATATTCAAAATCCTATTTTGACATTCGAATTGGCCCCGAATATCGTATTTCGATATTCAAAATCCTATTTTGACATTCGAATTGGGACCGAATATCGTATTTTGATATTCAAAATCCTATTTTGACATTCAAATTGGGGCAGAATATAGTATTTTGATATTCAAAATCCTATTTTGACATTCGAATAGGCCCCGAATATCGTATTTTGATATTCAAAATCCTATTTTGACGTTCGTATTGGGGCAGAATATAGTATTTTGATATTCAAAATCCTATTTTGACATTCGGATTGGGGCAGAATATCTTATTTTGATATACAAACTCCTATTTTGACATTCGAATTGGGGCAGAATATAGTGTTTTGATATTCAAAATCCTATTTTGACATTCGAATTGGCCCCGAATATCGTATTTTGATATTCAAAATCCTATTTTGACAGTCGGATTGGGGCAATTATTATTCTGCCCCAATCCGAACGTCAAAATAGGATTTTGAATATCAAAATACTATTTTCTGCCCCAATCCGAATGTCAAAATAGGATTTTGAACATCAAAATACGATATTCAGTACCAATTCGAATGTCAAAATAGGATTTTGAATATCAAAATACGATATTCGGGGCCAATGCGAATGTCAAAATAGGATTTTGAATATCAAAATACTATATTCTGCCCCAATTCGAATGTCAAAATAGGATTTTGACTATCAAAATACGATATTCGTTCCCAATTCGAATGTCAAAATAGGATTTTGAATATCAAAATACGATATTCAGTCCCAATTCGAATGTCAAAATAGGATTTTGAATATCAAAATACGATATTCGGGGCCAATTCGAATGTCAATATAGGATTTTGAATATCAAAATACTATATTCTGCCCCAATTCGAATGTCAAAATAGGAATTTGAATATCAAAATACGATATTCGGTCCCAATTCGAATGTCAAAATAGGATTTTGAATATCAAAATACGATATTCGGGTCCAATTCGAATGTCAAAATAGGATTTTGAATATCAAAATACTATATTCTGCCCCAATTCGAATGTCAAAATAGGAATGTGAATATCAAAATACGATAGTCGGTCCCAATTCGAATGTCAAAATAGGATTTTGAATATCAAAATACGATATTCGGGGCCAATTCGAATGTCAAAATAGGATTTTGAATATCAAAATACGATATTCAGTCCCAATTCGAATGTCAAAACAGGATTTTAAATATCAAAAAACGATATCCGGTCCCAATTCGAATGTCAAAATAGGATTTTGAATATCAAAATACGATATTCGGGGCCAATTCGAATGTCAAAATAGGATTTTGAATGTCAAAATACTATATTCTGCCCCAATTCGAATGTCAAAATAGGAATTTGAATATCAAAATACGATATTCGGTCCCAATTCGAATGTCAAAATAGGATTTTGAATATCAAAATACGATATTCGGGGCCAATTCGAATGTCAAAATAGGATTTTGAATATCAAAATACTATATTCTGCCCCAATTCGAATGTCAAAATAGGATTTTGAATATCAAAATACGATATTCTGCCCTAATCCGAATGTCAAAATAGGATTTTGAATATCAAAATTCGATATTCAGTCCCAATTCGAATGTCAAAACAGGATTTTAAATATCAAAAAACGATATCCGGTCCCAATTCGAATGTCAAAATAGGATTTTGAATATCAAAATACGATATTCGGGGCCAATTCGATGTCAAAATAGGATTTTGAATATCAAAATACTATATTCTGCCCCAATTCGAATGTCAAAATAGGATTTTGAATATCAAAATACGATATTCTGCCCAAATCCGAATGTCAAAATAGGATTTTGAATATCAAAATACTATATTCTGCCCAAATACGAATGTCAAAATAGGATTTTGAATATCAAAATACAATATTCTGCCCCAATCCGAATGTCAAAATAGGATTTTGAATATCAAAATACGATATTTGTTCCCAATTCGAATGTCAAAATCGGATTTTGAATATCAAAATACGATATTCTGCCCCAATCCGAATATCAAAATAGGATTTTGAATATCAAAATAGTATATTCTGCCCCAATCCGAATGTCAAAATAGGATTTTGAATGTCAAAATACTATATTCTGCCCCAATCCGAATGTCAAAATAGGATTTTGAATATCAAAATACGATAATCGGGGCCAATTCGAATGTCAAAATAGGATTTTGAATATCAAAATACTATATTCTGCCCCAATTCAAATGCCAAAATAGGATTTTGTTTATCAAAATACGCTATTCGGTCCCAATTCGAATGTCAAAACAAGATTTTGAATATCAAATACGATATTCGGGGCCATTTCGAATGTCAAAATAGGATTTTGAATATCAAAATACTATATTCTGCCCCAATTCGAATGTCAAAATAGGATTTTGAATATCAAAATACGATATTCGGTCCCAATTCGAATGTCAAAATAGGATTTTGAATATCAAAATACGATATTCGGTCCCAATTCGAATGTCAAAATAGGATTTTGAATATCAAAATACGATATTCTGCCCCAATTCGAATGTCAAAATAGGATTTTGAATATCAAAATACGATATTCGGTCCCAATTCGAATGTCAAAATAGGATTTTGAATATCAAAATACGATATTCGGGGCCATTTCGAATGTCAAACTAGGATTTTGAATATCAAAATACTATATTCTGCCCCAATTCGAAAGTCAAAATAGGATTTTGAATATCAAAATACTATATTCTGCCCCAATTCGAATGTCAAAATAGGAATTTGAATAACAAAATACGATATTCGGTCCCAATTCGAATGTCAAAATAGGATTTTGAATATCAAAATACGATATTCTGCCCCAATCCGAATGTCGAAATAGGATTTTTAATATCAAAATACTATATTCTGCCCCAATCCGAATGTCAAAATAGGATTTTGAATATCAAAATACTATATTCTGCCCCAATCCGAATGTCAAAATAGGATTTTGAATATCAAAATACGATATTCAGTCCCAATTCGAATGTCAAATAAGGATTTTGAATATCATAATACGATATCCGGGGCCAATTCGAATGTCAAAATAGGATTTTGAATATCAAAATACTATATTCTGCCCCAATCCGAACGTCAAAATAGGATTTTGAATATCAAAATACTATATTCTGCCCCAATCCGAATGTCAAAATAGGATTTTGAATATCAAAATACGATATTCAGTCCCAATTCGAATGTCAAAATAGGATTTTGAATATCAAAATACGATATTCGGGGCCAATTCGAATGTCAAAATAGGATTTTGAATATCAAAATACTATATTCTGCCCCAATTCGAATGTCAAAATAGGATTTTGAATATCAAAATACGATATTCGGTTCCAATTCGTATGTTAAAACAGGATTTTGAATATCAAAATACGATGTTCTTCCCCAATCCGAATGTCAAAATAGGATTTCGAATGTCAAAACGCGATATTCGGTCCCTATTCGAATTTCAAAAAATAGGATTTCGAATGCTATAATACGATATGCGGCTTCAAATCGAATAACGAAAAACGAATAACGAAAAACAAACTAACTTCACCTATCTTCGCCATAAAGTGAATATCGAAAAACGAAAAACGAAAAACAAACCAACTTCACTTTGCTCAAGTCTATTTGGTAGAGTCTCAAATCTTAGGTTAAAATTGAGCCAGAGAGACTAGACTAGCTACACTTTTATACACTGTTCATTTTAATGCAAAATATGATTTTAATTCCATATTATTCATTTAACACCTAGTGGCTAGGCTATAACAAGAGCTATCTATAGTCTTGACAGGAATCGTGTGCTGGATAATACTCAGATCAGACGCCGCGGAATGTGGCGTCTGCTCAGCCGGTTGCACAGGGACTACACTGTTTGCTTAAATAGTGGCATTTGAGGGTTAAACGAAATAGTATAAATTGACAGGTTGCTCTCGTAATGAGAGAAAAACAATAACTTAATCCAGGCCACACTGTCACGTGACGTCTTTCGGAAACTCCATTTTTTAAACTGTTACACAAATGTATGCCAAGTCGAGTAAAAATAAACTTTTCGCACTTCTGCTAAGAACTTAATTTTAGAGCCCCGAAATGTTTTTTTTTTTTTTTTTTTTTGTTGTTTGTTTGTTTTTTTTGGTTTTGGTTTTACGGCCCTTTCAAGATTATTTCACTCATATCGAGCCAATCGTTAATCAGAGGTGGGCGAAAACCGGAGTACCCGGAGAAAAACCACCTGACCTTCAGTTGCAGAACTTGGCGTCTCCCATATGACCCGAGCGAGGCTCGAACCAAAGCGGTGAGAGACCTAATGATCAAGAGTCAGCGCTCTTTACCACTAGGCCACGGAGGCCCGTCCCTGAAATGTTTAATGGCAAAAATGAGTCGCGCAGACTTTATATGTGGTACCGTTTTTAGACATACAGCGTAGACCAAGATCGGCTTTAGAGTATATTGCTTCTGATCAGGGTCGGCACTGTTCGCCATGTATGTATGCAATAACAGTTTTGAACATGATTCAGGGCCGTACGCAGACTCTGAAAACGGGCAGGCTGAGGATGCGAATTTCAGGTATTTTTCAGAGGGTAAAAAACTGCATGAATATGAGATAATTTCCAAATGATGGATGGGGCTGCGTTTGCACCCTCCCCACTCTGTTGAACAAAACCTAAGTACTACCCTTAGACGTCAGAGCGCAGCGTAAGAAGAAAATTCTGGACTGTGCTCGTTTGTTTGATTTAAGGTTTAACGTCCCCGTCAAGAATGTATAGGTCATTTGGAGACGTCACTTCCAATGTTACGGGACTGTCAGCTCTGCGTGGAAGCATCATACAGCCCATCTATTTATTCAAGCCCCGATAGGCGGGCGCGGGCGGACTGTGCTCGTGCACTTGGGCATTGGCAAACAGAATCTACATAACCAGACGCCACATAACGCGATGTCTGATCAGATCTACTGTGCTAGCTCAAGTTAAACGAACAGTTCGATTCTCAGCTCAGGACTATTTTCCCAACCTACATTCAGCGACGATCGACCCACCAGTACTCTCAGTGCTTTGATTTATTCCCGGATCACTTTGCAGAAATGTTAACCATCATGAGACGATGTTTCGCGCACAAAACTCAGTCAGTACATCGAGGTTCAATGTCATACGTAGAGGTCAAAGTTTAAAAATGGTTAATTAACAACTTTGTTATTCCTGAATGAATTTTGAAATTACATGGCAGAAATGTTAACTATCATGAAACGATGTGTTCAAGACTCGGATCGGTACCTACAATGTCAACATCACGTGAAAACCACCCCCACCCCGATAAACCCCACTTTATTTTAGAGAAATTTGCAGTATAAATACGAAAAATATCAGGGATTTTCATCTGAAAACTAGCCATTTTTGAAATGTGAAAAATGCACTATGTCGCACGGATGTGTTAGCGTAATGTCTACATGTACCCATCACTTCCAATCCATTCATGAGACGCTAAGTTCTGCAATGGAAGGTCAGGTGGTTTTTCTCCGAATACTCCGGTTTTTGCACACCTCGGGTCGAAATAAGAGAAACTAGAGCTGGTGTTTATGAAATAGAAACACTATGCCCCCAACACTGCTTGCTCCTAGTTGAAAAGGTAATGCTTCACATGGCTAAAGTGAGATCCACTCATCAACTTTCAAGGCGCAGCTTTGATACTTTTTGAGTTATATTGCCGACGAGATTTCATCAAAAAATTTCACAAGGGCCATATCTCATGAAAGGGACATATTCAGATAGAGAGAGAGAGAGAGAGAGAGAGAGAGAGAGAGAGAGAGAGAGAGACCAAAAAAAAAAACACATGTCATCTATTCCATATATAAACTTAAAAAAATAGCATACATGGCTCTAAAGATATACTATGCATCACAAATCATACAATGTACCTATGCCCAAATTTACGAAGAGTTTTGGAATCCTAGACTGTGGGTACCCATGACAACCGCCTCGTTTACGCATTTTTGACGAGCGCTTACAATTTATGTTTGAAAAGATTTTCACCAGTATGTTACACAGGTGATAGTATAATAACCTAAATATAAAAAGGCGTTTGTGGTTTCAACGCCAAAAAAGTTGAAGATCAACCTGAACATCCATGCAGTCTGATCAGCACCCTTGTATTTTTTGCAGATTAGATTGTATATTGCCTCAAGTTTCTATTTTTCTTTTAATTTCAAGACTCTCTCACTCCATCTGCGTGCATGTGCGTGTGTGTGTGTGTGTGTAACACATAGTCATATGATTTTCATGGAATGATATTGCACTTCAAGTTATCAATAAGAAAATGGTAGCTATACAGAGTGGGCAAATTGTATTCAAGTTCCCCTTTGACTTTCTGAAAACCTAGAAGATAACACCAGTGGTGGAGTTAATTTTACAACTCAGGCATTTGCAGGTAAATTAGGGCCAGCAATGAGTCTCATGGGAGGTGTGCAGACCGTTCGGAGAGTAATTTATGTGTCTGTCTGATATTCACCCTGGAAGAATGGGGTCCCTCTTTAAGCGGGTATACATTATTTTTCTTTTTTCTGCTGTTTGGTTTGATATTTAACACCCCTGCAAACATTATTTAGGTCATTTTACAGGCGTTTCTTCCAAATTCCGGCGCGTATCATGGTAGCTAAACTGCAAACATAGGTTGTGGGTGCTCGTTAGAACCGCTTCGTTGAGGCGGTCAATGAGGTGATTCTAACGAGTACCCACAACCTATGTCTTGTATCAGGAATAAGAAAAAAATAATGTATACCCCGTAAACCCCAGTTTTCTCTATATATAGTGGGGGTTAGGTGGATTCACTTATTCACGTGATGTGATGCTTCCACGCAGAGCTGAAACCAGCCCGCACACGAGTACAGGTAAACCGCTTAGAGGATCTGAGCCTGCCTAGACAACGCGGTGCGAGTCGGCCCGTCCATGCTTATAAACCCTATTGGTTTTATTGGGCGGCAGGGCTTGAGATGGCATTTCATCTTAATGTCGGGTAAAAGTCCCACATAATTGGAAGCAACGTCTTCAAAATGACATTTGCAGTGTTGACAGGGACGTTAAACTTCAAATCAAACAAACAAACTAAACATCGAATCGATGTTAGTTCGACGTTGATCAAAGATTGGTTGTAAAGTGATGAAAAATGCGGATACTATATCAAATTGTCATTTTAATCTATCAGTCGAAACAGTACAGACTATTCCATTATTTAATCTTTTAAACCTACAATTTTCATAGTCTACACTTGGCTTTGGGAAAAGAATGAAGGTCACACCCGGCATATGTGGCATATTATTGTCACTTCAACATTTTCTCCAGACCTATCTTTTGTAACCATTGTCAAAGCATTTTACACACCAAATCTGCACAATTTCATTTTCACTTCAGGAAAGGATTTTAATATGTAATAAATGCAGTTAACCTCAATGTAACCCCATGCCAGATATAGTGTATTGGCTCTGAAACTTGAAGATTTTTGACCGCAGGCAATCTGCACCCCTGTCTTATCAGCTATAACCGGAGTGGACCTATTTAATCCTGCGCCAGAATTGATTGACAGGTTTTCAAGCCAATAGTTCGATCGTTTGTTGGCGATTGCTAACCGCCGAAATCTTAGACAAGCTAACCTAACAATAGAATGTCGACAACAACAGAGTTAACTTCCTTGACGGGGCGTTGCTAAGCTGCGCATACAAAGAAAGGGCTAGAGGTTGCTTCTTGTTGTTTAATAGCTTCAGCATCATTAGTAGGCCTGACTCTGGAATTCATTACGCAAACATGCCTGTACAAATACAGTGTGAATTTTACCATCTAAAAACGAAAATTATAAATGAAAAATTGTGATATTTTCCTTATTTCTGCTCAAAATATAGATTGTGAGTACACGTTAGAACCGCCGCAATGAGGCGGTTAGCACTACACGTTAGAACCACCGCAATGAGGCGGTTCTAACGATTACCGACAATCTATAATTCAGAGCAGAAATAAGAAAAATAAGGTTTACCCCCTGTAAACCACAGTTTTATTTTATAAAAGTGGGGTTCATGGGGGTAAGAATCATATAGGCGTGTTTTCGTGATGTAATGTTGAATCAGAATGAACCAAGAATCTTTGGGTGTTCCTTGTCTACATGTAGACTATGATCATATTGCTGTGAAATTCTTGTCGGACATGCATTGTATTTAAATAATATAAAAAATATGTACGTTTCTGCAAAATCTTGGCCTAAAAGTACAATATTCCCAGCCTAGGCTAGGACAATATGCATGTATAGTTACTTTCTGTGATCCATATAAACAATACGTATGCGAATAGCTGCACAACGTGAAACTGACAGGCTAGTTTTTCTTTTCTATTCTGTCATAAATACACATGTCAACACGAACCGAATTCTTTGTCAAACCACCAGCGTATTTTTCCGTATTTTTCAAATGTATATAAACCAATATGCATGCGTTTTTTGCGCAAGGTTTGCCGCACAAGCTGCGTATTTTTTCTGTATTTTTAAACAATACGTCTTTCAATACATACACATTTTGCTGCGTAACATTTGTTGCATCCGCTGCTTATTTCTTCTGTATTTTTCAAAAATACGTTCTCCAATACGCACGCGGTTTGTTGCGTAAACTTTGTCACACCAGTTGCTTATTATTTCCGTATTTGCGCACAAGACGGACGTAAATACGTACTGTATTGCCAGTGTATCCGTATGTATTGGTGTAAATTCGCATTGCGTATTTGTCCTTATTTTGTTCATTTTTTACGGCGTAGCCGTTCTGTTTTTGCTTTTGTCCTACATTTTTCGTTATTCCATTGGTCAATAAAACCGCATGTCCAAGGAGATGACCATTTCATTGGTCAATGATTTGCATAAATAAATCTACTAAAAAAAAAACACGACAGTTTACCGAAGTTTTAAACTAGGAAATGTTTCATTTTTTTATGTGAGACATGAATGAAAAATATATACAGTTTCGGCTTGCTCACCGTCTTGTCCTTTGATGACCATACGTCATATGTATAATTGTGTTTCTAGTGAATTCTGAAACTGCTGCGGTGAATAGCTATTTTGACCTAATTTCACGTGGTTGGTCTATATAGCAAAAGGAACCATTTCGCGAAAGGAAGGTTCCTTTCGCGAAAGGAAGAATTTTCTGCGAAAGGAATTGTTTGTTTGATTTGAGGTTTAACGTTCCCATCAACACTGTGTAGGTCATTTTGGAGACGTTGCTTCCAAGTTTGTGGAACTTTTACCCGACATTGAGATAAAATGACACCTAAAGCCCTGTTGCCCAATGAAACCAATAAAGAGATATAGCATGTCAAAAACATGTAATAATCGCATTACAAATTGACAGATGTTTAATTTACAATATATGCCCAATAAAAGTCGCAGTGTATCATTTGTCTTCAGCATACTTTATGTCCTCCATTTTAACACAAAATGGACATTTTCGAATATCATTAATGTTATATTAATTCTGAAAAGGAATAAGTGTAATTTGAGTTTTAGTTCGGTGCACATAAGATCAAGTTTCCGTCCGTTTGTCTGCTCGTCAGTTTGTTCGTCCGTCTATGCGTTTACGTTCACCATGGCGACAACCCTAAATGTTAACCCTAGAATTTGTGTGCAAAAACAGTAAATGATAAAGTTTTCTTTTTTGTTGTGCATATACTTGCGATCATAAATGAAATGAGGTCATGTTTTTAACCTTGACCTTTTACATTGACCTTAGCTCAAACAGGCGGGACACCGCCCTCTGCAAAGCTATTTTACCTCGCGTGACATCTGAATTGTTTGAATACAGTAAACCAGTTCATAGCTAGACAACTGTTGCTGTCACTATTGTAGCTCATATTTCTAAACAACCTTCCAATTAAATCTACGCCGCATATCTTTTTTAAAGATATTTCTTGTTACTGTGTGACAAACGTTTGGCAATAAGCATTTTAACGTGAAATCGCTATTGACAAACCGTTCGACAAAAGCCATTTTAACGTATATTCGCTTTTGACAAACGTTGTCAAAATTACTTTGTTAGCGACATTGACCTTGAGGTCAAATGTATGAGAGTGGTATTGCTGAATAAAACTTTGGACCTACAACTATCATCATACCAAATATGAAGCCAATCCACCCCTGGTTTGGAAGATATTTGCTCTTAAAAAAACTTGAATGAATATGTGGACGCCAATCGCCAACGCCAACGGCGTCTCCGCCGGGGGCAGTGCAAAAGCTCTTACTAACCGTCACTTCATTTCAGACAAATCACTGCCTTCCCCGTCTCCATAAAAATAACTTGGACCAACTGGCATTCATGACTTAAGATGATGGGTTTCTTTGAACATAGCTTTTCTTTAGTGCATCTAACCTTTTTCTCTCCGATTAGCTCTTTTCGCAGGTTTATGCACTGAAAATCGTGACTGCATTGCATAATGGTTGTGCACTAGTTCAAAGCCATTACCTACTGCTAGAGTCGCAGAAAACCACAGACATTCAATATATAACATATAATTTTCTCTCCTGAACATTGCCACTTATTTCACTCTTATAAATTCTAAGAAGTCTTCCCTAAAAGCTATTTAATCGACTGTAAGTGTATCATGCTTCAATAATTTAACTCCTTCAACCATGTAGACCGGTACAGAATTTTCTATACATCACGTGAACAGGTCCGTGAAATGAAGACCCCCCTAAACCCCAATGTATATAGAGAAAACTGGGGTTTACGGGGGTATTCATTATTTTTCTTATTTCTGCTCCAAGACATAGGTTGTGGGTACTCGTTAGAACCGCCTCATTGAGGCGGTTCTAACGAGCACCCACAACCTATGTTCCGACTATAAATAAGAAAAATATAACGGATTTTCATCAGAAAAGTAGCCATTTTGGAGATGCGAAAAATGTACTTTGTCGCACGGATGTGTTTTCGTAATGAAAAAGTTAATCCCTTGGACACAGAACTACAAACTCGAGTGTACAATAAAAGAATCCAATATGGGCGTGAGGAGTGGATGGAAAAATCCGTCTCAAAGGTCACTGTCCGGCATCACGAGGCTTGCCGAGTGATGCCGGACAGTGATCCCGAGGGACGAATTTTTCCATTCACCCCTCACCCCATATAGGATTCTTTTTCTTGCATATCTTCCATTTCTTAGTGCGGAGTTTTAATGCTGCAGTCACTTACCGATGTCCTCCATATTGTGTTGACACTACAGTTACGTTTAGTGACGTCACGTAGCGTCACTAGCGTGCTGTGACGTCAACCTTAACGACGGCGCGTCATATATAGATCGTATTTATAAAACACGCGATAATATACAATTTTGGATAAGAGCAGCAGGGTTAGAACAGAATTTCTATCCCAAGCTAAATGTATGGATTTCCTTATCTGGTGTGCAAGAATATCTTTTCTACGCCAGACCAGCCAGTCTCCCCCGTTCAGGCCCCAACAGCAACCCAAGTTATTTTTCAAGTTCCGCAACGGAATCTACGACCCCAAAGGACCAGCATACGAGCCCCGCTATGAGAAACCTATGCAACTGTATGTAGTGTCAGTCTATATGAGCCTTCTCTTTTAATGGGCCGACGCATGACAAAACCTATAATAAGACCGGTGCGACCAGCAGAGACTCAAATCAACATGCGCACCCATCCACCAAGACAATACTTTTTGCTTATGTCTCTTTGCATAGATATCAGCCTACAGTAAGTACATGCGATCAGCGAAGACTCTGATCAGACTGCGCGAAAGCACAGGCTGGTCTGAGTCTTCGCTGGTGGCTTAAGACTCCGTGTAGATTTTTTCATGCGCTGGCTCATTTGTCATAGTAAAACTTCGATGATGGATTAAATTCACTTCAGGAACTTAGTGGTGAGATGTCATCACGTGACCAAGTCCTGGTAATGAACACCCCTCTAAACCCCCTCACTTTATATAAAGAAAACGGGGGTCTACGAGGATATACATGATTTTTCATATTTTTGCTCCAATACATTGGTTGTGGGTACTCGTTAGAACCGCCTCAATGAAGCGGTTCTAACGAGTGCCCACAGATATATGTTTGCAGTATAAATAAGAAAAATATCACGGATTTTCTTTAGAAAAGTAGCCATTTTTGGAGATGTGAGAAAATGCAGTTTGTTGCATGGGTGTGTTATTGTAATGTTCTAAGCTCTTTGCGAGACTCTAAATGAAATAGTAACGGGTTTCAAGTTTCAAGATCATTGCGTAAAATCCGATTACGTACCTTTTCTCACTGACTAGCTACGATAATGCAATATTGTGTGCATTTAGAGTTAATCGAATAGTGCCTAATGAAAGTCCAAAATGCAATTAAGTCTGGAAAATTTCATTTATTGATTGAAATGATAACGTAATGATCAGATCTGCAATATCTAATGGCTCGCACCAAATAAAAAATGTCTCTTCCATCTTGTTCTCTCAACGAAGACTCAGAAATGAGTCCGTGTACCCGCTTAGACAGAATTCAGCCTTCCGTTTGGTTGTTTAACTTTAGGTTTAAAGTCCCCGTCAACAATGTATAGGTCATTTTGGAGACGTTGCTTCCAGTTTTGTGGGACTTTTTCCCGACATTGAGATTAAATGACATCTCAAGCCCTGAAAGCACTAGGGTTTATAAGCATGGCCGGTCCGACTTGCACTGCTTTGCCTGGGCAGGCTGCCCTACATCATAGCGTAGTTTATATTTTCTTGTCCTTTGAGATCATTGATTCCATTGTTGAATGTTGAAAATATTTATAGGTTTACTGTGGACGGTCCGACTTGCACTGCTTTGCCTGGGCAGGCTGCCCTACATCATAGCGTAGTTTATATTTTCTTGTCCTTTGAGATCATTGATTCCATTGTTGAATGTTGAAAATATTTATAGGTTTACTGATGAGGCCTTATTGGCCGAAACTAGCCAGTCTGGCCCAGAAATTATGAACACCACATATTTTCCAGTTCTTTGGTGTATTCCTTGCTTCCCTTTCTGGAACATATTTAGATTCTCTCAGTGGTTTACAAGTACTCGTGTACGGTCGGTTTCAGCTCTACTTGAAAGCATCATGCAGCCCATATATTTCTTCAAGCCCTAATGGGCGGTCGCTGTCAGCCATCCATGTCCACTTGAGTGTGACCCATGTCAATGAAACTCTTTATAATAAGAAGTATCATAAATTGTATGCATTATTCAGAAAATGACCGCAAATGGTCATTTTTTCTATACATCACAAAAACACGCCTATATCATTCTGACCCCCTTGAACCCCACTTTTATGTAGTAAAACTGGGGTTTACAGGGGTAAACCTTATTTTTCTTATTTCTGCTCAAAAAATATATACTCACCGGAAATAGAAACTATACACTCATTTTTTAGTTGTCACTGGCAAAACATTTTAATGAATTTTGAATTCCAATTATATAAATTATCATCATTGGCATGTCTGATTTATCGAAAAAATGTTTAAGGATAGCTTCGGCTTAACGGGTAGAACCACAGGTTCAAAGCAAGGGTCCAAATCTTGCTGATCAAGTTTCCATTGAGTCAAACATTTTGTGTCGCAAATGTGACTCTCATTTTTACCAGTTATTACGCATCATCTAACGTTGGGAAAATTGTTTACAAAATGAAAATTTTCACAATGGTTGAAATGTTATCGACGTTTAAATATTGGACCAAACTACCGGAAGTGAGCGAAACGTATGGCATTTCTGATTGCAGTTATTGTTTTTATCAATATTTGAAACACAGCTGAAGATCCTAAAACGACTGAAGGCACTTTTGGGTTGATTTTTGGCTTGAAACATTATTTTGAAAATTTCTCTGAAAAAAAAGAAGTTTTTGAGATTTCAATAGAATGTTTGTTCTCGATAATTTTTAAATGTTATGTTATTTTTTTATTCCTTGCTTTTGACTTGTTACCTATACGCAAAAATGTTGTAGTCAAAATTCAATTACAAACAGATTTCGTGAAAATGCACTTTTTTACATTTTCCCCAAAAACTATTTTTTGAACTCAAGATTTTCTTTGAATTGTTACAGGATTCATTTTGATAGATAGTCAAATCCATAATCAGTAATTTTTAACTGAATTATCCACTTGTTTTGTCAGGCGAGACAATTTAAAAGTGTATAGTTTCTATTTCCGGTCAGTATAGATTGTGGGTACTCGGTAGAACCGCCTCGATGAGGCGGTTCTAACGAGTACCCAAAATCTATATTTTGAGCAGAAATAAGAAAAATATCATAATTTTTCATCTTAAAATGCTCATATTTTCAGTGATAAAATTGACAATTTATTTGTATAGGCGTGTTTTTGTAAAGTTTACGTTTTAGTTTGAATATAACATGGTTGTTTCACTAGTCTAAGCACAGTTTCGCTTTGGACACCAATAATATTGTTGGTGGGTGCTCGTTGAGGCAGTTCTAACGGGAACCATGAACCATCAGCCTGTGTCTGTGGTACGAATAAGACAAATATCACAAATTGTTCGTCAGAAAAGTAATCGTTTTGGTGATATTTGGAGATATGAAAGATTGCACTAAGCCATATGTGTGTGTTATCATAATGTTGTTGTTAGCTGTTTATGTTTCCCTGAAACATGTTCAGTTCGTATAGTAGAAGTAAAACAAAGATCAGGAATTGATACAATTAACTAACTCCACCCATAAAAGACACCAAAGGGAAAGAAATACAAAGTTAACATTAAGCGACCAGACCATAATGGAAACCTAAACAAAGGAAGGCCATAAGGACAGTTACTTTCCCACAAAATGGCCATATGGCCATCCAAAATTAAAAGAACAAGTGATACACACAGTAAGTAACAAACAACAACATAAATAAATCGCCACAGAAGAGCCGCCTTGGAACGGTCAGTGGAAGATTTCCACTGGGGGGCTTAAATCGATTTTACGTGGCCACAATCCTCGCCCTTACTTCCGTCGCGATTTAGACAAATAATTTGTTCAGTCTGCATGAAGGCCTCCTAACTCATCAGTGCAACATCTCCGTATAGGCCAGTTTACAGTACTATATGTGTGGCTGTGTGTGAGATTATGACATGACTGCATGTTTATATATGGTTTATGTTTTATAACGCTACTTGTACTCGTATATACTGTAAATAATAGAAGGCCTCGTGGAAGATTAGCTTGTATTCCTGCTAAATGAGTTACCCTCTGAAGCTAAAGACAGTTTTATTATTATTATTATTATTATTATTATTATTATTATTATTATTATTATTATAAGGCATATATAAACATAAATAAATTGTCCAGCGAAAATGGACTCAGGTGTCTTAAGACAAATATCAACCCGCCTCGCATCGACAAATGTAAGATTCCGTTTCTTCATGGAAGTTAATTTTATTTTACATCAGATGTTTTAAAGTATTAAAGAGGTTTGGACAGAAATCCAATGTGCTTGTTGAAGCTGAAGTGGTGATTTAGGACTTGACATCTACATATATTGTCGACAAAACTAATAGCGCTAAAGCACATTTTCTGACATCCGCTAAAGCTATCGACAAAACTAATCAGTCTTTCCCACAAGCACATTTTCAGAGATCCGGTAAAGCTCAAACAAGTTGTATACTCATCTAAAATTACCGTAACTCAAGATAGCAATAAGTCAAGCATTATTTTAAGACGACGTTCCTTAATTTGTCTTGAAAATAACCGCTGAAAATAAATGCTACTTTATGCGAACTAACAAGACTGTCCAGACTTAGTTGATAAGCAAGGTTATATCAGCGACAGACTGCAAGCATGATAGTTAACACCATCACGGTGGACAACTTTGCTTCCCTCTTTAATTGCGCGCCGTTGGGTCAGGCCTCAGATTCAATGACGGTTCCAGCGTAAAGGCTTATGTTGGTTCGTACATGATGCGCTGTCTCTGGTCGGGCCCATCGGAGTCTAACTGTTGGTTTTCTTTTGCTCCAGCATTTCAGTGGTTTCTTGCTGTCGAGTCCGCACCGTTGTTTCATCTCTGTGGTTATTTGATTTTTGTGTTCACGGAGATGTTGCACTGATGAGTTAGGAGTCCTTCATGCGGACTGAACAAATTATTTGTCTTAATCGCGACGGAAGTAAGGGTAAGAAATGTGGCCACGTAAAATCGATTTAAGACCCACAGTTTAATTCCTTTCCACTGACCGTTCCAAGGCGGTTCTTCTACCGCGGTTTATTTGTGTTATCGTTTGTCTTTGTTGTTTGTGTCGCTTATATTCTTTTATTTTAGATAGCCTATTGGCCATTTTGTGGGAAAGTGACTGTCCGTTTGGCTTTCCGGTATTGATGTTTCCATTAGGGTGTTGTTTCGTGTTTGTGTTTCTTTCCCTTTGGTGTATCTGATGGGAGCTTTGGGTTAATTGTATCGAGTCATGATCATTGCCTCCACTTCTTTTTACCTACTCATTCATTCTCGGTCACTCTTTCCCAGGTTTGGTAGTCTGTGCCTACTCTAACATTGAAGTCTCCCAGGATGATGAGTTTGTCTCCGCGGGGTAGAACAGAAATCACAGAGTTCAAATCATCATAGAACTTGTCTTTGACCTCATCTGGGTTGGTCATTGTGAGTGCACAGGCACTTACAATAATTGCGTGCCTCTTACCAGATAGGCGTATACTCAGTTCATCAGGCAGTCATTTATGCCTTTTGGAAGTCCTGAGAGTTAATGACAAGGTATGATTTGACGGCCAAGCCTACTCCTGCTTCCCGCTGCTCTTCTTTCTTTGCGTCCACTCCAGAAGCCTCTTTCTTTGCGTCCACTCCAGAAGAAAGTTTAGCCAGCACCAACTTCCTTTATTTGCCTTCCTCTGCAACGCGAGTCTCACTCAGAGCTGCAATCTCGACTTTTTACCGATAAAGTTCTCTACCAACTAGAGCTGTTCTACGCCATGGTCTGTCTGAATAGTGTGTGTGTGTGTGTGAATTCGGGTTTAACGTCGCTTTCAACAATTTTTCAATCATATCACGACGGTGTCTGGTTGCGACAGGGAGCTCAATGCTCTTTTAATAGTGCTGCCTCACTGAAGTATCATGTCCCAGACACATTACATGATACCACACCCAGTCACATTATCCTGACACTGGGTCGACCAGTCCTAGCTCTACCCCGTAAATCTGAGTGCCAAGCGAGGAGCAGCTAGTACCATTTTTAACGACTTTGGTATGTCGCGGCCCGGGATCTGTCTGAACAGTTATGCTTATAAGCTATGCTTATTTGTACAAGAAAGCAACAAGATTAGATGACCAGAAATTGCATAGGGCTACATCTCCAACAAAATTTCATGAAGTTAATTGAAAATTTAATCGGTAATCTCCTCTTCAGTCGAAATCAGTATACTAAATATCAAGACTCTAGCTCAAATTTTTTAGATATCTTGTACACAAGAGTTCAATGTTATTTTAATAAAAGGGAAACAACTTTAAATGGGAGATAAATCCGATAAGGAAAACAATGCGGATCGCCGATCTATTCATGAGAAATCTGTATATGAAATTTCAAAGTACAGGCACACATGGTTCTATAGTTATGCTCTGCACAAGAACGCAACATGATTAAATTGCCAGAAACTGCAAAGGGCAATAACTCCAACAAAATTTTATTAAATTCATTGAAATTTTAATAAGGTGATTTCCTTCTCAGTCCTAATCAGTATCCCAGCTATAAAGGCTCTAGCCTAAATAATTTATGAGATATATCTTGCACACAATATTTCAATATTATTTTATTGAAAAGGAAATGACTCTAAAGTGGGAGATAGTTCGGATAAGAAACAAATATGGGTCACCTATTTTTATCATGAGATTAAATGGCGAGAAAATTGCAAAGGGTCAAAAACTCCAACGAAATTGTATAAAATTGGTTCAAATTTGATCAGGTGATCCCCAACTAAGTCCCAATTAGTATACTAAATATCAAGGTCTAGCTAAAACACGTTTTGAGATATTTTGCTAGCAAAGATTTCAATGTTATTTATTTAAAAGGGAAATAACTCTGAAATATGGGATAATTCCGATACGAAAAACAAAAAACCATATTTAAAATTTCAAAACACTAACTACATGGTTCTTAAGTTATGCTTTGTACAAGACAGCGATACAATCGAATGCCCAGAAATTGCTTTGCAGCCTTGCTGGTGTCTGTGTATGTGTGGCGGCCGTAAAAAGTCTCCCTGTCCTACATCATACTGTAGTTTATATTTTCTTGTCCTTTGATTCCATTGTGGAATATTGAAAATACTTGAGGGTCACTGATGAGGCCTAATTGACCGAAACTAGCTAGTATGATACAGAACATATGCACACTTCATATTTTCCAGTTCTGCGGTGTATTCTTTGGTTCCAAAGGATAACCCTTTTACAGAACATGGCATACTATATTGCTGTGAAGAGACTCAATAAATCCGAATCTCAGATTTTCGTTCTTTTATGTGTTCTTTGTTTCCAAAGGCAAACTTTAAGCTTTTATTCCTTCCCACTGCAGCTGATCTTAAGTGCCGTGTTGCGGCCGTAAACAGTCGCCCCGTGCTTCATCATAGTACAGCGTATGTTTTCTGGGATCATTAGGTCAATTCTTATTACTTTGAAAATCGAATGTCGCTTAAGCCGGTGCTAGGAGGCGTATGCAGCATTGCAGACTATATTGCTGTGTATGAAGAGATTCCGATTTTCGTTCTTTTCGTTCTTTTATGTGTTCTTTGTTTCAAAAGGCAAACTTTTACGCTTTTTATCCTTACACACTGAAGCTGGTCTTAAGTGTCGTATGGCGGCCGTAAAAAATCTACACGTGCTTCATCATAGTGCAGATTATATTTTCTTTTCCTTTGGGTTCGTTAAGTCAATTCTTGTTACTTATCCTACTTACCCTACTCATCCACGTTGGGACAGACTTCGCCACTTACTTAGTTTGCTTAGCTTTCTTAACCGATATGAGTTAAGCCGGTGCTAGGAGGCGTATGCAGCATTGCAGACTATTTTGCTGTGTATGAAGAGACCCAATAAAACCGAGTCTCCGATATTCGTTATTTTATGTGTTATTTGCTTCGAGAGGCAACCTTTTAGCATTTTGTTTTAATTCCATCAACATTTCATGAAATTGGTTGAAAATTCAATCAAGTGATCTCCCCAGTCCAATCAGTATTCCAAATATCATGGCTTAGGCTCAACAACTTTATGAAATATCTTGTGCACGAAATTTCATAGTTATTTCATTTAAAGTAAAATAACTCTAAAATGTAATATAATCCGACTAAAAAACGAAAAAGGGTCAGCTGTCTTATTTTTCATGAGGAATTCATATTCCTAAACGCTAGCATGCATTGTTTTAAAGTTATGCTGTGCACAAGAAAGCAACACAATTAAATGGCCAGAAATTGCAAAGGGCTGCGACACCAAAACAATTTCATTACATTAATGAAACTTCACTGACAGGTGATTTCCTCCCGACTCCAAATCAGTCCACCAGATATCAAGTCTTCAGCTCAAATACTTTTAAAGCTATCTTGTACACAAAACTTGAATGTTATTTTAATAAACGGCAAAAAACTCTAAACTGGGAAATAATTCGGATAAAAAAAATACGGGGCCACCTATTTTTTCATGAGGAATCCATTGTTTGAAGTTAAAAACACTAATATGCATTGTTCTTAAGTTATGCTTTGCAAAAGAAAGCAGCACAGTTAAATGGCCACAAATTGCTTATACTTCATACCCGAGTCCTGAAATTAATCTAAAAGCGCTATCAATATCTTCTATGTCGTTTACTTACATAATATATCCACTGTTGTCCAAAATCAGCGAAATATCAGGCCAATCGGAGTTTAACTGTTGGGTTTCGTTTGCTCCAGCATTTTAGTGGTTTCTTGCTGTTGATTCCTCACCGTTGTTTCATCTCTGTGATTGTTTGATTATTTGTGTTCACGGAGATGTTGCACTGATGAGTTAGGAGGCCTTCGTGCGGACTGAACAAATTATTTGTCTAAGTCGCGACGGAAGTAAGGGCGAGGCCACGTAAAATCGATTTAGATTACTTACCTATCATCACTTTCATATAAGTAACGTAAGTAAACTGAGCTGAGGTTAAAATTCCAAAACGACAAAATACACAATATTTTAAGTGACATGAGCTTATAACGATGTTATAAACTAACATATCAAAGAACAGACAATGTTAATAAATGTATAAGCACTCCAAAGCTAAATAAGTAAAATAAGTAGTCGTGGCTGTCAGTGTATTGACTTTCGTTACAACAGACAGGTCACACCGTCAGTCATGGTCAACGTTAATAAGCTGAGTACGATGCGACTCCAATAACTCGAAAGAGGTGCAATTGCTTAAGTGGGAGCCAAAGTAAGTTAAGTTACATAAGAGAACTAAGTAGGTGCGGTAGTCTTACCAAATGAGGATGAGTAGGGTAAGTTGGATAAGTAAAGTAAGTAGAATTCTAAATTAACTAAGTGAAGTAAGTATCTACCATATAAGCAATATATCCCTTACCCGGATAAGCTAAGTGAGTTGAATAAACAAATTAAATATCGAACTCTTACCGAATGGGAATAAGATGTTTAGGTAGGATAAGTAAACCAAATAGAATGTCTTGTAACATAAATAAAGTAAGTAACAGCTCTACCACCTACATTACCCGGTGTAAGTTAAGTACGCTAAGTAACCTAAGTAGGAGGCAAGGTCCCTTTGAACAAGAATGAGTAAGGTCTGTAGGATAAGTAAGCTAAATAACCTAAGTAGAATTCTAAGTAACATAGATAAAGTAAGTAACTACTCCACCAGCAAAGCTACTCATATCGGTTAAGAAAGCTAAAACTAAGTAAGTGGCGAAGTCTGTCCCAACGTGGATGAGTAGGGTAAGTAGGATAAGTAAACTAAGTAAACTTACGAGGGTAGGCTGAAAAGTTCTGAGCCTGACCAAGAAGCAAGCATCGAACAGCCATGAAATTTTGTATTCATTAAATCCAAACTTTTATTACTTAATTTGACTCAAATGAGTTCAAGTTTACCTGCAATAACGTAGAAATTCTAGACTTTGAAAATTGATACTAGCACGTTTTTGAGAAAATGGACAAAATCTGGCATCGTGGTGTCATCAAGTACCTCCATAAATAGGGGTTAGCTCCTAAGGACATTCATGCCGATATGGTTGCTACATTAGGGGATGATGCTCCTTCGTATGCAACCGTGAAAAGGTGGGCAACAACTTTTAAGATGGGCAAGGATAGCCTTGAAGATGATGACCGGTGTGGATGACCCATAACGGCAACAACTGAGGAAACCATCAGCCAAGTGCACAGGGCCGTGATGGATGACAGGCGTTTAACTGTGAATCAGTTAGCTAACACTGTTGGCATCTCCCGTGAACGAGTAGAGAACGTTCTACACAGTGAATTAGAGTGGTCGAAAGTTGCCGCCAGATGGGTGCCACGGCTTTTGAAGCCTGACCAGACTAAACCTGTCACAAGCCAACTTGGCTATTTTGAAGCAGACCAAGATAGTTTTCTTGACCGTTTTGTCACTCAGGATGAGTGTTTGGTTCATCACCTTGTGCCAGAGACCAAAAGACAATCCATGCAATTTAAGCACCCTGGCTCACCCCCTCCAAAGAAGACAAAGGTCGTCTCCTCTGCAGGGAAGGTGATAGCATCAGCGTTCTGGGATGCCAAGGGTATAATATTCATAGATTACTTTCAAAAGGGCAGAACAATTAATGGGGAGTATTATGCAGATCTGCTAAAACAATTGCGAAAAGCAATTAAGGCTAAACGACCCGGAAAATTGACAAAAGGGGTCTTGTTCCATTAGGACAATGCGCCTTCTCATAAATCGGTTGTCGCAATGGCTGCTGTGCATGACTGTGGCTTAACACTTGTCGATCATCCTCCGTATTCACCTGATCTAGCTCCATCAGATTATTTCCTGTTTCCAAACATGAAAAAGCACTTGGCTAGGCAACATTATTGGTCAGACGAGGAGGTGATAGCTGCTGTGGAGGAATTTTTCAGGGACCAAGATGAGACCTTCTATACCACTGGGATGCAAGGACTCCAGCATCGCTGGAGGAAGTGTGTGGACAGGAGGGGAGACTATGTTGAAAAATAAGAGGCATGGACAAACCATTGGATCTTGGTCAGGCTCAGAACTTTTCAGCCTTCCCTCGTAGTAGAATTCTAAGTAACATAAGTAAGGTAAGTTACTGTTCCATTAGCAACGCTACCAATACCAAAGTAAGTTGAGTAAGCTAAGTAAACTAAGTTGGCGGCCTTGTCACTCCGGCAAATTGTGAGTAGGGTAAGTAGGATAAGTAAACTAAGTAACATAAGTAGAATTCTCAGTAACATAAGTAAGGTAAGTAACTGTCCTACTAGCTGTACCATTCTTACCACAGTAAGGTAAGTAAGCTAGGTAAGCGGCAAAGTCCGCCTAAACTAGGATGAGTGGGTAATTAGGATGAGTAAACTAAGTGATCTGAGTAGAAGTCTAAGAAACATACGTAAGGTAAGTTACTGCTCCACCAGCAACGCTACCAATACCAAAGTAAATCGAGTAAGCTAAGTAAACTAACTTGGCGGCCTCGTCACTCCGAAAAATGTTGAGTAGGGTAATAGGATAAGTAAACTAAGTAACCTAAATAGAATTCTAAGTAACATAAATAAGGTAAGTAATTACTCCACCAGCTGCGCTACCCATACAATAGTAGTTTCAGACAAGTAAGCTAAGTAAACTAAGTAAGCGGCGAAGTCTGCCCCAACGAGGATGATTAGGGTAAGGATTAAGTAAACTAAGTAACCTAAGTAGAATTCTAAGTAACATAATGGAATGGATATTGTAGCTGTTCGAACAGCTACTTACTTTACTTCGTTAACTTAGAATTCTACTTAGGTCACTTAGCTTCCTTATCCTGCTTCCCTACTAATCCCTGATGGGATAGACCATGACGCCTACTTAGTTTACTTAGCTAACTTACCTAACCCATGCATGGTTGTGGTGTCTAGTGGAGCAGTTACTTACTTTACTTAGGTTACTTAGAATTCTACTTAGTTTACTTAACCTATTTACCCTACTCAACCCTGATCGGAATGACCATGACGCCTACTTAGTTTACTTAGCTTACTTAACTGATTCAGGAATGGTTGGGTGGAGCTAGTGAAGCAGTTACTTACTTTACTTAGGTTATTAGAATTCTACTTAGGTTACTTAGTTTACCTATCCTACTTACCCTACTCATTCCTGTTCAGAGTGACCATGATGCCTACTTAGTGAACTGAGCTTAATTAACTTACTTTGTTGTGGCTGGTGTAGCTGATGGAGCAGTAATTACTTTACTTAGGTCACTTAGAAGTCTACTCAGGTTACTAGGTTAACTTATCCTACTTACCCTACACATCTTTCTTCGGAGTGACCAGGCCGCCTAGTTTACTTAGCTTACGTGCTTTACTTAACTTTCCCCGGGATGGTTGTTGTAGCTCCTGGGGCTGCTACTTACTTTACTTATGTAACTTAGAATTCTACTAGGTTTACTTACTTTACTTATCCTACTCACCCTACTCATCCCTGATCGGGGTGACCATGATGCCTACATAGCTTTCTTAACTTACTCTGAAATGGTTATAGTAGATAATAGAGCAGATACTTACTTAACTTAGGTTCTCAGAATTCTACTCAGGTTACTTAGTTTCTTTATCCTACTTGCTCCATTCATTCCTGATCGGAGAGAGCACGACACCTACTTAGTTTACTTAGCTTTGTAATAATTAACTTACTCGGGTATGGTTGGGGTAGCTAGTGGAGCAGTTACTTGTTTTACTTAAGTTACTTAGAATTCTACTCAGGTTACTTAATCCACTTAATCCTACGTATCCTACTTACCCTACTTATTCCCGATCGGAGAGGCAATGTCACCTACTTAGTTTACATAGGTAAGTTAACTTGATTTGGAATGGTTTGGATAGATAGTGGAGCAGTTACTTACTTTACTTATGTTACTTAGTATTCTACTCAGGTTACTTAGTTTGCTTATCCTACTTACCCTACTCATCCCTGTTAGGAGTGCCAATTACTCCTACTTAGTTTACTTGTATGACTGGTGTAGCTAATGGAGTAGTTACTTATTTTACTTATGTTACTTAGAATTCCACTCAATTTACTCACTTTACTTATCCTACTTACCCTACTCATCCTCGTTCGGAGCGATCATGCCATCTACTTAGTTTACTCAGTTTACTTAACTTACTTTGGTATAGGCGGTGTACCTGGTGCAGTTACTTACTTTACTTATTGTAGTTAGAATTCTCCTAGGTTACTTAGTTTACTAGAATACTAGTTAGGTTACTTAGTTTACTTATCCTACTTACCCTACTCAGCATTGTTCGGAAAGACAAGGCCGACAACTTAGTTAATTTAGCTTACTTAACTTACTCTGGTATGGTTGGTGTTGCTCCTGGAGCTATTACTTACTTTTGTTACTAAGAATTCTACTCAGGTTACTTACTTTACTTATTCTACTTACCATACTCATCCCTGATCGGAGTGACCATGACGCCTCCTTAGTTTACTTAACTTAGTATTGAATGGTTGGTGTAGCCAGTGAAGCCGTTACTTACTTTACTTATGTTACTAAGAATTCTTCTTAGTTCACTTAGTTTTCTTATCCTATTTACCCTACTCATCCCTGTCCGGAGTAACATGACGCCTACTTAGCTCCCTTAACTTACTCTGGTATGGTTGGTGTAGCTGGTTGAGAGGTTGCTTACTTCACTTACGTTACTTAGACGTCTACTTAGATCACTTACTTTACTTATCCTACTTACCAGCCCAACATCATAGCGTAGTTTATATTTTCTTGTCCTTTGCGATCATTGCTTCCATTGTGGAATTTTGAAAATGTTTGAGGATCACTGATGAGGCCATTGGCCGAAACTAGCTAGTCGGACCCAAAAAACATGCATACTCAACATTTTTAGTTATGTTGTGTATTCCTTGCCTCCAAAGGATAATCCTTTTATAGAACATATTTTATCCTGCGCATCCTTTTTCGGAGTGACCAAGAAGCCTACATAGTTTACGTCACTTACTTAACTTACTCTGGTATGGCTGTTGTAGCTGGTAGGGCATTTACTTACTTATGTTACTTAGAGTTTTACTCAGGTCACTTAGTTTACTTATCCTACCCATCCTCGTTCGGAGCGACCATGCCGCCTACTTAGTTTACTTAGCTTATTTCACTTACAGTGGTAGGGATGGTGTAGCTGGTAGGGCATTTATTTATTTACTTACTTTACTTTTGTTACTTAGAGTTCTACTCAGGTTACTTAGTTTACTTATCCTACTCAGTCTACTCATGCGCTGAGATCGAAACCACAATTCTTACTTTCTTTGCTTAGCTCACTTAACTTAATCTGGTGCCGCTGATGTTACTGGTATATCAGTTACTTACAATACTTATGTTACTTACCTTACTTACCTTACTTATCCTACTTACACTGCTCATAGTCATGGATGAAATAATCACCCAAACTTAGGTTACTTATCTTACTTAGCTTACTCTTAGCATTGTTGGTATTGTAGTAGCTTTTGTGTTAGGAGACATGCAAGACAACTAAGTTTACTTAGGTTACTTACGCTTATTCTTGTACTTATCCTGTTATATCAAGATAATCATTGTATTTTGGTGGTTTTATTAGTCTACTTACATTACTAACGTTAGTTAGCTTATCTTAAGAGTGAGGTCGATACATTTACCATCCCTGGTTAGCTTTACGCTTACTTATGTTCCTCATCCTACTACGCTCATTTCCATATTATGAGCCCCGCCAAGCGAATTTGTGTCTTCGAGCATTCCGTCATGACAAATTTTAACTGCGCATGCCCAGCCATTAAGAGGGGCCAGGGATATGGCTTTCTGTCTGAAGGTTCCTCTTGATTCACTGCTTGTATGAGCGAGCAGTGAAGGTTCTGGCGAGACTGCGCGGATGCGCAGGCTCGCCTGAACCTTTGCTGCTCGCCTAGGCGATAAGTACCAAAATCGCTTGACGGGTCCGATATAGTATAATGCTTTAGTGTTCTAGTCAGCAAAATTCAGATATTTCTCTTAAAACTATGTAAAGTCGTTATCTTTTTATAAATTAATTAACTTATTGCACTAAAATTTATGTACCATGTTTTTTTTTTTTTTGTTGTTGTTTTTTTTTTCGCGGGGCATAGACTTTTTAACATCTACTTAATTTACTTATACTGCTGTAGTGCCAGGTAAGTAAACTGAGTAACCTAAGTAGAATACTGTAAAATTGTTTATTTTACTTATAGTGTTGATATGAAGATCAGTAACGTAAGTAAAATGAGTAGAATTCAATTAACGTTGAAAACAGAGACTCGTGTACACCCCGGAATGTCTGTTAGCCTAAATTTCATTTTTATGCATCGTGTCCTAAATCTCATCTCTGTGAGGGGTTTTCATAAGAAAGCCCATGTATTATGTACTTCATTATCCCTGTCCTGAAATCTTATGCCTAGTAATTTAGGTAGAAACATGTGCAAACATCAAATTTTAAATCACTAATTTACATGCACAGTTGCCAAAGTGAGATTTCAGGACTCGGAGTATGAAGTACCTGACATAACTCCAACACACTGTCATTTAATTAGTTGAAAATTTAATCAGGTGCACTTTCCTATACTAAATATCAGGGCTGTAGCTCAAATACTTTTTGATTTTTAGATAACTTTTTAACAAGATTAAATGTTATTTTATTAGAAGGGAAATAAAATTGAGATAATTTAGATAAGAAGAAAATACGGACCACCTACTTTTTCATGTGGAATCCATATTAGAAATTCCAAAACACTAGCATACGTGGTTCTTAAGTATGATATGCAAAAGAAAGCGTGACGAACGAACGAATAAACGAACAGACACGCCAGAAGCAATATGCTCGCAAAGTTTGAAGAAGGTTGGGGACATCCATTACGCAAACACGCCTATACAAAAACATTATCGCCGAAAAAAAAAAATGAAAATTTTAAGATGAAAAATTGTGATATTTTTCTTATTTCTGCTCTCAAAATATAGATTATGGGCACTCGTTAGAACCGCCTCATCGAGGCGGTTCTAACGAGTACCCACAATCTATATTTTAGAGCAGAAATAAGAAAAATAAGGTATGCCCCCGGAAACCCCAGTTTTTCTATATAGAAGTGGGGTTCAAGGGGGTCGAAATTTTATAGGTGTGTTTTCCTGATGAAAAATATTACATTGGCCTGTATGGAGAGAACGAAAAATGAAAGAACAGATGAACAAATAAGCCAAGAAAACACATTGTCACTTACGCGATATAAGTCACCATTATTGCATTGCATACTAGTAAGAACAGGTCACTCAGTAAATGCCATAATCAAATAATGCAGCCATCACAAATCACCTAAAGAACGTAGGTGACATGGAGGCTCACGCAAAACCAGACGAAACATGAACCAATGACACAAACCACTATAAAAATAAAACACTGCTGCAGAACGACTGCCGTGGAACTGTCGTAGTAAAACTACTGAGGGCTTCATTTACGGAGTTTATGAAATTTCAACCCTCGCCCTCAGTTCCAGTGCAGTCTCAAACATAATAACAATAACAAACTGATCAGCATGAATGCTTTCAAAATATTTTCTTTTAAAGTTGCTGAGAAATCTTTAACGATTTTCTGTTAAAATTGGACTTCTATGGATAGAAAGAAAAATGAAATAATAGACTAAATAAGCAATAGATATAGCCAGGGGAAAAACTTACAACAATAATCCACCAATATACTGTTCATGTACTGATGTTCAAGGGGGCTTCCGTGGCCTAGTGGGTAAGAGCGCTGACTCTTGATCACTAAGTCTCTCACCGCTGTAGGTTTGAGCCTGGCTCGGGTCACATGTGAGACGCCAAGATCTGCAACGGAAGGTCAGGTGGTTTTTCTCCGGGTTCTCTGGTTTTCGCCCAACTCTGATTAACGATCGGCCGATATGAGTGAATTTAACTTGAAAGGCCCGTAAAACCGAAACAAAAAAAAAAAAAACAATGTTCAAGAGCTTATCATTATCGTTGCCAAAAATAACGCACATTACTATAAATCACCCGTGCAGCATAGAGCATTTTTTCACATCTCCAAAATGAATGCTTTTCTGATGAAAATCCGTGATATTTTTCTTATAAATGCTCAAAATATAGGTTGTGGGTGCTCGTTAGAACCGCCTCATTGTGGCGGTTCTAACGATTACCCACAACCTATGTCTTGGGGCAGAAATAAGAAAAATAATGTATACCCCTGTAAACCTCAGTTTTCTCTATATGAAGTGGGGTTTAGGAGTCTTCATTTCACGGACTTGTTCACGTGATGGATAACACTTACTTATCTAGCTAATGTTTCTCTACTCTCTTTAATAGAAACAAGGGAACGATATTGGACAATATAATAGACAGAACCTGCATTTGATGCCAAACAATTACGGCCTAGGTGCTATGTATTTGCCAAAACAGATTGGGGAATGTGCAGTGGCCCTAAACAATCTCCCTGCCTTTCAACACAGTGTAGTTAATATTTCCTTGTACTTTGGGATCATCAATTCCATTTGATCACTGATGAGGCCCAATTGACTGAAACTAGCTAGTCTGACCAAGAACAAAACTTGAACACCTCATACTTTTCAGTTCTTTGGTGTATTCCTTGCTTCCAAATAATAACTATTTTATAGATCATATACCTTTCAAGACCTACTTATGACACAAAATTTGTGACGGAAGAACGGACAGATGTAACATAAAAGTGAAGGCAATGATCAAAAGTGAAGGTATAATAATTGTGAACTTCTGCTAAGCAGCTCCGTACATCTTCGGAAAGGGTGCAAATAACTATGATGAACCTGAATAAGTCATTAACTGGCTTGTCTTAATATTTTCGTCGGATAAGGCGTAAAAATAGCTATGTTTCTATTAACATGCAGTAAAAAAAATTGGCCGGTAGGCAGGAGAAATTTTTATATCATTTTATTTTTTTCTCCCGAAAAAAAACAGGGTCGGGCCTGTATTTTTATGTGATTTTGTTTATAACATTGTCATGTTGAGACTTGCAGTGTATATCATAATTCATTTTAGATGCTCAAAAAGTCAGCTCTGTATTTTGGAAGGTACTAAATGCTATTAAAGTACAAAAATGTACTTAAAACGAGAAATTACTGTGGAAAAATGCAAAACCGACACTGGGTAGGATCGGAAATTGTAAATGGCAGGGTCGGTGTTTATTTTTTTATTTTTTCTTTTTTTTTCTTTTATTAATAAAAATAATAATTAAGTCTGGGGATCTGAAGCAGGGTCGGGTTGGTTAACGGAAAACGGCTATTTTTAGGCCTAATGTTGATATACATTTCATAATACCACTACAATACGAGTATGCATCACGGTAATAAGTCCGAGTCATGTAAAGCCTTTCGCCTCCACCCTTCGGGGCTTGAAGAAATTGATGGGCTGCATGACTTATTAACGTCATCAAGAAAACACGCCTATATTACTTTGACCCCCTTGAACCCCAGGTTTATATAGAAAAACTGGGGTTTGCAGGGGTAAACCTTATTTTTCTTATGTCTGCTGTAAAATATAGATTGTGGGTACTCGTTAGAACCGCCTCGATGAGGCGGTTCTAACGAGCGCCCACAATCTATATTTTGAGCAGAAATAAGAAACAAAAAACAATTTTTCATCTTAAAATTTTCATTTTTTCGGCGATAAAGGTTGCAATGTATTCGTATAGGCTTGTTTGCGTAATGTGGTGCATACTCTGCTTCCAGCCAGAGCTGAAACCGACCGGCACACGAGTACTGGTAAACCGCTTAGAGGATCTAGGCATGCCAAGGCAAAGCGGTGCGAGTCGGACCGTCCATTTGGTTTTATTGGGCGGCAGGGCTTCAGATGTCATTTCATCTCAATATCGGGTAAAATTCCCACAAAATTCGAAGCAACGTCTCCAAAATGACCTTTATAGTGTTGACGGGGATGTTAACCTCAAATCAAACAAAAAAAAAACAAACATGTAAAGCCTTAAAAATATACTGTACAAAGATAACAAGCGTATACATTATCTATGCATTTATTTTGTTAAAAACATCGAATATGGGTACACGTTAGAACCGCCTGAAGGAGGCGGTTCTAACGAGCACCCACAATTCATTATAGGAGCAGAAAATGATAATAAGGATAATGACAAAACAATCCAAATGTCTGAAAAAAGCTGGTTCTGCAGGTATAAAAGACGCCTTTATAACACATTTGTGTTTTATCGTAATGTTTCATCACGATAACCTGCCCCACCCATCGGGGCTTGAAGAAATAAATGGGCTGCATGATGCATCCACGCAGAGCTGAAACCGACCACACATGAGTACTGGTAAACCGCTTATATGATCTTAGCCTGCCAAAGCAAAGTCGTGCGAGTCCGACCGTCCATGCTTATAAACCCCTATTGGTTTCATTGGGCGACAGGGCTTGAGATGTCATTTCATCTCAATGTCGGGTAAAAGTCCCACAAAATTGGAAGCAACATTTCCAAAATAACCTATATAGTGTTGACGGGGACGTCAAACATCAAAGAAACAAACAAACAAACATTCATCACGATAACACGCCTTTATAATTTTGACCCCCTTGAACCCCACGTTTATATAGTAAACCTGGGGTTTACAGGGGTAACCCGTAGTTTTCTTATTTCTGCTCTCAAAATATTGATTGTGGGTACTCGTTAGAACCACATCATCCTTTTTCAGATTTCTGCTCTAAAATATAGAGTGTGGGTATTCGTAAGAACCGCCTCGATGAGGCGGTTCTAACGTGTTCCCACAATCTATATTTTGAGCAGAAATAAGAAAAATATCACAATTTTACATCCTAAAATTTTCGTTTTTTCGCTGATAAAGTTTACAATGCATTTGTATAGACGTGTTTTCATAACGTTGCTGTTAACTGTCAAGCCTAAAAAGTAAACGGTTAAGCTATTGTTCGCACCGAAAACAAAAAACAATCGACATTTTTCACCAGAAACACAATATCTGTTTTGTAGCTTTAAAATTTTTGATGTGTTGTCCTTATGGCATAGACAATAATTTGAGACATTCGAATGATTCACCATTCGTTCATGCCTATAGATCTTCGGTGCAGTCAATAAGTTTTAAGCGTCTGTGATGTTGGTGTTACACTGCTAATACATGCATTTTTTGCAACTTCAAAGGCCGAGTTCACATTTCCTAATCGGTGGAATTTAATTACCGTGGTTAAGGGCTTGGTTTAATATTCCTAATAACCATCGTTTTACTTGATTTGGTTGTGATTAAGATATAAGGTTTCTGGGATCAGCTTTCTTGACAAAATGATCTGAACGCAATTACATTTTGGTCTCTGAAGCCGTCTAAGCAATGATTGAAGTCTGTGATTAGAAGCTAAAGCCTGCTTTTATACACGATATATTACGTATTTAACTGGATATGCTCATTAAAACAGCAATGGACAGTAAAGGCCAGCAATGCCGGTTAAAATAAGTGTCATGGTCTGAAGTCGTGATGTTTTTATGATTTAATAGTGACACCGCCTCATGGCTGCGAAATGGTCACAACGGTGACATCAAACTATATCGCGTATGGATGTATGGGACTTTGTATACGGATAGCCTATAACTTTTTCGTCCTTGTCCTGACAAGTTCGAGTAATTAAAAATCAGCGAACAACACCGAGTATTCCAATAAGAACAATATTGAAACGAAAAAAAAAAACAATGAAATAACGTCTATGTTTAAACTCGGAAATTATAACGGTTACCGGTCTTAGCGGTTTTCTCACTGGTGAAAGTTGCAAACGGTAACCAGTATGTTTGAAAAAAGCTCATTTGCACAAAATGGACGATTTTGATCATTGTTGCGTCCACTTTTTTCCAAGATGTTACTGGCAGCTGTCAGAGGCGTATAATTATAAATCTCTCAGTTGTTACATGAATTTCGGGGCAATAGGAACACTTCAGCAGTTTCACACTGTTTGACCCTCAAAGATATGTATATTTTTATTATATTTGGCATATTTGTAACGTTATAGTTGGCACCACAGGGACACGTTTCATATTGATTTTGGTCTTCTAGAAGAGCAAAATCAATATAAACATTGTCCCTGTGATTGGCATACCGCCTGAAACCGAAAGGTCAAAGTACACAATTCAATTGAACAACAAACACACAAAATAAGAATTGCTAGATCTCAATCAGCATTCAATCTGTTTGACATTGCACTCGATATTCCTACACAGTGCACTGGTAACCATGTTATTTTGATAGGGGTCTTTAGCCTGCACAGGTTCGGGGTTCAAGTCCCACGCCTGAAAGCATGCAGTGTGACTCTGAGCAGAGTGTTTTATCCACATTGCTGAGTACTGAAGTCCTGCAAGCAATCCTTGTGAGGATGTTTTTGCAGTATAACTAGGTAGATATATCATAAAACATTTTAGAAGCCCTGCCTAAGGCTCCGCCCGTTGGGGCTTATAGAAATGAGACAATGACCAAATGTGACCAACTCGGTATAAGAAGATAGATAAATTGATTGGGCTGTATGATACTCCCACACCGAACGCACATGAGTACTGGTAAACCGCTTAGATATTAGCTTCCCAGGTAAAAGTCATACGAGTCAATTCTCCATGCATTGGGCTGCTTGGGCTGCACAGCGTAATCTCATCATCAGGCAGAAGTCCGACACAATAGGAAGCAATGCCTACAAAATGACCTAAATCGTGTCATGGAGACGTTAAGCCTCAATACAAAAGAAACAAGAACCCCTGCCTAGTCATACCTTGTTTAGTTTTGTTGTTTGAATTGAGGTTTAAAGTCCTCGTCAAAACTATTTACGTCATTTGGAGACGTTGTTTCGAATTTTGTGGGACTTTTACCCGACATTGAGATGAAATGACATCCCATTTCCTGCCGCCCATTAAAACCACAAGGTTTGAATACATAGACAGTCCGACTCACACCGCTTTGCCCGGGCAGGCTTAGACTTCTAAGCGGTTTACCATTTCTTGTGTGTGGGTTGTTTTTTTACCTCTGCGTGGAAGCACCATGCCTCCCAATCTATTTCTCCAAGCCCCGATGGGCGAGTGCTACTAGCCAAACCTTGTAGGAACGAATATGGTCTGCTTTTCTGACAAGTTCAGTATCACAAATATGAGCACCCACCATGGTGTAGTGGTTATGCTACTCGTCTCTTAAAGCAGTGGTCATGGGATCGATCCCGGGCTTCTCCAGACATTGGGATGAGACTTTAAACGCAGGTCCCATCTCTATATAACCTAATTAGCTGTTGGTGGGATGTAAAACTCATACACATCACAGATTGATTAACCTAGATCAACAATAGATATTTCGGTCCATCTACCTTACTTAAGACTTTTTTTTTTTTTTTTACAGAATCTTATATTATCTTTTATCATATGACGTCGCGTCTGAGAGTTTAATAACGCCATGTAATATTTTCGATAATCCACTAGTGGATTAAATATACAAATTAGCTAGATACGTCCCGTAACGTTACATGTACGACGTCCTTAACGACGTCGCGTTTACTAATGGCGAAATATTGATATTTTTGTTAACAATCGTGAATAAAATGCGTTTTAAATGTCATATGATAAATAGAATCTTGCATTCGTGCTCATGTATTATTGAATTTTTAAACTCGTTGAGGAAAAGGGATAAAATGCTCGGCAAAGCCTCGCATTGTATCCCTTTTCCTCAACTCGTTTAATAAATTCAATAATACATGAACACTCATGTATGATCCTCTATATATTTTTTACAGAATTTATAGGCAATATTAGATGTACAACTAGTATGTAACATTTGAGTGTATATATAGAGGATATTTATTTTTTTGAGATGAATAACAAAAAATATTTCATCGAGTATGTTGAAAATATCAGAATTTTCACGAGTGCAAAGCACGAGTGGAAATCTTGATGTTTTCAACACACGAGATGAAATATTTTTGATAATTATCAAAAAAAAAAAAAAAAAAAAAAGAGTAAATTTTCTATTTATTTTATAGTATTTAAGGACACTTACTGTAACTGATCAGTTGGATCTTACGTCACAATTTTCGACTTGACTATGACGTCACAACTGTCAGTTGCAAAACAAAAACAGATCGCCATTTTAATACAGCATTTTTACAGTTTCAGAGGATGCTTTTTCAAGGTATTTTAAAGAATTATTTCTTCAATTACTTATGACTTAGGCGAAAAAATTAGACCGGGCTGCTACTGTGAAAATAACATTCACACTGAATATCACTTATATTTTCACACTGAAAAAAATATCACTTCTATTTGTTTCGGTTATGCATTGATTTCACTGCTATGTATAAAATCACGAAAACAGACCTATATAATATTGACCCCCTTGAACCCCACTTTTATATAGTAAAATAGAAGCGGAGGCAATGATCAGGAATCGATACAATCAACCAAGAGCTCCCATCAGAGACACCAAAGGGAAAGATACACAAAAATGAAACAATAGACCCTAATGGAAACACCAACAGCGGAAAGCCAAAAGGACGGTTACTTTCCCACAAAATGGCCAACAGGCTATCCAAAATAAAATAACATAAGCGACACAAACACCCAAAGACAAAACATAACAAAAATGAACCGCGACAGAAGAACTGGCTTGGAACGGTCAGCGGAAACGAATTCCACTTGGGGTGGTGGGGGGGGGGGACCTTAAATCGAAAAAAAAGCTATTCTAAATTTCCTTGTTGCAACATTTATCTCATAATGGGCGCATTAAAATCAGCAAACATTAACGAATACGAAATATTTTCATTCTGATACAAGAAAGTTGATCAAATGTTTAGTGTATTATTTTTGTACATGTGTACAGAGGGCATTTTTATAAGAACGAAAGGCCGCAGCCCAAGTGTCTCACGACGTTTGAAATATCATGTGGTGAATATGTCTATAACATATATGTCGTAAACCCTGTTTTGGGACTTTAAAACCCTTTCAACAGACTAATTTCTTAATTTAAAAAAGTTGTATGGAACAATTAGTTACGGAAACAAATGATCTCCAACTGTAAATGATGATTATTTAAGATGAACGAGGAGTTGCAGAATTTTTGTTGACAATATTCATGAGAACAATAATTGGAAGATTTCATCAAAATTCATTCAAAACTGCAAGAAGCGCTTCATTTGGCCAAAATAAACAAAGGGAGATAATTTCGTTAAAAATCTCTACAGCATTATCAATATCAGATATCATCATCTTTAGGTCACGGAAACAACTGTAAAGTTTCATCAAAATCCCTTGAAAAATGATGGAGGTGTTTTGGAGACCAGAATTGTTTGTTGACAGACTGTTAAAACTGACAAAGGGCCAAAACCATAGGAAAGTTCATTTCAGTTTAGCACGACCTTGATAAAATACTATCATCTTCAGGTCATGGAAATGTGACAGAGTCGCAGTTGTTTTAACAGTCTGACGGATATCAGAATCAATGAAACATGGCGAATGATGTTCTTGATTATGCCCTGTGATTTCCGCCATTTATTGTAGCAGAAATTATTGATCAACCCTCATCCGTATTCGGGTATCATTGCACATTCGCCAATATACCTTGCATTGTAAAGATATTCGGAGCTGGGGGTTAATGTATCGATTCCTGATCATTGCCGTCACTTCTATTTTGGAACATTTTCTTTTCTCATATTTTAGTTGATTATTTATCAATCCACTCATGGTTACTAAGCACAGAAGCTCTTTGGTGCTGATGATCCACGTGACTAGCACAGAATTGTATGGAATCTAGGTGGTGGTTATCTATAGAAAATAGCCTCGAAATTCCTAAGGTCAGTGCTGCAGAAGAGGATTATTTATAGAATTTTCACTGGGGTCGTATGTTGGGTTTTGGCAGACAGTGCTGACAAAGATCAGACGATATACACTGCTGGCAGTGCAGGAATTCGGGATTTAGCACGTGTTTTTGCAGACTGTGCAGACCCAGATCAGACGCTATACACTGCTGGTTTGTGTTTGTTTGAGTTGGGGTTTAACGTCCCAGTCAACACTGTGTAGGTCATTTTGGAGACGTTGCTTACAATTCTGTGGGTCTTTTACCCGACATGAGATGAAATGACATCTCAAACCCTGTCGCCCAATGAAACCAAAAGGGTTTATAGACATGAACGGGCCGACTCCCACCGTTTTGCTTGGGCACGCTTAGATCCTCTAAGTGGTTTACCAGTACTCGTGTGCGGTCTGTTTCTGCTCTGCGTGTAAGCATCAAGCAGCCCATATATTTCTAAAGGCCCGATGGGCGGGGTCTTAATATACACTGCTGGTAGTACTGGATTTGGGGTTTAGCACGGGTTTTTGCAGACTGTGCGGACCCAGATCAGACGGTATACACGGCTGACTGTATAGGAATTTGGGGTTGAGCGAGGTAGTCTAAGTCCCCCCTCACGCTCAGGGCTTTTATTTTTCCCAGACTACCACTTAAGACAATAGATCCATGCATTTGGAAAACATGTCCGTGTGAAATAATGCCGTCCAACATGGTGTCAGAAATGACAAATTTTAGTAAAAGCATGATAACATCTTTCTTATTTCTGCTTTCAACATAAGTTGTGGGTGCTCGTTAGAACCGTCTCAATGAAGCGGTTCTAACGAGTACCCGCAATCTATTTTTTTGAGCAAAATTTAGGCAGATAATGTGTACCCCCGTAAACCCGACTTTTCTCTGTATAAAGTGGGGTTTAGAGGGGTCTTCGTTTCACGGACTTGTAATTGTGATGAGCGCTGTCAGTGCTTTACACCTCAATAGTTCATGTATCGGTTGTGTGTAAGTCCTGCACTAGAGAATAAGTTTTAGTGCTTGTGTTGGAAGTCTTTTGTTACAAAAATATTCTGACAGTATTGGCTGTCTGTTGATTAAAAACAGAAAATGTTAAAAAAAAACCTGTAATCATGTCCATGCTGCATTTGCAGTCATTAAAATTGGCAACAATATGTTTGTTTCAGATAATGTCTCAGTTGAAGGACATCAATTTTTTTTCATACCGAAGATAAACCCTTTTCTTTCATATACTAAGGTATTCTGACCGCACTGGAGAGAATCTGTAGCAAATTCACATACACACTTGGTTACTTTATTCATACCGGAGAGACACTGTAGCAAAACTCTAAAGAGTCGACAATTATCTTTTTTGAAGTTTTTTTCTTCGGAACCCTGAAAGGGACATGCAACTTATTTTAATATGTTGTGCGAACAAGATATTATCTTGCGCGCACAAGATATTACCTTGTGCGAAGACGACAATATCTTTTGCGCAGAAGTTATATTATTGTGCGCACAAGATAATATCTTGTTCGCACAACCAAATATATTGTGGGCACAAGATATTATCTTGTTTGGACAAAAAAGATCTTGTGCGGACAACATAATATCTTGTGCGCAAGCTTTTATAGTGAAATTTTATAGTGAAATTTTCGGCGGTAACTTTTTTGTTTTTGATTTTTGAGCAGCATGTCCAGTGAGGAAGTTGTAGTGGAGAAGGAACTGATTCATCTTGCTCTAATCAGATAGACATATCACATTTTTGGAATTTTTCGATAAAAACTATGTCCGATTCTGTTACTCACACTACCGAAATGTAAACTAATGTCCGGTCTATTTTGATGATATGATAAATAAGAGTAATGAAACCTTTCCGAGAAGTTTACGGAGCTCCTCCTCTACACTTTTCTCGCTGGACGCATTGATCAAAAATCAAGAACGAAAAAGTTAGACTCTTTATGGTTTGTTCATGATGAAAGGCGTCATTCACATAGGAGAGAAACCTTATATCTAGGTTATATGGACCTTTTTTTGTTTGTTTTCTTTGTTTGATTTGAAGTTTAACGTCCCCGTCAGCACTTTATATGTCAATTTGGAGACGTTGCTTCCAATTGAGTGGAACTTTACCCGACATTGAGATGAAATGACATCTCAAGCCCTGTCGCCCAATGAAACCAATAGGGTTTATAAGCATGGGCGGACCGACTCGCACCGCATTGCATGGGCAGGCTTAGATCCTCTAAGCGGTTTACCAGTACTCGTGCGCGGTCGGTTTCAGCTCTGGGTGGAAGCATCATGCAGCCCATCTATTTCTTCAAGCCCCGGTGGGTGGGGGCGCAATCGGACCTGTATAGAATCGTTCATATTTGAAGACGTTTTGCAAGTCATATAGGAGATAAAACGTTTAAGGAAACTGAATTAAACGATAGCACCATTCACTCACATAAGAGACCACCTGATGTGAATTTATAGTGACAATTTTATAGGTCTATTTGAAGTGTCATTATAGTGTTGGCCATACAGGAAGTAGAACCTGTATGACAACTGCGACACCTGTTCATATTAGAAAGCGTAATTGATAAAGGTAAGGCACCTTATGCTGCAATTTTCATCATTCATACAAGAGAGAAACTATATTAAAACTGTATAGCTAAAAGGTTCTATTATTATTAACAATATGGTTGCCATGGAAATAAAAACAAAAACATTAGAACCACTCACGCGAAACGCCCGGGGCTAGAACAGTCTAGCAAATAGATGGGTTTACAACCATTTTCTTTGTAACGTTTTTGCACTAGTGTCTCATATTATTCAAACAGCACAAAGTGGACTTCATTCAACTGTGTTCTACAGGTGGATTATCCTTTGGAAGCAAATAGAACTGAAAAGTATGGCGTGTTCAAGTTTTTCTGGGCCAGACTAGCTAGTTTAGGCTAATTAGCCCTCATCAGTGACCCTGAAAATGTTCATAACGAAAACACTCCTATATACTTTTTACCCCCCTTGAACCCCACTTTTATATAGTAATATGGGGTTTACAGGGGTAAACCTTATATTTCTTATTTCAGTTCTAAAGAGTACCCACAATCTATATTTTGAGCAAAATAAGAAAAATATCAGAATTTTTCATCTGATGTTTTTTTTTTTTTTTTTTTGTTTTTGTTTTTTCGGCGTTATAGAGCATTTGTATAGGCGTGTTTTCGCAATGCAAAACTCCACAATGGAATCAATGATTCCAAAAAACAAGATAATAGAAACTACACTATGGCGAAAGGCAGGGAGAATTTTATCGGCAGCCATGCATTCTCTTAACTTCAGTTGTGACGTTAAATGTGTCCGACAATAAGGATATTCTTTTGAAGCACGGAATATACCATAGGACTGAAAAGTATGAAGTGTACAAATCTGATATTGATTTTGAGATTGTAAATTTTCCTTTCTTCGATGGTGGTGTACCTCCTGCGATATCCTAAGGTGCCTACATATAGCAATAAATCCTGTTTGTTAGAGTGTCAACTCATGTAACTGACTTTAACATTCGTAATATATAAATCGGGGTTATCGGTATTATTCACTTCGCAAAGCCTTTTCTAAGTTTTATAGACGTCATTTCGATTTAGTTTCAAATTCAATGTTAAACTTGTTTCTCTTCTGCAACAAAGCCTATCGAATAGAATTGAAGGCAGTGATCAGGAACTGTTACAATTAACCCACAGCTCCAATCAGACACACCTAAGGGAAAGAAACACAAACATGAATTAACCAAGCACTAATGGAAACACCAATAGCGGAAAGCCAAAAGGAGAGTTACGTTCCTCAAAATGGCCAATTGGCTATCCAAAACAAAATAATATAAGCGGTACACACACGCAAAGACAAGCCATAACAAAATAAACCGACAGAAGTACCGCCTTGGAACGGTCAGTGAAACGAATTCCACTGTGGGGCTTAGACAAATAATTTGTTCAGTCCGCATGAAGGCCTCCTAACTCATCAGTGCAAGATCTCCGTGAACACAAATAATCAAACAACCACATGGATGAACCAACGGCGAGGACTCGACAGCAAGAAACCACTGAAATGCTAGAGCAAAGGAAGACCAACAGTTAGGCTCCTGAATATTATGGTGGCTTATATAAATTCAGAAAAATATATGCTTGCAATGATTTCAGTAACCAATTTCGCAAAATCATTCTTCGATATAAAAAGATTGGATATAGACTGCATGTTATACGATAGGCTGCATGCTTGGTAGATAGCCCAACCACAGTTGATAACTTTGCTTTCCTGTTTAATTGCACGCCGGCGGGTCGGGCCTCTGACTCTATGACGGCTCTAGTCCAAAGACTCACTTAAACGTTGTAAGTAATGTCTGTTGGTGCCTGATGTTCTGTGTCGGGCCCATCGGAGTCCAACTGATGGTTTTATTTTGCTCAAGCATTTCAGTCATTTCATGTTGTCGAGTCGGGCCCATCGGAGTCCAATTGATGGTTTCTTTTGCTCCAACACGTCAGTCATTTCGTTGTTGTTTCATATCTGTATTCTTTTGATTTTATGTTCGTAGAAGATGTTGCATTGATGAGTTTAAATCCTTTATGCGTACCGAACAAATTGTTTGAGCCAGCGCATGACAAAATCTACAAGAAGGTTTGAGTAACCAGCGAAGACTCAGATCAGCCTGTGCATTCGCGCAGTCTGATCAGAGTCTTCGCTGATCGCATGTACCAACTATAGGCTAATATCTATGCAAAGATACTTAAGCAAAAGGTACTGTCAAAGTGGATGGGTGCGCAGGTTGATTTGAGTCTCTGCTGGTCGCACCAGTCTTATTGTAGGTTTTGTCATGCACCGGCTCATTTGTGTAAGCTACGACAGAATCAAGGGCGAGAACTGTGGCCGCGCATCACGTTTACGATAAGTGCTGAATAGTAAGATCCTTTGGAAGCCATTAAGATAACACATCCGTGCGTCAAAGTGCATTTTTCACACTGCCAAAATGGCTACTTTTTTATGAAAAACCGTGATATTTTTCTTATTTTTACTGCAAACATAGGTTGTGGGTACTCGTTAGAACCGCCTCATTGAGGCGGTTCTAACGAGTACCCACAACCTATGTCTTGGCGCAGAAATAAGAAATATAATGTATACCCCCTTAAACCCCAGTTTTCTCTAAATAAAGTGGGATGTAAGGGGGTGTTCATTTCACGGATTTGTTAGCGTGATGGCAAGAGAACACCAAATGAACGAAAATAGCAGACTCGGTTTTACTGAGTCGGTTCATGACCAGTACTGAAATGCGCAACACCGGCCATGCCCTTTAGCAACCGTTTAAGCAGAACTCTATTTTCAAAATGATTCTAAATGAACTCGGTGATCCTTAAGGACCAGAAAATATAATTTGCACTATGAAGATATACGTGGAGACTTTTACGTCCGCCACACGGCACAACACCGGCTGCAGTGAAGATAAATAAGTTTTGAAAAGTTAGATCCTTTTATTTCATGTATGCCGTCTAAATTGCAAACTTAACGTCACCAATTATAATAATTGGTAATGTGAAGTTTGCATGAAAATTTACTTTTTTGCCATTTAAATATACAAACGAATTTCAATTATCATATTTCCATTGAAAATTACCGTTATTAAAATAAATATATAAATAAATAAATAAATAAATAAATAAATAAATAAATTACATTTCAGTTATATGTAAATATTGATCTCTTAATATTGATTCTCTTAGAACTGACTTTGCAAATTTACTCAAGTACACAAAGCGTGTTAAAACGTAGATTTGGTCGTTCAGGGAAGCAGCTCCCCCCTTTTCCTATTTTAATGAAAACTATATCAGTGAATGTAGTGGATATAATAAATACTAATAATAGGATTTTGTGAGTAAGAAAATAATCGAACTAATGGTTTAAAAATGCACTTCTGCGCATTTTGCAACAATGTGCCTATATTGTGATAGAAGTATACCATTGAAAATTTGAAGCACCAGGGAAGAAACAAGAATTATTCCCATTTTATTAAAAAATATCATTTTGAAGGGCAAAACCCAAGTTTCATTTGAACACTTGTAATTTCATGTCATTTTAAAAGAAAAGAATTTAAAATTAATAATATGTAGTGGATGCATTCATTTTAGTGCATTTTATCAGTTGGTTCTGTCCAGGTAGTGACTTTGACCCAGGCGACTGGTCAATCGATAATCCCTCGCGCTAACAAAGGGTTTTGAGGATTACTTTGCTATATGCATTTAACAAACATATCGAATACAAGCATCCGTGAAATGAAGACCCCCATATACCCCACTTTATATAGTGAAAACTAGGGTTCACGGGGGCATACATTGTTTTTCTTATTTTTGCTCCAAGACATAGGTTGTGGTATTCGTTAGAACCGCCTCAATGAGGCGGTTCTAACGAGTTCCCACAACCTATGTTTGCAGTATTTATAGGAAAAATATCACGGATTTTCATCAGAAAAATGGCCATTTTGGAGATGTGAAAAATGCATTATGTCGTACGTGTTAGTTATCGTAATGGTTGGCCCCACAAACAGGGTTGTTCAATCAAACGGGGTCGACCGCCCGCCCATCGGGGCTCGTAGAAATAGACTGGACTTCATGGTGGTGCTTCCGCGTAGAGCTGAAACCGACCGAAATTGAGCAATGGTAAACTGCTTAGAAGGTCTAAATTTATCCAGGAAAAGTATTGCCAGTCGGACCACTTCATTAACCCTAGCGGTTTATTTCGGTGGTGGGGCTTGAGATGTCTTTTCATCATAATTTCGGGTAAAAGTCCCACAAAATCTGAAGTAACCTCTCCATACTGACATAAATAGTGTTGAAGGGGACGTTAAACCTAAACACAAACAAACAAACGGGGCCGATTCTCACAAATCATCCCGTAGGTGAGCTGATATTTGTCTAAAATTCCACAATTGTGCCGAATTTTCCCTTTCTCCATTGCCAAGTTAATAAAACGAGATGCAAGCTATTGATACGTATGTTGTCGAGTCCAGGTCTTCAAAACTAACGACATCGTTTAGTAAACAAACCGTTAAAACACTGATAAATGAATATTGCAAATATACTAACAGCTTTGCAGAAATATGTGAGCAGCTTTTGAAAATGAAAATGCTGTTCACATTTTTTTTTCAGCATAATTACCAGATTATTAGATTATGTTCTCATCAATTTGCCACTTACGAGCTCGTTCAGCTAATGAATGACGGCTTAAACTGAAAAACAATTCATATGAAAGACGTTCTTTCCATACGATATTTTTAAACTCGATAAATAATGTCAATGTTTTGCTCGCCATGGGTAATTTAGCTCACCGGGGTATAAAATTTTCCAGTTGACGTCCTCAACTAGCGTCAAGTTGAACGTTGTGACGTCATTTTTGTAATGGCTCCGCGACTGAGACTTGGGTCGAATGGTAAATAATAAAACTGCCAGAACCCAAAACTTTGATCCATCACGTGAACAAGTCCGTGAAATGAAGACCCCCATTCTTATTTCTGCTCTAAAATAAAGACTGTAGGTACTCGTTAGAACCGCCTCGACGAGGCGGTTCTAACGAGTACCCACAGTCTATATTTTGAGCAGATAAAAAAAAAATACCACAATTTTTCATCTATAAATTTTCATTTTTTCGGCGATATGGGTTACAATGTATTTGGATAGGCGTGATTTCGTAATGGCAGTTTCCCAGTGCTTTCCAGCTTCAGAAAAGGCATCTATTTCTTCTAGCTTGTCATGACCCTAACAGAACGAATTGCGAAGAACAAAATATCATGCACGACAATTCAGAGTAAGAGACGCATGATCATAATGAATTAATTACTCATGAAGATACTGAAAATCGTTTCCGTAGCAAAATGCATGGCACCATCATAAGCCCACTGCTCTTTTTCTTATTCGCACAGCATGTTTTGGATGTAGAATTTCAGTGCATATGCAGAGTCTGGTCTTTCTCTGCGGCGAAAGAATGAAATGTTGTAATGTTGGCATATCATAATCTCTCTTTTTTCTCTCCCTCCCTCTCTCTCTCTCTCTCAAACACACACACGCACGCACGCACGCACACACGCACGCACGCACGCACGCACGCACACACACACACACACACACACACACACACACACACACACACAACAGAGAGAGAGAGAGAGAGAGAGAGAGATGGTCGGGTGAGGCAAAGGTGCTGTATATATCTTGCGCCACTGGGCCGTCCAATTGATATTGGCTAACAGTTGGGCAGGGTCTACTGTCCTTGCAGCAGGTAAGAGTAGAGGGGTTGCTATTTTTCTCTTCCTCCTAGTATATCTTCTTCCTCTTTTCTCCCTTTCCCTGAGAGACGACACAAAATAACCCACAAGGGTTTATGTGTCGTTATAGCCCAACTGTCAATAAATCTCTCTCACATACACGCACGCACGCCCCACCCATCGGGGCTTGAAGAAATATAATGGGCTGCATGATGCTTCCACGCATAGCTGAAACTGACCACACATGTGTACTTGTAACCCGCTTAGCGGTTCTAAGCATGCCCAGAAAAATGATGCGAAATGGCTTGAGATGCCATTTAATCTCAATGTCGGGTAAAAGTTGCACACAATTGGAAGCAACGTCTCCAAAATGACCTGTACAGTATTGACGGGGACGTAAACCCTCGATTCAAACAAACACACACACGTACACACGCGTGTTCGTTCGGAGCCCACCCACCGGGGCGAGGAGTAATTCATTGAGCTGCATGGTGCTTCACGTAGAGCTGAAATTACTGGTAAACCACTTAGAACGTCTAATAATATTGAATCCATTGATTGGGCCGCACGGACTGAGATGTCAATTCATCTCAATGTCCGGTAACAATCCCACAAAGTTGATAGCAACGTCTCCAAAATGACCTAAATAATGTTGAGGGGACGTTAAACCACATTCAAAACCTAGTGTTCGTTCGCATCCTTTACCTTTTTATCATCAACCGGAGCTCTTGAAACAGGCTATAATTGCGATCTAAATTCTACATCCAAAAATAACTTGTCTACGTGTCAAAAATGACAGATCAAGTGCAGTGTATGGAACACTCTAATTGCTAAATCTTTCTGCAATGAATAATAATGATGTAAAAAAATCGGTAGCAATATATGTTCAAGATTGGGCTGCTTGGTTCTTCTGCGCAGAGATGAAACCGACCGAACTGGAGTACTTAGCTTAGGTCAACGCCTCCCCAGGAAAAATGACGCGAGTTGGACCGCTCCTTAAACCCTAGTAGTTTCTAGGGACGGTAGGGCTCGAGATATCATTTCATTATGCTGGGTCCCACAAGATAGAAAGTTACGTCTCCAAACTAGCCTAAATAGTGTTGACGGGGACGTAAAACCATGAAGATGTCCCACTATTTTCCATATTTTCGTAATATATGTTCGTATTCGTATAAACTGAGCCACTCTGAAACAACAGTCCGCCCATTTAGCTTAATCCTATCAGAATATATGCCCTATGAACAGGGCCAACGAATTATGTCCCTTGATTATGTAAAAAGTCCCCTTAAAGTCTCATGGCATTCAAAACAAATTTGTGTCGCTGATTTCTTGATATAGTTTCTTTGTTGTAGCTTCTATGCACGCTTGGTGGTAACCCTGTTTTAATTTTGTGATCATTAAGAGTAAGAATGAACACCAAACCTTACGAATATTGGGAGTAAATTTGTTTCCCATTATTTCTGTCCATGTTGAAAGCACGGCTTCCGGAAAAATATTCCAGTACTTCGGCAGAAATCCTTCATAACTGAAGTGTGCTTTACCAAGCTCTTTAAGAACTGGGCCCATAACCTCATCCACATTATCTATATTATCGACTGTGGCACCAATCACTTGCATGAATCGCAATGACTGGGTCCTAAAATGTGGATCTTGAAACAGTGCTTTATCATCCAAATTATCACTTGTCATTGCCTCCTTTAGCTCATTACAGAGATCAAACACTTTTAATACTATTTTGTTGCCGTTACCCTTCATGTCATTTGAAAACATGTCCCATGTATTCTTTAGAATTTGTTTGTCCGATGTTGTCAATTCAGTCACTGGATATTCTGTCCCCTTTGTTCCACTGATTCCAACAGGTACCTTCCGTGTGGATAAGACTGAAGTTGAGCATCCCATCATCAAAACAAAATTATCCCCGTTGCTTATCAAACGTCTGACATGCGTTATTGCAGATATGTCACGACGAAGTATAATTTAGGTCCAAAACGTAGGTGTGTTTCCGCAAGCCCGATCGACCCTGATTTTTTGTGCCTACTCCGCAATTTTAATGACCATCCAGAAAAAAAAGCAGTAAAAAGATTTTCTTACCTACCGACCTTTACATTTCCTAGAACTGTTGATAACATTTCATAAAACAGTCAAAAAAAAAACTTATACTCCAAATCCTGTCCTTTGGCATCCTTGATGCTCTAAACCTCTATTTCAATGTTTTCTGGTAAAATGTTTGGAATTTAGCCATTTTAAAGATTTGTGCTCTTTTTCCATCAAATAAAAAGGTGACCAATAAAAGGTTTTTTCGAACTGCCGACCCTATTTTTTGTGGCATGTTTAGCGAAAACACAGCTAGTTTTAAGCCTTATAGTTCCATATAGGGCTTTGAAATGAGCCCCGCCAAGCGAATTTGTGTCTTCGAGCATTCCGTCATGACAAATTTTTACCGCGCATGCCCAGCCATTTAGATGGGCCAGGAATATGGCTTTCTGTCTGAAGGTTCCTCTTGATTCACTGCTTGTATGAGCGAGCAGCGAAGGTTCTGGCGAGACTGCGCGGATGCGCAGACTCGCCTGAACCTTCGCTGCTCGCATAGGCGATAAGTACCAAAATCGCTTGACGGGGCCCAAATATCCTTTTGATACAATTCTGTCTTCATGGCCCTAGATCGACGACAAATTGTGATATATTCCCTATTACAGTTACAATCACACATTGTGTATGCCCGTTAGAACTGGCTCAAAGAAGCATGTTTAACGAGCCAAAAAATGCAATACCTCTTACTCTTGTAAAAAGTTTTGAAATAATATGGAAAAATACATCGGCGCGAATGCATTTTATGGTATTGTAGAGCTGTGGAGTACAAAGCGATTACGCTTATCCAGTTTTGTTTGGACCATTTATCGTTATAAGCCTAGACACGCAAAATATTCATTCAGACACTTACGAGACTTGTGGACAAAGCCAGCCTGCATACATCTATTTTGTCAGAACACAACGCTCTGGTCTGTGTGAAGAAGCTTATCACAAGGGCGTCGTAATTGCACATAGCGAAGAGTCTGCGTTAACTGTGCATATATGTCCGACGACGCATTGTTTCTTGTTTCAGTTCATATTATTCAGCAAACTGATTACATCAAGTCGGGTTCGGAACGTGATTACTTTGTTTGAATCATAAATTTATTTTCTTTTACTTTCATAAGAGTAATGCCGATCATGTATTCAATTATACATCTTTTCAAACGTTGCAATATCGACATTAACGTTTGATTTAATTTGCAGTTCTGTTATTAAATAACTATAAAGTCACGTTTCGTAGCGATAAGCTATTTAAACCATGTTATAGAAGGGAAAGTGAAGCTGCGTTAGTGCTAAGGTCAATGATTAAATACCTGTCATACCTAATAATCAACAGACATTCGTACAAGTCATGTTTTGCGGACAGTGAATCATCACAATCAAGCGACACTGTTGATCTTAAAGTTAGCTACTTACTTAGTTTATATTATTTTATCATATGACGTCGCGTCTGAGAGTGTTATAACGCCATATAATAAATTCTATAATCCACTAGTGGATTAAATATGCAAATTAGTTAGATACGGCCCGTAACGTTACACGTACGACGTCCTTAACGACGTCGCATTAAAACTTTACTAATGGCGGAAAATTGATATTTTTGTAGAACAGCCATGAATAAAATACGTTTTAAATGTCGCCTAACACGGATTTAAATGAATAGAATCTTGGATTCATGCTCATGTAATATTAAATTTATTAAACTCGTTGAGGAAAAGAGATAAAATGCTCGATGAAGCCTAACAATATTAAATGTCGCCTAACAAGATTTAAGTAAATAGAATCTTGCATTCATGCTAATGTAATATTAAATTTATTAAACTCGTTGAGGAAAAGAGATAAAATGCTCGGCGAAGCCTCGCATTTGATCTCTTTTCCTCAAATCGTTTAATAAATTCAATAATACATGAGCACTCATGTAAGATCCTCTACATCACGAAAACACGCCTATATAAATTTGACCCCCTAAAACCCTACTTGTATATAGTAAAACTGGGGTTTGCAAGGGTATACATTATTTTTCTTATTTCTGCTCGAAAACATAGATTGTGGGTACTTGTTAGAACCGCCTCAATGAGGCGGTTCTAACGAGTACCCACAACCTATATTTTGAGCAAGAATAAGAAAAATATCGAAAGTTTTCATCCGAAAATTTTCATTTTTCGGTGGTAACATTTACAATGTATTTGTATAGGCGTGTCTTCGTAATGGTTTAATAAAGCAGCACATTTTATGTAGGGTGGTTGGGTGAGACAAAGTGTCCCGTGTCTTATGTCATCGCTTCAAGTTGGGCAAGGTCTGCTGTACTTGCAACAGGTAAGGGTAAAGCGGGTGTTGTTATTTCTGCTGTTTCTTCACTTTCTTTCATTTTCCTCTTTCTTCCGCATCACGTGGACAAGTCCGTGAATAAAGACTCTCCTAAACCCCACTTTATATAGAGAAACCTGGGGTTTAGGGGGTAAACATTATTTTCCTTATTTCTGCTCCAAGACATAGGTTGTTGGTACTCGTTAGAACCGCCTCAATGAGGCGGTTCTAAATAGCACCTTAAGTCTATGTTTGGAGTGTAAATAAGAAAAATATTACAATTTTTTATCAGAAAAATTACCTTTTTTTGAGGTTTGAAAAATGCACTTTATCACACGGATTTGTTATCGTAATGGTATGTCTATCTTTCATCTCCTCTACTATCGCGTCTACCTCTTTTTCCCCATTCTCTGGTAGACGACATAAAATGACCAACAAGGGCTGACGTGGAGTTAACCCCAACACAAACAATCCAATTTAATGTCTTCACCACAAAATATGTCTGACGAGGTCCATGCTTTTGAGAACCAGACAATTAAATATACAGGAAACCCACGGCGTATCTAGCACACCATAATTTATAACAACAAAAGACTAGAACAGTGTCCATATGTCACGGATGCCCCCGCTATATGACATGGGACACAAAATAAGCGTTATGTGACAGACATAATGTGAATACAACATTTTATGGCTTATCTCAAAGTTTGACATTTACCTTAGACTTACGAACCAGGGTCTTGTACGCGACACATCGGCTCATCATGATACGTGATTATAAGAATCTTATATGGGTGTGAGGGGTGGATGGAAAAATCCGTCCCAAGGGTCACTGTCCGGCATCACGAGGCTTGCCGAGTGATGCCGGACAGTGATCCCAAGGGACGGAATTTTCTATCCGCCCCTTACACCCATATAGGATGCTTTTTCTTGCATCCCTGCCATTTCTTAGCGCGGAGTTTTAATGCTGCAGTCACTTCGGTTACCGACGTCCGCCATATTGTGATGGCCCTGCAGGAATGTTTCGTGACGTCACGTAACGTGCTGTGACGTCAACCGTAACGACGGCGCATATGAGGTCGTAATCAACCAGAGCATTTATCAAACACGCGATTATATTCGATTTTGGGTCGGAACACCAGGGTCAGAACATAAATTTCTATCCCAGGGTAAAATCGCGGATCTCCTTGTCTGGTGTGCAAGAATTTAGCATCCATGTTGGAATGACAAATTTAGGTGCCAGACACAAACCCGACCCTATATTTAACCATTGGCCTCAGGGTTTGATCTTGCCTAATGGTGGTTAATATGCCAGCAAAGTAATTATTAGCACACAATCAAAGTTTGAGTGGTATATAGGAGTCAGTCTAGTGGTCGGTTGGTTTGATGGTTGGTTGGTCTTTGTGTTCGTTCGTGACACACTCTTATTATGCGAACTGCTTCCGCATTTCTTCGCCGATTAACTTTTGCATATGCATTCACAATGGGGTGTAGATGTGCCTGTCTTGAATTTCATATGCGCTAAGTCAAGTTCAAAGTCACTGTTGCTATAATATAATATAGATCGTACATCCGTCCGTGACACAATCTTGTTATGCAAACTACTTCCACATTTCTTTACCGATTGACTTCAAATTTTGCATATGCATTCACAATTTGATCAAGATGTGCAAGACATATAAATATTATTTGCGTCAAGTCAAGATCAATGTCACTGTTGCTAAAATAGACTAGAAACCGTGTATCCGTCCGGGACACAATTTTGTATTCTTTTTATGCGAACTACGTCCATATCTGTTCACTGACTGACTTCAAATTTTGCAGATACATTCGCAATTTGCTGTAGATGTATGTGACATATAAATTTTATATGCGTCACGTCAAGGTCAGGGTCACTGTCGGTTAAAATGGAATAGAGAAAATGTGTCTCCGTCTTGTTTTCTTTTAAGCGAACTACTTCCAAATTTCTTTCCGATTGACTTCAAATTTCGCAGATGCATTCATAATGTGCTAAAGCTGTGTGTAACATAAATTTCATAATCGTCAATTCATGGCCAATGTCACTGTTGCTAAAACAGAATAATCTTGTAGTGCTAATAACGTCCACATTTATTCATCGACTGACTCCAAACTTTGCATATGCATTCATAATGATATGTAGATGTGCATGATATGCGTTTCATATTCGTCAAGTCAAGATCACTGTTGGTAAAAATAAACTAATATTCTGGTGCGAATAATTTGCACATTTTTTACCGACTGAATTCAAAATAGAAGTGAAGGCAATGATCAGGAATCGATACAATCAACCCACAGCTCCCATCAGAGACACCAAAGGGAAAGAAACACAGACATGAAACGACAGACCTAATGGAAACATCAACGGAAAAGCAAAAAGGACAGTTACTTTCCCAAAAAATGGCCAATAGGCTATCCAAAAAACAATGATATAAGCGGCACAAACACCCAAAGACAAACAATTACAAAAATAAACCGCGACAGAAGAACCGCCTTGGAACGGTCAGCGGAAACGTATTCCACTGGGGGACTTAAAAGTTTGCATATGCATTCATAATAAGATGTAGACTGGCATGATATAAATTTCATATGCGTCAGAAGTCAAGTTAATGTTGCTAAAAATAGAATAATCTTGTGATGCAAACAACTCCCATATTTCTTCACCGATTGAATTCAAATTTTGCATATAAATTCTTAATGTGTTTGACATAAAATTCATATAGGTCACTCAAGTCACAGTTCCTAAAAATAGAATAATCATGTGATGCAGATAACTTCCCTATTTCTCTACCGAATGAGTTCCAATGTTGCATACCCATTCGTAATGAGATGTAGAAGCGCATGCCAAAAATAACGTAAGCTTTATATTCGTCAAGTCAAGGTCACGAAAGAATTCTACATTTCTTCACCGAATGAGTTCAACTTTTTTATAAGCATTCATACTGAAATGTAGATGTGCATGACATAAATTTCATCTGCGTCCGGACAATGTCATGTAACTGTTGCTAAAATAGAATAATCTTGTTGGATTTGGGCATGCAAGGTAATTGGTTTGCAGATTATAACCTTCTGGCAACGTCGGTGCAACCTCATGACTTTTATGCAATGTCAAATTTACGTCGGTGGAACGTCGTGACATAGGACTGACGTTGTTTTGACGTTGCCATTGCGACGTGTGCCTACTGGGATGTTTTGGTTGTGTTGACTGGGACGTTAAATTCCAATACAAACAAACACAATCTATGTTTTGGATCACGAACAAGGAAAGTGATTCTAGACCATTAGGTAAACACGCCTATACAAATACAGTGTAAACTTTATTGCAGAAAAATCGAAACTTTTAAGATGTAAAATTGTCATATTTTTTTCTGCCCAAATATAGATTATGTGTACTGGTTAGAACCGCCTCATCGAGGCGGTTTTAACGAGTACCCACAATCTATATTTTAGAGATTATGTGTACTCGTTAAAACCGCCTCATCGAGGCGATGAGGCGGTTCTAACGAGTACCCACAATCTGTATTTTAGAGCGGAAATAAGAAAAAATAAGCTTAGGTTTATCTCGGTAAACCCGGGTTTTACTGTATAAACGTGGGGTTCAGGGGAGTCAATTATATAGGCATGTATTCGTGCTACTATCGTCCCACCAGTGCAGTGAGTGCAACGATTGTAGAAAGCGGCAAGCGGTCAATGAAATAGTAGTTTAGGTCGTAGTACCAAAGCGTTAATCCAAAATCGTTAATCCATAGACAAAATGGCAAATATCAATGTTCGGATCAACAGACATGGACCCCAGAAGAGTGTAATCAGGCATCCGCGGATATTAAGCATTACTTGGTAAGCAAGCTTCGCCCACCATGCCCATCGACCCGAACGAAGAAAAGGTGTAAATGCCGGGAAGGGTATGTCCGAGATTTTTGAAGTCTTCCTATGGCTTTCCATTGGCAAACATATCAGAAATAATTCTGGAAATGGCCACATTGTACGGATCCACAAGAGCATGGTGCCTCCCATAAAACTTCTTTAGTGTTGATCCAGTTTTGTTTTTGATACCCCTGGCATAACAACCTGGTAGTGAGCGCCTTCCCACGTTCCATAAAGTCCTGATACTTTGAACAGGCTCTAGCATAACGGATTAACTGTGAAACGTAAACTCCATATGCTGGTGCAGACTGGATATTACTGCTCAGGAAGGGAAAGTTAACAATGGAAAAATTGAAGTCATCTCGTTTATCGTACAGCCTAGTAGTAAGCTTCCCGTTGTCAATATAGAGATAACAATCCAGGTATGAGGAGGAGGTTGCAGTCTCTGTTGTTTCCTTAATTTCAAGTTCACGTGGATAGATGAATTCCAAGTACTCTGCAAATTTAGCATTTTTCAGAGAAGATATTTTAATTTTTCGGTGTCAAATGGATATTTATTTTTTTCCGAATTAACACCAAAAGTCGTATTTTCACGAGTGGCGAAGCAATGAGTGAAAATATGTCTTTCGGTGTTGATGAGTGAAGTAAAATCGATATTAGCAATGATGAAGCAAGAAATATCTTAAAAATAAGATATGCGGCGTAGATTTAATTGGAAGGTTGTTTTGAAATATGAGATACACGACCATAGTAATTCTAGCTATGAACTGGTTTACTGTATTCAAACCATTCAGCTGTCATGTGAGAAAGGACGGTGTTCCGCCTGTCTTAGCTAAGGTCAAGGTTAAAACATGATCTCATCCGAAGAGCATTTGATCTCAAGTATATGCATAACAATAGGAACACTTTATCTTTTACTGTTTTCGAGTACTGAACACAAATTCTAGGGTCAACATTTGGTTTTGTCGCAATGGTGGACTTAGGTGCACAAACGGATGAGGAAACGGACGAACAGACAATTGGACGGAAGCTTGCACGCCTATATTACCCTGCTGAAGCAGGCGCAACAACAAATAATGTATTATGCGGACCTAACGAAAACTCAAATATCCCATATTCCTTTTCAGAATTTATATAACAGTAATGATATTTTTAGATGTTCAGCGGATCGCTTGCAAAGTTTACATGAGTCCCTTCGGGGTTCATTTACTTTACACGCGACACACTATGTTCATACTTTCATGAACAGCAGAAAAATAAAATTCATTTCTTAAATGAGTGAATGACATGCTCAGGGTGCAATTTTGCCCTCATGCCTTAAACATGTATTGAAAAAGGTATGAAAATCTTGGTTTTTTCGGTCAAATGGAGATGGGATAGGCTCATTTCTTATTGTCTTGCCCGCGTTATCAAATTTCGCGTTAAATAGCAACTGCAAAATATCAATCACAACTACAACATTAAAAACAACTATAATCTCGATGCATATGTTCACACAATACTATACTGCTGGAGTTGTGGTAATGTTTCTAAGAATAGCTGCTGGAACTGTATGAAAGTCAAACAGACTTTGTCCTATAGTTTCGCTGCTGCCGATCAACACCAAAACACACACAACGTTAAGCACAAACCCTGCACTAACCTGAAAATAGAGAAACAATTGTTTAGTGGAATAGATACCCTAGGAATACTTCAGCCATAAACAACAAAAACATCGTTTGGAACCTCCAATTTTCGTTTCTGTAAACAAACCTTACCTACTCTTAGAAGAAAGGAATCGCTGATCAAGAGCTTTTACCTTGCTTGTGAGAGTAGACCCATCTTGGTATGTCAATTCAATAACTCGAATACCTTCGGGAGCAAGATGTTTTGTTCGAGATAGGGGTAGTTCAAACTACAGAGGGTTTCTCATACCGCCAGACCATGAAGCATAATAATGGGACGACCTCGTGATTTATTTTCAACTTTTTATAAAATTACGGTATTCAGTGTGTACTCAATAGAATTGCCTCATTGGTACGATTTTAATGAGTACACAAAACAAACATTTTCAAAAGAATAAATTAAAGACACACATCCAATATATCCCGAAATAAATTTTGGAAAGATTCTCTAGGAATTCAGAACGAGCTATTGTTTGTTTGATTGCGGCTTAACATCCCCGTCAACACTATTTTGTAATTTTGGAGATCGTTGCTTCCAATCTTGTTGGACCTTAACCCGACATGTAATAGATATATCCATTGTTTTTGTGAAATATTGGTAAATATTTGTACTGATTGATATCTGTACAGGATAATTTGACGAGCCCGCCAGGGCGAGTCTAATTATCCTGTACAGATGTCAATCAGTACAAATATTTACCAACATTTCTCAATAAGGTAAAATAAGGTAACCTCGGCGAGGCAATTTTAATGAATACCCACAATGTTAACTTTGTCATGCAGAGCTAGAAGCCCCTTCCCATTTTAAGATCAGAAGGGGCAGTCTGATCAGGGTCTGCACTGTTTGCCATTAAGTAAAAGCTATTCTAAATGTGAGTACTCATTCAAATAGCCTCACCAAGGTGCTAGAAGCTAGAAGCCCCATTTTAAAATCAGAAGGAGCAGTCTGATCAGGGTCTGCACTGTTTGCCATTTAGTAAAAACTATTTTAAATGTGAGTACTTATTCAAATAACCGTGGCGACCCAATTTCTAGAATACCCGCAATGTTAATTTTGTCATGCAGAGCTAGAAAGTAGAAGTAAAACAAAGATCAGGAATTGATACAATTAACTTACTCCACCCATAAAAGACACCAAAGGGAAAGAAATACAAACATTAAGCGACCAGACCATAATGGAAACCTAAACAAAGGAAGGCCATAAGGACAGTTACTTTCCCACAAAATGGCCATATGGCCATCCAAAATTAAAAGACACAAGTGATACACACACTAAGTAACAAACAACAACATAAATAAATCGCCACAGAAGAGCCGCCTTGGAACGGTCAGTGGAAGATTTCCACTGGGGGGCTTAAATCGATTTTACGTGGCCACAATCCTCGCCCTTACTTCCGTCGCGATTTAGACAAATAATTTGTTCAGTCCGCATGAAGGCCTCCTAACTCATCAATGCAACATCTCCGTGAACACAAAAATCAAAGAACCACAGAGGTGAGACAACGGTGAGGACTCGACAGCAAGAAACCACTGAAATGCTGGAGCAAAAGAAAACCAACAGTTAGACTCCGATGGGCCCGACCAGAGACAGAGCATCAGGCACCAACCAACATTACCTTGAATTAGATCTCTCTAATTCTCAATAAGCCTTTACGTTGGAGCCGTCATAGAATCTGAGGCCTGACCCACCGGCGTGCAATTAAAGAGGGAAGCAAAGTTGCCAACCGTGATTGGGTTAACTACCATGCATGCAGTCTGTCGTATAATATCCATGTTGTACCCAATCTTTTTATATCGAAGAATGATTTTACGAAATTGGGTGCTGAAGTCCTTGCGGTTATATATTTTTCTGAATTTATATACTAAGTCACCATAAAATTCGGGTTCCGATAGACCTTGTTGCAGAAGAGATTTAAGTCCAATATTGAATTTTGAAATTAAATCAGAATGGCGTCTATAAAATTTTGAAAAGGCTTTGCGTAGTTTATGGTACCGATAACCCTGATTGAGGAGTTTAGCCGTTAATAATTTATTACGAGTGTTGAAGTCAGTTACATGACTACACACTCTAGCAAATCGAATTAATTGCGAAATATAAACGCCATAGGATGGCGCACGAGGAATATCACCATCCAAAAAAGGAAAATTTACAATCTCAAAATCAAAGTCATCGCGTTTATCATAAATTTTGCACGAAACAAATCCATTTACAATAGATAGATGTAAATCCAAAAACGGGGCCTCAGTATCAGAAGAATTTGCTTTATTTAACTGAAGTTCTAGGGGGTAAATCTGACTGATCAAACCATCAAAATAGGTATTATCAATATTTAATAAATCATCTAAATATCTAGAAGTGCAGCTAAAAGCTTCAATAATTTCAGATTGGTTATCAATGGAAAGCGACAAAATGAAGTCTCTTTCATAACAATACAAGAACAGATCAGCCACAAGAGGTGCGCAATTAGTACCCATCGGAATCCCCACAATTTGTCTAAATAACTTAGTACCGAATCTAATATAAATATTGTCAAGTAGAAAGGTGAGGGCATCACACACTTTCTGACATGACCAAAGTGTATAATTCTTATGCTCTTTAGAAGTGAAAAATGCATTTCTGACATTACATGCAAGATAGAGAGAATCTTCTCTGTGAAAAACCCATTCAATTAAATCATTAAGCTTTTCTTTTATAAGATTATGAGGAAGTGTAGTGTAAAGAGTGGAAAAATCGTAAGTAGACAGACTAGAAGCACGAAAATGTCTGGATTTCAATTTAAAACCTCATTCGAATTTTTTATAGACCCTTCTCATTTTAAGATTAGAAGGAGCAGTCTGATCAGGGTCTGCACTGTTTGCCATTAAGTAGAAGCTATTTTAAATGTGGGTACTCATTCAAATAACCTCGGCGAGGCTATTTTAAGGAATACCCACAATGTTAATTTTGTCATGCAGAGCTAGAAGCCCCCTTCCCATTTTAATTGTAGCTCAGCTGATTGGTCAATTCAAAACTGTACATGATATCAGTATATGATATCAGTACATGATAACAATACATTTATCGAAATTTATAAGTACTGCCAACATCAAAGGAAAGTACTGGGAGCTGTGGATTAAGTAATAGATATATCCATTGTTTTTATGCAATATTGGTAAATATTTGTACTGATTGATATCTGTACAGGATAATTTGACGAGCCCGCCAGGGTAAACAAAAATATCGAGTTTTTTACAGTGTACAGTGATGGCTCGTCCACAATTGTTGAGTCTAAACATTGGAACCTTTCTTGATGGTTTTGGCTGGGATGACCGCCAGAGCTTAAAATAGAAAAAAAAAACTTTGAATGACAACTTCTTCGTTCCAGTTTCTTTCAAAAGTGATAAGATGTTGCTTAGGTGACCCTCTACAAAAATTGCTAAAAGGTTCAGCTTTAATGAATAAAATGGCCGAAATGAAATTAGAAAAAAGAACTTTTAAATTATTTTGGAATTTCCTATACCTTTGGTCCATTTTCATTCAATCTTTCCCACTGTTTCATTCAGTCTCTGCCAGAATGTTCCTATGTGGCCATCGGACTATATGCATTTTTTATGCTTCGTGGAATAAGATTGCTGGCAGTTATCTGCATGACTTTTTGAAGCTTTGTGACTTCTTAATATCAGTTAAGCGATTCGGGGCCATCTTGCCACTACCCCTCCCCCCACTCCCCTGTACGAAATGAACTACGAAACTGACACTCCAGCAGTCTGGATCTTGTGAAAGGTCGAGGTTTAGCGGCATATCTGAACTCAAGAAGGTAGCTTTGACTCCAGAATGTGGCTGTTTTTCAAAGAGGATTCCTGAAAATTGTACTGGCTGCAATATTTTCTGTTTTAAATCGTTTCTTTGCATGTGATTGAGTGCACATAACAGTTCAACAGGTGCCAAGTACTGGTGTTTCGGGAATAAATATACGTAATGCGTCAAAGTGAGATAAAGTGCTGATTTGTGTGTAAAATATAGTGAATGATGCTCCTGTCAGCCTATGCAAAACGAGAAATGCTTCATTTGTATTTTTTATGATTTTGTGCATGTGTGGAGCACTTTCAAACCAAAAAGAGACATTATCGCCTTTTCCAGGAGTTGTCGATAAAAATTAAAAACGTGCAACGATTTACTGTCCCTTGATGCCTGCCAATGTATAATACAGCAAGACTCCAAGGAAGTTTTGTACACACATATGAAGTACTGAGAAAAGTGTGCACTACGCTGCGAAGTTAAACATCAATGCAGTAGCATTTCCTCCAACACGGAAGTGTCTAAGAATCCAGTAATCAGTTTTGAATTATTGAGACTACATGCAGCTGCATATGGTATGACTGGGGCTTTAGGTCAATTTCAGTTATATAGTTTTTTGAATTGTCGTAGGTCGTAGGATAAAGTCAGTGTGTTCAAAGTTTATCGTTTGTAAAATAGAAAGATATCATCAACCAGAAAAAAACGCAACAAATGAAAGCTTTAAAGGCAGTGTCAGTTATCGATTATTTTTAATTATCGTAGGTCAAGGTCACTGTGTCTAATGTATACCGCCTTTAAACGGAATGGAAATGTAACTCAGATAAAATACGACAAATGTGAAATAGTCATCTCAAGCTTGCATTTTTGGATAGGAAAAGGTAATAGGTATTAATAATAAATTTTACATTGTTATATACACTAGAATCAAACTTCATGCAATACAGCGATTTACCCCTTACAAAGACAACCAATGATGTTTTATACCCAGTCATAATCTTTCCTCTTTCATGTATAGATCAGATCTGAGTTAATCGTGGTCTTTCACTTTTATTTTGAAAATCAAATATCGCTGATGACGGTGGTATGTCATGTTTGGATGTATATGCAGACTTGCTCTGGTCGAGACCATCGGAGTCAAACTGCTAGTTACCCTTTGCTCCAGCATTTCAGTTTCTTGCTGTCGAGTCCTCACCGTTGTTTCATCTCTGTGGTAGTTTGACTTTTGTGTTCTCGGAGATGTTGCACTGATGAGTAAGGAGGTATTCATGCGGACTGAACAAATTATTTGTCTTAATCGCGACGGATGTAAGGATGAGGACTGCGGCTGCGTAAAATCGATTTAAGCCCCCATCCATCACCGCCTCCCCTCAGTGGAATTCGTCTCACTGACCTTTCCAAGGCGGTTCTTCTGTCGCGGTTTATTTTTGTTATGGTTTGTCCTTTGAGTGTGTTTGTCGCTTATATTATTTTGTTTTGGCTAGCCAATTGGCTATTGATGTTTCCATTAGGGTCTAGTTATTTCTTGTCTGTGTTTCTTTCCCTTGGTGTCACTGATGGAAAGTGGGTTAATTGTATCGATTCCTGATCATTGCCTTCACTTCTATTTTGCAAACTGTATTGAACCAGCTCTTGAGGAAAAGGTAACTATCGAAAATGAGACCAGCGGTGTTTCGTGCTCAGCGTTTGCTTCTGGTTGACCTATAGAGGAGACCTTAATGTAGCTTCATGCAAGAGGTCAATCATCTAGTCCTATCAGTTGGCGGCAAAACGCTCTGTTATGTTTTATTTGCTTCAAAAGTCGAACGTTTTCGTTCTTTTTCTAAAGATGTTTGACAATCAAAACAAATAAGGAATGATTGAAGGTTGTAATCTAAAACAAGACACTTAACGGACACGTTCGTGATTTTAGCCCTCAGTATATTAATTGATGGTTTAATTATTTCACAGAGTTGTTTTCCTTCTGGATGTACAATGAGTTACGTTGTGAGAAAACCAATTGCATTGTAGTCCAATTAGAACCCCAGTCTTTGCATCTTGGAAAGACATATTAGCCTAATAAAATACCTTTTGTTTCAATATCTAAATTTTCAACAACCTTGCTAGTTTATGTAAAACATTTTTGTTTCTTAGCCTGTTCACAAACCCTTTAGACGTGACGAAGTTCATAGAGTGATACATTACCATGTCAATGACTCTCACGTATCCATAGGAAAATGCAACAGCATTTGGTGGAGTTGCTACTGGTAACATAAAGGCGAACGACGTTGCTATAGCGGTGGGGTACATCAGGTATATTGGGTTGAGTTTCAAGAAGATAGCCTGTAAAACATGTCATAACGGTCGAGTGTAATTAAAAGAAAGTGAAAAGAATAAATCCGATAGCTATCTGCACAAACCACAGTTCCTTTATTGTAGTATTTGCAAGTTTTTAACGGAGTCATTTTGACAAAGCCAGCGTGAATTTCGCTAATTAAAATCAATCTTATCCTAAATAAATAAATATCCATATAGAGCAAGCTATGGAAATGTCCCTAAAGTAAGGGACGATTGAGAATTACAGTATCAAATGAACCGAGCCTGAACTTAAGAAAGTTTTTGAGACGCAATGCGTCACTTTACCTCAGTATTATGACAACACATTGAAACCGCTTTAAGCGTGTTCTCAAAGTCAACCTCTAGGGCGAATCTGTGCTGAAAACAGTGAAACTCCAACGGCCTTGCGACCATGAAAAATTTTTCGAGACAGGGGAAGTTCAAGTCACAGAGGATTTTTCATAACACTGCGTTAGAAGGTAAAATTCTTCTTTAAAGTAAATGTTTAATTGTGTACTCCTTAGAAATGGCTTTTTGAGGCGATTTGAATTAGTACAAAGAACATACATTCTCATATAAATATCTTCCTGAATTATGACTTCATCTCGAAAACACGCCTATTTGATTTGACCCCTTGAACCCCACTTGTATATAATCAAAACTGGGGTTTAAAGGGGTAACCCTTATTTTTTCCTATTTCTGCTCTAAAATATAGATTGTGGGTACTCGTTAGAACCGCCTCGATGAGGCGGTTCTAACGAGCACCCACAATCTATATTTTGAAAAGAAATAAGAAAAATATCACAATTTTTCATCTGTAAATTCTCGCTTTTGCGGCGGTTATGTTTACAACGCCTTTGTATAGGCATGTTTTTGTAATGTACTATTGCTTATCAGCAGATAAGGAAGCAATAAGTACGAGTTTGAAACAGCCGGGATAAACTTACTATTTTAAGTTTAATTGTATTTGTATGTATAATAATGCAAAACACATGTATGCATATATACTATGAATCATTGGAAATGGAACAGACAGTCCAACTGCAATGACGTGACCAGGTCAAAAGGTATAGCGTTAATTTTCTCGACTTTCATTCCTCTTAATGTGGTAGGAAAACAAAACTCTTAACAGATGGCAAACTAGGTAGCTTCTGACTAGATTAGTTATTATGAGCGATCTAATATGGATCTGCACTTTCTGCATAGGTGTATGTACCAATCTACTGGGATGAAAGGGGTTATCTAACCGATTTAAAATGGATACTTTGTTTCAATTAAGAGTATCCTGTGACCTAGTTTATCCAAAGCATAAGCTTTCGTTACGATAACATAACTGGATGACATAGTGCACTATTTCATTTTTTTTGTTTCTTTAAAACACGTATTTTTATTCTGATATCTTTCTTATTTATACTTCGAACATACCCACAAACTACGACGTGGAGCAACACTAAGAAAAAGAATGTATATCCCTGTCAATTCCAGTTATGTCTATACAAAAGTGGCTTTACGGGGTATTCATTTTACGGACATGTCAAATTGATGGTAAAACGGGAGACCAGCATGGAGAATCTAATGCAACTGCGGATGAGCTATCTCGAAAACCTTACCAAGTTAGCCAGTATAGGCATCATAAGTGTGCAGGTTGCTGTATTACTGGTCACCTCGGTTGCAGCTGCAACTATGTAACAGAGTACCAGATTAAGCACCCAAGGGTCGAGGTAATCAAACACAGACAGTTTGGCTCCTAACCATGTTGAAAGACCGGATTTCTGAAATATCGATTATAAAAAAACAAGCATAAAAGGTAACCGTAGATTGAGTTTGCATTTCGTCTCTGTAAAAGTAGATGGAATACCCTTGAATTAATTTCTGTCTCTCATATCAATAGGGTTCGTCTTAAATGCAATAATTTGCTCCTGAGGGATAAATCCTTTCCGTTAAGAATGAATCATCTCTCAGAGGGGATGGTTTTATAGGTAAGATAACGGGAAGGTCCGTAAATTTTCCCTTGTAAACATGACAGTAAACTTCTCAGGTGTATGCATTCCCTATATGATAGAGTCACTTCTATTTTTTATATTACAGCAGAGGTCATTATATTATACATTTAATAATTTTAATTCATGATTATACATTTAATTCATGAAAAAATTTATAGTTTTTGTGAGAATTCACGAGCAAAATGCTCAAAATGCCCCCACTTGGTTTACAAATTTAAAATCACATATCTATTTGGCTTCGCATGTAACACACAATATACGACTATATATAAACACAGACGAAAGCATTTTCAGGAAACAAAAAACACCACCATATTTGCCATAATTAGGACTCCGTGCATTTAGATATTTCGTTCTATTTATAAAGACAAACCCTAGAAACGTCAATTAACCCTATTAGTAACGGAAACCCCTAAAGGGGTGCCTTGTCAAACAGTGCAGGCCCAGATCAGTGCCTCCACTGTTTGCTAAAAGTTTAGCCATTTTCCTAATCAATTTTGTATTGGAATCCTGGTATATATAAGGAGGCAGATTCCATTTGGTACGAAAAGGGTTAAAGACATTTTCAGTTGACACCATAGCTCATTTGGGTCACTCGTTGAACCAGAGTTCAAATGGTGCGAGGAACCGAATACGTTTCTTAATTAGTTCAAGTTCATCGTTGTTACCTTTTGGCACTGTTTAAATTTAACACACTACAAAATCTTGAACTCTCAATTTGAATCAACTGTCTTGCTTGAAAAGTTGGTTGTGAGCCCTTATTAATAATGTGCTAACTATGATAAATGTGGTATACTTAACTATGAGACATAATGCTTTTCATACTGCGATGAATAGAATTTGATTCACATGGCATCCCAAGCATTAACTGGTGCTTAAATAAATCTTAATCATCGTTTTCTCCAATATGATTGGACCGGCAATGTTATAACGCTATTCCCTTGCTAATTGGAAAATACTTGGCAATAATTGTTTTGAAGTATGGACATCATATCGTCGCACAGATTACATAACCCTCTTTGGGTTTCCTATTCTATGCACATTAAAAATTGCTTTGATTTGCTTAGCACATGTAAAAATAAAGTGACAGCAGAGGAGGAGATGAAATGTTACAGAGGAATACTGAACCTTTCACATTTTATATTAACCCTTATCCTACTGAGACCGGCCCCGATAGCTCAGTTGGTAAAGTGTCCGCTCCGGGAAAAGGGAGGTCACGGGTTCGATCCCGGGCCGCGACATACCAAAGTCGTTAAAAATGGTACTAGCTGCTCCTCGCTTGGCACTCAGATTTACGGGGTAGAGCTAGGACTGGTCAACCCAGTGTCAGGATAATGTAACTGTGTGTGGTATCATGTAATGTGTCTGGGACATGCTACTTCAGTGAGGCAGCACTATAAAAGTGAGCATTGAGCTCCCTGTCGCAACCAGACACCGTCGTGATATGACTGAAAAATTGTTGAAAGCGACGTTAAACCCGAATTCACACACACTTATCCTACTGAATATTTAATGCTGCCACACCCATTTCTGACTATTAACCAATCTAATTGCTTGATATTTTATAGTCATTCACAATTGCAAACTGAATGCCAAGCGGTGTAGATCCAGATCCAGAAGCCATCTACACTGTTTGCAAAGGTAAGCTTGGTCGTGAACAGCTGTATAAGGGTTCAGATGGAAGTTTGCAGACATTTTCTTGCAAGCGGAAAACAAAAAGGTAAAATAATGTATATCCCTATCTTCATCAGTTTAATATATTTACTTTCATATATATAACACGATTTAGGAGGGATGACTAAGAGATGTATATAGCCGGGATTCGCCGTACAAATGCATGCTGTGTGCACTGACTAGGCTAAAATTCCTCTTGCTAAGGCAAGTAAAAGTACCCTTAACATTTTGTTTTACGGGACAATATAGAAAAATACACAAAACATTATCCAGATTTCTCTTTGCCATCTGGACCTAGGACTGGCCTCTTTAAATGATTGGTGTACTTTTGGAATCACATTTTCATGACACAACCATGTCAGGACAAAATGTTTTTAGTTTGGACAAGATATCCACTCTTTTCAAAGTAAATATGTTCTATAAAAGGGTTATCCTTTGGAAGCAAGGAATACACCACAGAACCAAAACATTGGAGTGTACGTGTTTTCTTGGCCATACTAGCTAGTTTCGGCCAATTTGGACTCATCAGTGACCCTCAGATATTTTCAAAATTCCACAATGGAATCAATGATTCCAAAGGACAAGAACATATAAACTACACTATGATGTGGGGCAATGTTTGACCGCCGCTACACATTCCCACACACCAGCTGTATTGAAGTTACATATGTTCTATAAAAGGGTTACCCTTTGGAAGCAAGGAATACACCACAGAACCAAAAAATATGGAGTGTACATGTTTTCTGGGCCAGACTAGCTAGTTTCGGCCAATTAGGCCCCATCAGTGACCCTCAGATATTTTCAAAATTCCACAATGGAATCAATGATCCCAAAGGACAAGAAAATATAATCTACATTACTATCATTTTTTCTAGGGTTTAACTTTGAGATCCATTGAAATCAGTTTGAAATTGAAAGTGATACTTAATACTCTGCGTATTTCCCCATAAAACAAAATGTTATGGGTACTTTTACTTGCCTGAGAACAAGTATAAAGACCTTATTTTACAGTGATAAACCTTTTTCTTATCTATGTGTGTTGATGTCGATTTTTTTTTTTCTGAAAGATTTTGAAAGTAAAACAAAATAAGATAACGTCATTTCCTTTACCTTATATGGACTGACCCTCCTTGCCGACCGAAAGATTGCTGACCACTGAGCAGTTGCATCAATGGAACTATTTTACCTGCATGCTCATTTGTGACATGTGTCGAATCATTTCATTAAAAAGTATGACCTTTTTCGTAATGCTGCACAATTTATATTGGTGTAGACAATACCAAACAACATTACGAAAACATGCCTATACAAATACATTGTTATCTTTATTGCCAAAAAAAAAAATGAAAATTTAAGATGAAAAATTGTGATTTTTTCTTATTTCTGCTTCAAATATAGATTGTGGGTACTCGTTAGAACCGCCTCGGTGAGGCCGTTCTAATGAGTCCTCACAATCTATATTTTAGAGCAGAAATAAGAAAAATAAGGTTTACCCCTGTAAACTCCAGTTTTACTATATAAAACTGGGGTTCAAGGGGGTCAAAATTATATAGATGTGTTTTCGTGATGGTTGTGTAGTACCTGTTTTTGATTTCAGCATAACAGTTGTCAATGTAGAAAACAAAATCCTTCACACCTAGCCTACTTTTTCTGATCAATGAATTTGGGCGACAGAGCTTGGGATTTCATTTCATCTCAATGTCGGGTAAAAGTCCCACAAAATTGGAAGCAAAGTCTCCAAAATGACCTTTACAGTGTTGACGGGGACGTTAAACCTCGAATCAAACAAACAAACTAATCAATGAATGCTGACAACTTTCCTCCCTTATCCTTCTTCTGCTGAATAAATTAATTTTGTTACACCCATTTTGACTATCAACACATCACAAAAGGAAATCAATTATTTAGTTATAGCAGTATTCTGATACACATAGAGGATCTTACATGAGTGTTCATGTTTTATTGAAGTTATTAAACGAGTTGAGGAAAAGGGATAAAATGCGAGGCTTTGCCGGGCATTTTATCTCTTTTCATCAACTCGTTTAATAAATTCAATAACGCATGAGCACGGATGCAAGATTCTATTTATCATATGGCATTTAAAATGTATTTTATTTACGATTGTTTAACAAAAATGTCAATATTCCGCTATTAGTAAACGCGACGTCGCACATGTAACGTTACGGTGCGTATCTGACTAATATGCATATTTATTCCACTAGTGGATTATCGAATTTATTACATGGCGATATTACACTCCCAGACGCGACGTCATATGATAAAGAGAATTAATTATTGTAAAACAAATCTGCTAAACAGCCAATCCGAGACATATGAACTGGGAATCACTTAAAATATGGCAGGCATATTGTATGCCACCTTGGATGTTTTTGTATTTAAATTGTTTTAGATATCAGGTGTTAAGAAAAAACAAATTTTACATAATGTGTGTAATAAAACTCTTAATTCAGCACCAGTCTACTTGTACTTGAAATTTGCAGCCTTATTGGATGCCATCTTAGATATTGTGATATTGGACAGAAATTATACACACGATCTTGATGTCAATATTTTTTTTACAAAGTATGTACATTATCGTATTTAAACCAAGATATATCATTATATACATGGGCCGAGCATATCGGGGCTTGGAGAAATAAATTGGGCTGCATGGTGTTTCCATGCAGAGCTGAAACCGATTGCACTTGACTGCAGGTAAACTGCTAAGATGGTCTAAACAGAAGTGAAGGCAATGATAAGGAATCGATACAATTAACCCACAGTCCCCATCAGAGACACCAAAGGGAAAGAAGCACAAACATGAAATAACTAGACCCTAATGAAAACATCAATAGCGGAAAGCCAAAAGGACAGTTACTTTCCCAAAAACGGTCAAATGACTATCCAAAAACAAAATAATATAAGCGATACACACACTCAAAGACAAACCATGAGAAACATAAACCGCAACACAAGAACCGCCTTGGAACGGTCGATGAAACGCATTCCACCGGGCGACTTTAATCGATTTTACGTGGGCACAATCCTCGCCCTTATTTCCGTCGCGATTTAGACAAATAATTTGTTCAGTCCTGAAAAGGCCTCCTAACTCATCAGTGCAACATCTCCGTGAACACAAGAATCAAACAACCAAAGAGATGAAACAACGGTGAGGACTCGACAGCAAGAAACAACCGAAATGCTGGAGCAAAAGAAGACCAACAGTTAGACTCTGAAGCCTGCCCAGAATAGGCGGTTCGAGTCAGATCCTCCCTACTTATAAACCTTTTGGTTTGTTTGGGCAGCAGGGCTTGAGATGTCATTTAATCTCAATGTCGGGAACAAGTCCCACAAAATTTTAAGCAACGCCTCCAAAATTTTTTTAAGGAACGCCTCCAAAATGACCTAAATATAGTTTACCGGGGCGTACAACCTCAATTCAAACAAACAAAACAAAATATCAAAATATTAATACTCCATCTTGAATTTCTTGAAATACTCAAGGATGCCGGGGTTGCATTCATCATAATATTCAAAGTCAATGTCTAATCTACAGTAATCAGTATAGAAAAGAACTGCGCAATATCCAGGTCCAGGGCCCGAGGTTATAAAATATTTTTCATGCTCAACTCACTTGAGCATGAAATTTATCCTGCCCATAAATTTTAAAATGCCAATTTTTTTTTTTTTTTTGAATTTATGAGCAGGATAAATGACATTCTGTGTTGATCCGAGCAAGAAAATTGCCTGATGTGTTTGTATTTTCATAGTTATGAGCATTACAAGTTTTATGCTCATATGGGTCGAGCATGAAAAAAGGTTTATAACCTCGGGGCCAGGTGAAATGAGATGCAATTCTACCGGACTTTAAGGAGTATACCGTTGATGCATGAGCCATAGCAAAACCTCCTCCCAGCAGAAACACTACACCCCATGGAACTTTGTCTGCGGCCTGTTTCCATGACATCAGTGGAGTCAATGGTTCCCGGTAACCTGTCGTTAGAATTACAAAACACGTCAAGTGTTCATATCGATAAGAAAGGCATTGCTGAAATTTATGTGTCATCTTGTTTTTGCTTCGAATATAAATTCTGATGTTGTAGCTGATTCTGTTAGTGGTCTCAAAATGAAAAGGCAGCATACAGGTTATATTTGTTTATATTGTTTCTAATAAAAAGCGGGATGAACAAGGTTACATTGACATGACAATACCATTGAATATACTTACATGCAGTATTCCATAAATAAATTTACAATCTAAAAAACTGCCGATGATGTGCAGATAGTTATGCCGTTGATTTAAGTGCGTCTTTCTTTTCCATTGGTGACAGGTATTATATCGATTCCTGATAAGTGCCAAACATGCTCTTGACTTTTAAATTCAATATAAAATTTACACATACGAGCAATGTAGTGGTATTAATTGAAGTTAAGGCCGAAATCACAAGGAAATATATTTTTATGACACGTTCGACTAGCATAGGTTTGGATCAGTGCGTATATAAATGAAGGCTTGTTTTATGAGAGCCTTTTTCTGTCTGTACGAGTGCCTTCTCTTTTCTTCAAAAGAGAAGGCACTGGCTTTATCTACTGTTCTGAGCCGACACTATAGGACACCTTTAGCTTCGCGAATCGGAAGAGGTTTTGATAGCAAACAAACGACATATAAAACAATAGTACATAAAATACCTTTAGTCTTTCTATTACAGAACACCTGTGGAATTTTGGACGGAAAGATAAAAAGCAAGGAGGCTATAAACATGGCTGGAACGGCATCCTTCACATAACTGTCAAAGAAATTGATAAAACTAGGCTACATTAAACCAATCTGAAATTATTAACTCTAGACCAATGTAAACTGAATCATATTTATTCATGTTACAGTTAATCTTTCTTTTGTTTAGAATCAGTATCCCCGGGTGAGAACCTACCTTTGTGGCTGCCCTTTGGGCGATGTCATGTGTACTACGTTTATTTGTAATCAGATTTTTTTTTTGGTTTGGGTGTTACGGCTCTTTCGAGATTAGAGATTATTTCACTTATATCGAGCCGATCCTTAATGAGGGTAGGACTAAATCCGGAGTACCAAGAGAAAAACCACCAAACATTCCGTTACAGAACTTGGCGTCTCACATGCGACCCGAGCCAGGCTCGAACCACAGCGGTAAGTGACCTAATGATTAAGAGTCAGCGCTCTTATCCAATAGGCCACGGCGCCCAGTTATTTGTAATCAGATATTATACAGCTAAGTACAAGAAAAGTACAAGAAAAATACATTTAAATCATTTGACTTGTTCACTTAAGACGACTTTCATTTCCATATGGTAAGTATTATATGACAAGTAGATGCTTTGCAAATTTAATATCCAAATTCATTCACTTCTATTTTAAAAACATATTCATGCCATTAGGAGCGCGGTGCAGTGGTAAAGCGTTTGATTTGAGATCGAGAGGTACCCGGTTCGATCCCCGCAAACGCCAAGTGTTGTTTCCTTGACCATTTTTTCCACATTGCTTAGTACTGGTTTCTACCCAGGAAGAGGAAGGCCACATGGAAGATGACTATTATTTTACTAAATGTGTTACCTTCTATAAATTAAGTTGATTATTATTATTATTATTATTATTATAATTATTATTATTTGAGTCGGCGCGCAGCATTGCCTTCAACAAACGTGCGTCCAGCGAAGAATCAGATCAGCCTGCGCATCCATATAGTCTAACCAGAGACTTCTCTTGCTGCACGAAGGAGCCTTGGGCCCTTAGCTATCCCTAGAGCACAATCGAAGACTCTGATCAGACTGTGCGGATGCGCAGGCTGATCTGAGTCTTAGTTGGGCGCACATGCCTTATTGTAGGTTTTATCGTGCGCTGCTCATTTTTTTTATTATTATATTGTCGAGTGCGGACTTCGGAAGAGCTCCGTGTTATAAAAGCTGATTGGCACAACGGCATATTAAAGAATACTGATATGAGAAAGAGGCTTGATTATGTTTCATATATTCTTTAATAACGTCAAAAAATCTGTCTGCGGGGTTGGCGTCAAGGTAGGCGCTAAAATGGCCGTCTCAGTTGCACATATATTAGCTAGAGTCATGAACTACTTTTAAATATAGCAAATAGACGTATTACACTGTCCAAGCAACGAAAACAATTGATAATAAATCTGGGCTGGTCTGAACCAATGTTGTTTGCAATGGCAAATGCAAGGTTACTCATTATATGGCTAAACGATCGATGTCTTTCTATTCTATCGGTGAAAGTTTTAAGTTGTTGGTTTAATGTGGTCCCCTGTCTTATAAAACGGCGTATGACACCAAATCGAGTCTCAAAACAAGCTTCAATATCTCAGCTCTAATATGACATATATGATAGCCTTGGTTGAATGATAGTTTGCTAGGATCAAATGAATCGAGTTAGGATATGAACTTCTTTCAGCTTCAACTTCGCCATTTTTAATTCTATAACAAGGTGTAGCAACAATTTTCATGTTATTTGCATGTTTTGCCACTATAGTTCATTTTGTTTTCCAGTTTATCTTACACAATATACTTTCATAGAAATGCTGTTGATCTGACGAGGACGGTAAATTCTTCAAACTATCAACAGTTTACAATCTAATGTAAAATTTAGCTCCCTGACCAGTACGAAAAAGCAAGCGTGTACTAACTCGGTGACAACGTTAATAGCGCTGTAAGCGTTCTAAACCATAACTTAATTTTAAGCCCCCGCCACTCGGATTTCTTCATTGATTTTAGAAGTACTCACAGTTATATCATAATTAACATGATCATATTCATTATGTTAAATATTATCATTCCTAAATAATGTGGTCACATCACTTTACAGAGATAAGACCACATTCCCTATATCCAAGCTTAAAGTGAGACCACATTTTCTTCTTTATTTGGGTATAAGTCCACACTGATCAGATTTGCCACGAATTTAACATTTCCTATAGAGAGATGATACCAGATTCCTTTAGCCCAGGACTTTAGTAAGTTATTTAAAGTGAGACCAGATTTCTTCTCTATATAGGAGTGAGACCACATTTTTAGATTCGCCCTGAATTTATCATTTTACTAAATAATGTGGTCTCATCCCCATAATAGATTAATCGATCGATAAATTCCACAAAAATGATTATCATTTCTGATTTGCTTTTACTCGGTTACCTGATAGGTACAATTTTCTACCCAAAGTAATGCATAAAATAGCGGGATGAGTGGCAAACAGTGCAGACCCTGATGAGACGCTGCATTCTGCGGCGTCTCATCTGGGTCTATACTGTTTGCTCAGGCCTGTCTGTTCAAATATACATATGGAAATGGGAAACCTGTGCTAAGAGTCATGCTCAGACAAAAAGCCAGATAGGTAAAATTATGACAAAAAACATTAGCAATTAATAATCGATTATCGATCGCAATGACATGACTGATAATCGATAATCATTTCAGCTCCGATTAGCCAGCCCTGGATGAGACCACATATTCTTCCAGCGCAGGTTGTAACTTTGTTATTATGTCATTCTTTTAGCCTGGACTAAAGTTGGATATTTTGAATCGACACCACATTTACTTGTCTCTTTATATGCATATTTGAGAGCTTTCACGGAATGAATGAAATGTTGTAGGAATATTTATTCACACCCCAAACATGCGGATATTTTTAAATTGTTACGTTTTTCAATGACCCAATATTTTTGGCCCTAGTCCAGCGTAGCATGCTGTATGCAAATAAGCCGTAAATTACTGTAAGCATTCTAAAAATGTTTCACTGCCGTCCTTCTTTCAGTCGTACAAACACCATTCTATTCTGACAATCCTGTTGAGGGAAAATATATCCATTGGAAGCTATATTCATCGCTAATTACAATTGACTACAACGAAAAATTGGAAAGAATGTGCATGTTCTTATTTCGCACATATAGAAAATTTTACATTCTTTGTCGAATAGAATGGAGATCAAAAACATCGTCTTATGGAGATACACCCCTTCGTATTCGCGACATTCTAAGATATAGCTTTAACGCAGTGTGGCTTTCTCTCAAGTCACTGAGACGCTTGATGTAAACGAGACCGTGAAATGCGAGACAATGACTCGCTGTCGATAGAAGTCTGGAAATCTCACATTTATGCTATAAGCTTGCAATGTATGTTGATAAGAAAGAATTCTAATGATATGCAAATGATTATTCGTAATTAATGCCGTGATCTGCTGCTCCGGGAACGAGCCTAGTGGTAGTTGAGATGCCCTGGTACCGATAAATAAGAAAATCAAAATAGATCTCATTGTTGCGATACGATGTGCTTGTTTATTTTGATACCAATTTTATCTCCCTTCGACTGCCATACAGACACGAAGACCACTTAAAACCAACACATTTGACTTATGCCATTCTATCATTCTACAGATTATTTTTATATAAAGTGCAAAACCCATTATTTTCTAAATGGTATCATCCACTTTTCATACAGCAGGCATCCGTATGAAAACATAAAATTGAGACATCAAGCTGGGTTGGTTTTGAAATTAATTCAGACAATTGCTAAACTATATTATAACACAGTGAAGGCCCTACCTAGATGTCGCGTTGTGTGGTGTCTGATACGGGGCCCACTTTATTTGTAGATTCTCGCATAAAACTTTTTAAGACTTATAAGTCTTTTTGCTCAGAACAGAGATGCATTTTTGGCGGAATCTTATGAACATATGTATATGAGCCAGGCGTTGTTCACGTAATGTTGGCTGTCTTGTAATAACAGCCCTGTCCAGATCAACAACTGCGAAGCCGGCATCGGTAGCTGAGTCGGATACACGTGTGACTGGTAACCATGCGGTCGCGGATTCTATACCTGATGGCTGGCAACGTTCTGTCGTGGGGATGAAACATCAGATCTTTTCTACGGCCATTCTATTGATTCAAGAAGAGCAGTTGTCAGCTTCTGGCGAAAGAAAGTGCATTGTACTGGTTAACCGCTTTTGTATAAGCATGACAATTTGGCTTCTTGCAGTTGGTGTACTGATTTAAGTGTGTCCGTCTTTCCCTTTGGTGTCTTGGGCGGAATATAAGAATCTTACATGGGTGTGAGGGATGGATGGAAAAATCCGTCCCGAGGCTCACTGTCCGGTATCACGAGGCTTGCCGAGTGATGCCGGACAGTGATCCCGAGGGATGGATTTTTCAATCCAACCCTCACACCCATATTGGATTCTTTTTCTTGCATACCTTCCATTTCTTAGCGCGGATTTTTAATGCTGCAATCACTTCGGTTACCAACGTCCGCTATATTGTGTTGACACCGAAGGAATGTTTAGTGACGTCACGTTACGTGTTGTGACGTCAACCATAATGACGGCGCATACGAGGTCATAATCAACCAGTGCATTTATCAAATACGCGATTATATTCGATTTTGGGTCGGAACACCAGGGTCAGAACATAAATTTCTATCCCAGGGTAAAATCACGGATTTCCTTGTCTGGTGTGCAAGAAATATCTATTCCTGCTCTTGGCCTTCCTTTCTATTTACATCTAGTCAGTGGTTTATGTCTGCGTTCTTTGAATATGGCAAGATCTACAGAAGGCATGATGTACTTAGACTCCATTATTAAGCACCCTTATATGAACCATCGATGATTGCATATACCGTCTTGTACCTTTTTATGGGGGCACCTTTCGCATCATGGCAGTCTTTACTGTTATATACGAAAAATAGGTAGTTTGGTGAAGCAGTTCATATGGATGCAAACTACTTACGATTTGTTGAAAATCTTTCCCCAGCCAGCAGCCCCGCCCATATCTCGGGTTATCCATAGTATTGCCAGCACAATAAAATGTCCAATTACAGCGCCTTGACCAAACCTAAAATCAAACTCAAAGAACTGACAACACTGGTTGGTCGATTGTCTTTGGATAAATTATCCTGAACGAGGACTTAGACTGTTTCGTATAAATGTCATGCACAAAGGTACAGAAATATGTTACATTTAAAAAGAAATTGATTCAAGGAAGCGAAGGGCGAAAGCCCGATTAAATTATCTTTATTAGTCTCCGAGATATTACAATTTGAAGTATGAAATATCTCATGGAAACATAGCAACTTCAAACTGCCTTATTTGTATTCAGGAGGCATTTTATGATGTCACAGATGCACATTAAAATTTTTAAACTTTTTCAATATGAAATATCTTGTGTTTTAGTGTCCTCAGGAACTATATGATCACCTGTTTGAATGATTGAAACCGATCTCAACTGGTATATTAAACCAGTTTTCTCATATTTTCAACCTCAGACCATAAAGGACGGGTCTCCCTAAGGGGTGTTTTTGGCCTCCTAACGATTTTGTTTATTTCTGGCTTATTGTTAGCATACATATGCCTAATTATTTGGAACATATGTGGTTTTGGTATTTAAGCATTTTTTTCTGAGTTACAGGCTCTTTAAAGTGGGTGGGGTAACTCCACACAGTTTTGACATGTATTTTGTGTCTCATTTAAAGGTATAAAATAGTACCATACATGACACATTATTATATAAAATTACAGGGGAAGGTCTAACTCTATGTTTTGTCACAAGTTTATTCACCAAAATTCACTTTTTGGGGAAAAATATGGTTTAAGGAACCTTGGGTCATTTTTGAGATTTTTTTAACAGTAAACGTCTTTTTTTTTCTTATATCTTCGGTATGCATTAACCTATTGTGGTAGAACTCCTACCATGCAAGCATACTGATGAGGCAATATAACTCAAATGATCATTTGAGATGTTGGCCTATATTTCACGGTTGAATGAACATTCTTATTTCATGTTTAATAGGTTAGATTATTGTTTACATCAGTTCAAGAGTTTAGATATTTCTGGCATTTGGATAAACAGGCGATGAGTTTAAACATATTTAAATCAAACGAAAAACACACAATAGAAATGTGTCCAAAGTACACAGATGCCCCCGCCTGTTTGACTTTGCCAATAAAGCTGTATGACCCCTGGGAGACACACTAGCATCAGATATATATGTTCAGGATGGGTATCTCAATATTTTCTAAGATATTTGGATTTTGATGATATGAAATGGGCAGGGCAGGGGGCTTGGGCATTTTTGTGTGTGTCATTGAATGCATCTGACCATAAACAACATCAAATAAAAAAGGTTGGAATCTGAACAGTTTCTGAGATACATATTTTTTTACATTTTCTTTGGTCCAATCAAATAGCCCCGCCCCAGACAGAATCATTGACCATAAACATGCTAAACAGTTATGAGCTGCAGAAAAAATGCAGACATAAATGTGCACCTAAACTAGAACCTGGTTATGAACATAATAATGTGTGACTTAGTACGCACATACGAACATAACATCACATTGAAAAAATATATATGCCTCACTCACTCCTTCCTTTGGCATGCAGAGGTATAAGAAAGGTCTGCTTGAATATCTTTAATAATCCCACTTCAAGAGGGTATCTAAAAAGAATATGGTACACCTACGTGAAGACACAGGCATATACATTTGAAAATGGTTGTTCACAACTGTATTCTGACATGCTTTGCGGGTGAATAATAATGCTATATTAATTTTAGGACTATAAAGATGTCATATGTAAATAACAGTATGCTACACTGCTGTATGCAACACCTATTTTGATGCATGACGTTTAAGGAACAATGGTAACATACAGGATCAAAGTAGGTCTCCTTGCAGAACACCTGGAGTACACTATAACTGTGAACAAAATGTTCTTCTTCTACTTATTGTCTTCTTTTTATTATTATTATTATTACTATTATTCTAAAGAGAAAGAGAGAATGAGAGAACTAAACATTACTCTCAATATTACTGTTCCTGAAAATAATCATGGATCAGTCAGTTTGTTAGTCAAGCTAACAATTCAATTGCCTAGAATGTTTTCCTATATTGCAGCATCATTCATTGTATCATGTTAAGTACAAAAACAGCATTATTATTAGATGTGTCTTAAAAGTAAGGTAACATCTTTAATGAATAGTGGAAACATATAAACAGATAAAGGGTCCCCTTGTCTAATACCTGAAATACAGAGATAGAGAGGGAGACAGGGAATATGATCTAAGGATTAAGGAAGGCCCTGAACTAGAGTCCATAATAGGGTGGCAGTGCAAATGAAAAAAAAATGGTGATGAGGTATTTGATTGCTGTGTCCATATCGCTTCTGTGTTAAAGAACCTCGGTTTTAAGGCCATCAGCCAAAGTCAATAAAAAATCGTTGAAGTCACAGTATATGAACATTGTAACAGATGCTGTTCAAAAAGAGGCAACAGCTCCAGTTCAGGTGACGATGAAAGCTATTCTTCTGTAGATTAATTTGATTCAATATGCGCAAAGCATGTCAGAATACAGTTGTGAACAACCATTTCCAAATGTATATGCCTGTATCTTCAAGTAGTTGTACCATATTCTTTTTTAGATGTGCTCTTGAAGTGGGAGTATTAAAGATATTCAAGCAGACCTTTCTTATACCTCTGTATGCCAAAGGAAGGAGTGAGTGAGGCATATATATTTTTTTCGATGTGATGTTATGTTCGTATGTGCGTACTATGTCAAACATTATTACGTTCATAACCAGGTTCACGTTTAGGTGCACATTTATGTCTGCATTTCTCCTGCAGCTCATAACTGTTTAGCATGTTTATGGTCACTGATTCTGTCTGGGGTGGGGTTATTTGATTGGACCAAAGAAAATGTAAAAAAATGTATCTCAGAAACTGTTCAAATTCCAACCTTTTTTATTTGATGTTGTTTATGGTCAGATGCATTCAATGACATACACAATAATGCCTTAGCCCCCTGCCCTGCCCGTTTCATATCATCAAAATCCAAATATCTTAGAAAATACTGAGATACCCATCCTGAACATATATATCTGATGCTAGTGTGTCTCCCAGGGGTCATGCAGCTATATTGGCAAAGTCAAACAGGCGGGGGCATCTGTGTACTTTGGACACATTTCTATTGTTTGTTTTTTTTCGTTTGATTTTAATATGTTTAAACTCATCACCTGTTTATCCAAATGCCAGAAATATCCAAACTCTTGAACTGATGGAAACAATAATATAACCTATAAACATGAAATAAGAATGTTTATTCAACCGTGAAATATAGGTCAACATCTCAAATGATCATTTGAGTTATATTGCCTCATCAGTATGCTTGCATGGTAGGAGTTTCACCGCAATAGGTTAATGTATACCGAAGATATAAGAAAAAAAAACGTTACTGTTAAAAAATCTCAAAAATGACCCAAGGTTCCTTAAACCATATTTTCCCCCCAAAAAAGTGAATTTTGGTGAATAATCTTGTGACAAAACATAGAGTTAGACCTTCCCCTGTAATTTTATATAATAATGTGTCATGTATGGTACTATTTTTCTACCTTTAAATGAGACACAAAATACATGTCACAACTGTGTGGAGTTACCCCACCCACTTTAAAGAGCCTGTAACTCCGAAAAAACTGCTTAAATACCAAAACCATATATGTTCCAAATAATTAGGCATATGTATGCTAACAATAAACCAGAAATAAACAAAATCGTTATGAGGCCAAAAACACCCCTTAGGGAGACCCGTCCTTTAAAATTCAAATAATTTATTAAAATTATTTTAACTCCAGTTTCTGTATTTTGTAAGTGGGTCAAATAACATACAGAACTTACTGAGCTATTTATAATGCACGTAAAACACCTACCTCAAGTAGTCTTAATGAAATTTTGAATTAAATGTTTGTTTTAGACATTTAGAAAAAAATAATCTTAATTTAAATTTAATTTTCGAAATTAAACTTCTCATTTCTATCCGCAACTATGAATATATACACAGTAATCAATAGGTATGAGGAAAATGTATGAGGCCACTGCACAATTGGAAACGTAGTGGTTTAAACTTATTTTAAAAGAAGTTTACCACAGAATATTGCATTGATGGTCTTAATCAAAGGAAATTCAAGGGAGGTTACTCTCAGAGGAAAACAGATAAACATCAAATATAAAATCAAATACAAATTAGCATAGCTCAAGGATCGACTACACCATGATATCAAAATATTATGCATTTTTTTTTTTTTTTCATTTTTTTTTTTTTTTTTTTTGTGGAATAGTAACTGCCCGTTTGACTTTCCGCTATTGAATTTACCGTAAAGGTCTGGTTATTTCACGTTTGTGCTTCTTTCCCTTTGGTGACTCTTTGATGGGAGCTTTGGGTTGATTGTATCGATTTATGATCATTGCCTTCACTTGTATTTTACATTTTCTAAATCCTTTTTATATTTCACATCTTATGTCAAAAGCCTGAATCTCTGTCTTTTTTTAATAAGCTTGCAAGTTTTAGAAATCTAAAATTAACTGTAACTCTCAGAGATTTTTTTTTGTTTCAAATTAGCATGCTTGGGCCTTTTTTAATTGTTGGAAAAAATTAGATATTGCACATCAAACACAAGACACAGCCATGGTAAATTGTCATAAAACTCCCTTGGTTCATCTTCCATACATTTATAAGACTTTAACAAGGTGTGAAGCTATAATGCACTAATTTAGCATCATGGTCAATCATTTACCTGTCGGCTGTTGATGGATGTCTATGAGTAGAAAAAGAAATTTTCAGCGAGATGCATATATTATGAATTAAAACAGCCAAGAATAATACCGATGAATGTTTTGTGAACACTGATTAGTAAATTGGTGTATCAACCAAGTCAATCTTTTTTAAAAATAGTTTTAAGCGACAGCAGACGTTTTTCATCTTTCTTGAAAAATGAAAGTTCTGTCTGGGTGCCTGTCTTCAAAGTTATTCGGTTTCTTAAATTGGCGCCACAATTGCATAATATTTGGTGCAAATGTTCTTTGACGTCACAGCTTGATAAATGTATCACAGAATTTTGATATCTCATTCCATTTGGGATAAAATTAAACTTTTGTTCAGAATTACCAATTAAATTGGTTCCAAAAAATAAAACTAAAATCCAAAACCTTTCTTTTTTACAAGGTTAGAAAAAATATATTATATATTATTGTAGAGCATGTACTTGTGATGCCTATCCAATTTGTTTGAACTGAGGTTTAACGTCCCCGTCAACACTGTAAAGGTCATTATGGAGACGTTGCTTCCAATTTTGTGTGACTTTTACCCGACATTGAGATGAAATGACATCTCAAGCCCTGTCGCCCAATGAAACCAGTAGAGTTTATAAGCATGGACGGTCCGACTCGCACCGTTTTGCCTGGGCAGGCTTAGATCCTCGAAGCGGTTTACCGGTACTCGTGTGCGGGTCGGATTCACCTCTGCGTTTAAGCATCATGCAGCCCATATATTTCTTCAAGCCCCGATGGGCGGGGGTGGGGCTAATGATGCCTATCCAAGGAAAATGGCTCTTTTTCCAGCAAATGGTAAAAAATGTAACAAGAAGGCCAAGATGGCCCGTAATCGCTCACCTGTCACCAGATGATAATAAGCAATGTTTAGAAAATAAGAGTAGACATATATGAGTCAGTAGTTCCCTGGGACAATACAGAGCTGACTTGTATGTCACTATTTGGACACTGATAGTTAGGTCCTAGTGCACAAGTAGTCAGTCGTACTAACAATATATAATACCTGGGCCTTCTGGTTTCAGACGAGAAGGTTTTTAAAGGTTTTCCATATATAAATCTATGTAAAACCAGTGGGCCTCTGCTTGGGGGAATTTTGTGGCCCAAGGGCTATACTTTGGACAATCTTGGTAGAGGTCAGCTAGATGACCCTCCATACCTAACACCAAAGACCGCGGCCTTCTGCAACTTCCTACCAAATATCAAATACCTGGGCCTTCTGGTTTCAGACAAAACTAGACAAAGTGTCCAGCTGGGACGTATACCCCCGGCCAGTGCCATCCTCTTTTAGTGGAAATGACAATTTGTCTGTAGCATTGAGCCTTTCCAAATAAACTTTCCAGTTAGTCCACTGATAAAATCTATTGCATTTCAACAAATATAGCATAAATTATCATATCCAATGCTGAAACTGCTTGTCTTTGCTGAATAATAAAAATTCAATGTTTGTGGCAATCTGGTACAATTTTACCTGGAAACAACAAACATAGAATAGGCTGTCATAGAACATTTGTTGAATTAAAGTAGCTGTATAATGACATAATAAAGCAATACATTTTTATTATTACTTGCATTTATTATTGTCTGCATTCCAAGAGGAAATATTATACAAACATTAACAGTTCTAGTCACTGTAGTTTCTAAGATCACAAGGACCAATATCTGACAAATCTGACAAGGGTCACAGCATAACGAAAGAACAAACTAACTAATAATGAACAGATGGTAAGACAAAAACTACAACCTTTGGTATACTTTGCATGCCAGGAGTATAATGAAAACAAAAAAAAAAAAAACTTTGATGTAATCAAAATGCCTAAGTCTTAATTATTCACCACTGGCCCCACTCAGGGGCTTGACCCAGGAGCTTACACATTCCATATAAAAGTTAATACTATAGCGATATTCTGTACCAAATATGAAGAGAATCTAACATAAGGTTACTGAGATATGAGCAATCAAAAAGGTTTATCACAAAACTTTGACGTCAAAGTTGACAAACGGACGGACAGCCCACCCAGGTGCTTGACCTAGGGGATTATATATTCCATATGAAAGGTAATGCATGAAAAGTAGAAGTAAAACAAAGATCAGGAATCGATACAATTAACTTACTTCACCCATCAAAGACACCAAAGAGAAAGAAACACAAACATTAAGCGACCAGACCATAATGGAAACCTAAACAAAGGAAGGCCATAAGGACAGTTACTTTCCCATAAAATGGCCATATGGCCATCCAAAATAAAAAGACACAAGTGATACACACAGTAAGTAACAAACAACACCATAAATAAACCGCCACAGAAGAACCGCCTTGGAACGGTCAGTAGAATGATTTCCACTGGGGGGCTTAAATCGATTTTACGTGGCCACAATCCTCGCCCTTACTTCCGTCGCGTTTTAGACAAATAATTTGTTCAGTCCGCATGAAGGCCTCCTAACTCATCCGTGGCATATTTCCGTGACACAAAAAATCAAAGAACCACAGAGGTGAGACAACGGTGAGGACTCGGCAGCAAGAAACCACTGAAATGCTGGCGCAAAAGCAAACCAACAGTTAGACTCCGATGGGCCCGACCAGAGACAGAGCATCAGACACCAACCAACATTACCAAGAATTAGATCTCTCTAATTCTCAATAAGCCTTTACTTTGGAGCCGTCATAGAATCTGAGGCCTGACCCACCGGCGTGCAATTAAAGAGGGAAGCAAAGTTGCCAACCCTGATTGGGTTAACTACCATGCATGCAGTCTGTCGAATAACATCCATGTTGTACCCAATCTTTTTATATCGAAGAATGATTTACGAAATTGGGTGCTGAAGTCATTGCGGTTATATATTTTTTCTGAATTTATATACTAAGCCACCAGACTGGATCAAAAATGTGCCTTCTAGAGTGTACACAAGGTTTTTCTTAAATTTGACCTAGTGACCTAGATTTTGACCCAACATGAACCAGTTTCCACTTTAGTCTAAAGTTCATTAAGATATACATTCTGACAAAGTTTCATGAAGATTCGATCTAAAATGTGCCGTCTACAGTGTACACATGTATTTCTAAGATTTGACCTAGTGACCTAGTTTGTGACCCAACATGACCCAGTTTCCACTACAGTCTAAAGTTCATTAAGATATACATTTAGGCACAGTTTCATGAAGATTGGATCTAAAATATGCCATCTAGAGTGTACCAAACCTTTTCTTTAGATTCGACCTAGTTTTTGACCTAACATGACCCAGTTTCCGCTATATTCTAAAGTTCATAAAGATAATTATTCTGAGAAAGATTCATAAAGATTGGATTAGAAAGGTGCCCTCTAGGGTATGCTTAAGATTTCTCTAAGATTTAACCTAGTGACTTAGTTTTTGACCCAACATGACCCAGTTTCCTTTTTACTCTAAAGTTCATTAAGATATACATTCTGACATAATTTCATGAAGATTGAAGCAAAAAAGTGCCCTTTAGAGTGTACACAAAGTTTTTTTCTAAGATTTGCATTAGTGACCTTGTTTTTCACCCAATATGACCCACTTTCAACTTTAATCTAAAGTTATTAAAGATAAGCATTCTAACACAGATTCATGAAGATTGGATCAAAAATGTGTCTTCTAGAGTGAACACAAGGTTTTTCTAAGATTTGACCTAGTGACCTAGTTTTTGATCCAACATGACTCAGTTTCCACTTTATTCTAAACTTTATAAAGATATACATTCTGACAAAGTTTTATGAACATTGGATCAAAATTGTGCCTTCTAGAGAGTAAACAAGCTTTTTCTAAGATTTGCCCTAGTGGCCTAGTTTTTGACCCAACATGACCAGCTTTCCTCTTCAGTCTGGCGTTATTAAATATAAACATTCTGACACAGTACCATGAAGATTGGATCAAAAATGCGTCTTCCATAGTGTACACAAGGTTTTTTCTAAGATTTGAAATAGTGACCTATATTTTGATCCAATATGACCCATGTCATCAAGATATACATTCTGACAAAGTTTCATAAAGACAGAATCAAAAATGTGCCTTCTAGAGTGTACACAAGGCTTTTTTTAGATTTGACCTAGTAACCTAGTTTTTGACCCAACATAACCCAGTTTCTACTCTAGTGCCTTCTAGAGTGTTCACAAGATTTTTCTAAGATTTGACCTAGTGACCTTGTTTTTAACCCAACATGACCCAGTTTCCATTTCATTTTAAAGTTTATAAAGATATAATTTCTGACAAAGTTTCACGAAGATTGGATCAAAAAATTGCCTTCTAGAGTGTACACAAGGTCATTTTAAGATTTGACCTAGTGACCTGGCTTTTGACCCAACATGGCTCAGTTTCCATTTCAGTCTAAGGTTCATTAAGATAAGCATTCTAACAAAGTTTCATGAAGATTGGATCAAAATGTGCCTTCTAGAGTGTACACAAGATTTTTCTAAGATCTGACCTAGTGACCTAGTTTTTAATCCAACATGACCCATGTTCCATTATTGTCTAAAGTTCGTTAAGATAAATATTCTGACACAGTTTCATGAAGATTGGATTAACAATACTCCTTCTAGAGTGTACACAAGGTTTTTCTAAGATTTGACCTGCTGACCTAGTTTTTTGTCCAACACGCTTCAGTTTTAAACTTATCCTAGGTTTATACGAGATAAATACTCTGACAGAGTTTCATGAAGATCCAATTAAAAATGAATGAGTTATGCTGGTCACAAGCATTTTACCATAGCTAGCAATGGGAACCTATGGAAAATACTGTCATAAATCTAAAAGGGGTCATTACTCCACCAAAAATGATCAGACCTGGCCCGTTTTCAAACCCGTCCCAGATTTTTGTGATCTCTACAATATATATCAGTTTCAGAAAAATCAGGCCAAAATGAATGCGCTAGAGAGGGCACAAGCTTGTGGTAAATGGTTGCCATGGCAACCAGACTTTGCAATTGATTCTCACAAAACATGCTATGTCAATGTTCCCCCATCCAATTTACACCGCATGTACAGGTTGCCGAGATATTGCAGTTTGAAAGTGTGGACGACGACCCACGATGGACGACGACGGACGACGAAGGCCTGCCATCCTATAAGCTCCCCCGGAGCCTTCGGCTCTGGTGAGCTTAAAAAATTATTTTTATTTACTTTTCAGGTAATAACATCAATACGACTTTATTTTACAACATATAAAATAGCTTACATTAAACTTCAGTTTCTTAGCTTGGATTTGATTATAACATATAAGGTTTGCGCCTTGTTAAAGTTGAAAAAGAGTCATTTAAAGATGTCCCAAGGTGTAGTCTATGATTAAGAACAAATGGGATTTTTGTGCGGTTTTCAATAAAATAAGTTCTAGAAAGGGTTCTTTGTGTTTGCTTTCACCCTGCTTAATACTAAGAATCATTACGCAAACACCCCTATACAAATACATTGCCACCTTTATCGCCGAAAAAATGAAAATTTTAAGATGAAAAAATGTGATATTTTTCTTATTTCTGCTCAAAAAATAGATTGTGGGCACTCGTTAGAACCGCCTCAACGTGGCGGTTCTAACGAGTACCCACAATCTATATTTTAGAGCAGAAATAAGAAAAATAAGGTTTACCCCTGTAAATCCCATTTTTACTATATAAAAGTGGGGTTCAAAAGGGTCAGAATTATACAGGCGTGTTTTCGTGATGTATTTCAAGTGTCTTTATAATTGCTCTTCAATCCTTGAATTTCTGTACTCATCTGTAAGCAAACAGTTTAGAAGCTGATCACATGCTGCGTTCTGTGGCGTCTGATCTAGATAAAAGCTGTTTGCAAAACCCATTTTATGATTCTAGTCCCGATTCTACAGATAACCTCTCACGCAACACTTTGACCTCACAACTGTAATGAATGCGCTGTAAATAACCTCTACCTGTTTTCCGACGAGTTATTGACAGTCGCGTGGACTGTGGGTAGATTGATTAGCAAAAGACGCAACAATGGCCCACAAGCTCTGTCACATTACACATTTCACTAGAAAAGGAACTCAAAGATGTCATATTTGCAGATGAGTTGTTAGGTTATTTGTCTTCCTTGAGGAAACACAACAAAAAATAAAAATAAAAGTACTGAAAGAACTAAGAGACAGGTTAGTTTAGTCTTTTTGTGAAAGTTGATACTTGTATAAACTTTCTATGTCAATGCAATTCTATTTCCGGTACTGGATCTTTTTGTCCCCACTCCCCCCAGTGGCTACACAGCATGTGTACAACGTCGTATCAACGCGACGTAGATGCGACATTGCTTAGACGTTATGCGTCGCTGTGAGAACGTGTTCTTAAAAGTAATAGCAAAAGGAAATACACAGAATGTACGGGGTTAAATTTGACATTTAAGGTATTCAACCATGAAAAATGAGCATACACGTTTATCTTTTTTTTTTTTTTTTTTTTTTCTTCGTCGAATTTGGTATAACTTCTTTTTCAACCCCTGAGACCTTGTAAATAAATATCTAGAGAACAGCTTGATCTACTACTGACATTGTGATTGGTGTTAATCTTCATAAGCCAACTTTCCTTAGTGTTTTCAGTACTTTGATTTACTTTATAACGCTCTTAAAGGGGCGAACGTTTGTAACCCAACCTTAACGAACCTTTTACCGCATTTTCTGTAAAAAAACGGAAAAAGGATTGGAGTCACTTTATGTTCTAGTCAGTGCTGTTGAACTTTTGTCATTGTTTTATTTTTATTCTTTTAAAAGATCAAATGGAGGATGCATGGCCTTAGTCCCCGAGAAGTTGTCTCTTTTTCTAGCTGGAAAAAATAATGTCATTATTTATTTAATTTATTTTTATATTAACTACCTGAAATGATTTCATTCGACTTAACAAAAATTGTCTAAATTGGTAGATTAATATGTTGCATAGCTTTTAGGGGTTTTACCGCGTCAAATTACATCTAAGTCGCCAGGATTCGAATCAAACCATAGGCGGGAATTGTTTTCATCTATGCTTCATTACTTTGGTCCAACTTTCATGTCATAAGACTGAGTACTACATTTTACAGATCCATTATCGGTTCATACACATTTTACAGGTACAGCCTTATATTTAGTAATCTTCCTGTAATTAAACCGCCTCAGTATGCGGGTGCACACGTATAATAGCGGTTCAGTTAAATTTTACTGATACGCCCTTACAATAACGGGTGCATCCGCATGAAACAGTTCATCCGTAAAAAAACAGTCTGCCCTAATCCTTGATGAATTTACTACAATTCGATTATGCAACAGTCCAAATGAAAAAGTTCTGTTTTTGGGGTATCTGGCTTCACAGGCCTAATGAACCCATATGGGTTTCTAAGCATACATTTACTGCCTTGTTGTAAATGATTTACCTTCTGAAACGGTGTCGTTTTTTTTTTGCTCCCAATTTCGAAGAATTGAGGTTGAGGGCAACACAGCTCTTGCCTTGTCATTCCGTCCATCTGAGTAATACTCTTAACACGCGTAAATGCTAATTTTATTACTTTTTACTTGTTGTGGAAGATTCCGTGATCTTTATTTTTTCTTCTTTGCCATGCTTAATCTCTCAGAATGCCCTGTTTGTTTTATTCAAATTGGTACAAACCCCAATTTATAACGAAACAAACTGTGCTTTACAGGTGTATACATTATTGTTCTAATTTCTGCTCTACGACATGGGTCCTGTGTACTCGTCAGAGCCGCCTCAGTGAGGCAGTTCTGACAAACATCGCAAACTATGTTTAGAATATGAATAAGAAAAATAGTAAACATTTTCATCAGAATAATAAACCTTCTTGTGATAGCCAAGGATGCACTATGTCACACGGACTTCAAGAATCATTTGGAACAGGCCTGTGTCATTTGATATACGGTAACGAATTCAGGTGCAGAACGCATGATTACCTCTTTGGTCGCGGCCCCGCCCTTCGTGGCTTGAATATGGGCTGCATGGTGCATGAAACCGACCGCAATCGAGTACTGGTTAATCGCTTAGAGTATCTAGGCCTGCTCAGGCAAAGCGGTGCGAGTCGGACCGTCCATGCATATAAACCCTATTGGTGTCAATGGGCGACAGGGCTTGAGATGTCATTTCATCTCAATGTCGGGAACAAGTCCCACAAAAATGGAAGCAACGCTCCCAAAAATGACCAATATAGTGTTGACGGGGACGTTAAACCTCAAATCAAACAATAAAACTCTATGACCGTTTACCATCCTAGACAAATTACCTCCCTTTGCACTAAAAGAAATAATAACATTTATATAACTTGAAAACAGTTTGAGAGATTTTCTTGAAGCCTTGCAGAAATATTAAGCAACATACGATGACATGTATAGCACAAGAACCATAAGTCAAGCTTAACTATTTATTTAGCCATGCATGCCTCATTCAACATCAAAAATAACGGTTTCTCTGATATACGATGCAGTGCTTGACATCGGATGGCAGTGATTCTGACGTCACTGCGTCACAGGGACGTCAAAAACAACACGGTCGTTCAAATAAAAGTTTATCAACGCTTTATGACATCTGCAAATAAATAGTTAATTTTAGCTTTAGAAATGATTTACGGGAGTTAGACGCAACTGCAGTAGCACTGCGCAATTATTCCAACGGGCAATTCAAACCACTGCGTAATTATTCCAACGGGCAATTCAAACAGGACACTCCGAAAAGGTAAGAGTCTTGTTGAAATTTCCGAAAATTAATTTTAAATATAGAAATGATACTAACTTGCAGTTTGCTTGTATTTCCTGGATATAAATGGTTTTATTTGTTGTTAACGCTTGCAAATAAAGTTCCTGAAAAGACGGTTCGGTCTTTAAATGGCCGCTAGACGTATATAGGTCAGTGTCCGTAAAAGGAACAGATTATAGCGTGCATTTATTCGAAACAATTTTGCAAAAAGTTCACTCGTTTTTCCTAATAAATAAAGAAAACACAACCTGACACCCCTAAATTTTGAAATGAACTCAAACTATATATAAAAGGAGGTCCAAAAAGGGTTAAACTACCAGTTTTCCGACAGAAAATTCAGAATCCCGTATCATCCTAGTCGCGTTTTCCGGGTCCGTTTAGCTTGCGCCGTCTCTGGTCGGGCCACCGGAGTCCAACTGTTGATTTCCTTTTGCTCCAGCATTTCAGTTATTACACAACGTTGTTTCATCTCAGTATTTGACTGACATTTTGTTCTCAGGTAGGTTGTACTGCTGAACAAATGTATCTAGACCACCGCAGAACCAAGGACGAGAATTCTGGCAACGTAACCGATTTAACAACCCCCTCCTCCATTTTACTGCCCTTCCAAGGCGATGCTTCTTTTTTTGGCTTATTATTGTAATTATATATATTTGTATGTACATTTATGTACTTCTAATATCCTTTTGCTTTGGTCGACCGGCCCCGATAGCTCAGTTGGTAGAGTGTCCGCTCCTGGGAACGGGAGGTCACGGGTTCGATCCCGGGCCGCGACACACCAAAGTTGTTAAGAATGGTACTAGCTGCTCCTCGCTTGGCATTAAGATTTACGGGGTAGAGCTAGGACTGGTCGACCTAGTGTCAGGAAAATGTGACTGGGTGTGGTATCATGCAATGTGTCTGGGACATGATACTTCAGTGAGGCAGCACTATAAAAGAGGGCATTGAGCTCCCTGTCGCAACCAGACACCGTCGTGATATGACTGAAAAATTGTTGAAAGCGACGTTAAACCCGAAATCACACTCACACACATTTTTTTTGGTCGCCCCCGCAATCGCGGTTTTGAGAAATTGATCGGGCTGCATGATGTTTCCACGCAGAGCTGAAACTAGCCACATATGAGTACTGGTAAACCGTTTAGAAGGACTAAACCTGCCCAGGCAAAGTGGCGTGAGTCATACCGTCCAACGCATATAAATTTTTGTTTCATTGCATGGCAGGGCTTGGGATGCCATTTCATCTAAGTGTCAGGTAAAAGTCCCACAAAATTGGAAGCAACGTCTCCAAAATTATATAAATAGTGTTGAAGGGTACGTTTAACCTCAGTCCAATCAATCAATCTTTTTTATTTCTTTTGAATAACCGTTTGGTCATTTTGTTGGAAAGAAACTGTCCTCCTGTCCTTCTGCTTTCTGCCTGTGATGTTTTTATCACGGTCAAGAAGTAAACAACTGCATAAGTTTTCCCTTTGCCTATTAACTTTGGAAAGCGCCGCCGACGCCACAACGTTGCTATCGAGAGAACCACGTCCTTTAATGTGAGAGGTCGCATGAATCAATGTTTTCATTGAGGTAATGACTACTTTGCACTCCGAATTTTGAAAATTAGCCAGCGCACGGCTAAACTTGCAATAAAACTTGTACAACCGACAACACTCAGATCAGCCTGTCCGTCTGCAGCCTAAAGACTGTCCAAAGAGAGATTAACTAAATATTTTGTCGTATTGAGTGAATATGCAGGCTTATCTTGGTCTTAGCTAGTCGCACATGTCTTACTGTAGGTATGGCCATGGCCGGCTCAAATTTACACTGTGCTGCATCGAAGAACAGGAAACTTTCTACCGGTTACGTACGTTATAGGTCCCAGTTTTTCATATTCCTCTGTAATGACAGCCTTCACTCGCTGGGTCTTCTCTTCATCTTGCCGTTTACAACAGCGACTGTAATAAAATGGATAATTCGACAATTCGACGTGGCCTTTTTTACAGCATAGGTATTATTTGAACAATCTTGGTACAGATCCACTATACAAGGGCCTTCTTTTATATATCAAATGCCCAGGCATTCTGGATTCAGGCAAAACCATCTTTAAAGATTTTCCCTATATTGGTATCGTACAAGTGGGTCCCTTGCGGCGAGGCCATTTTAGCCCCAGGGCTATAATTTATATAATCTTGGTAAAGTCAACTAGATGCGGCTATGTACCAATCAAAGTGTCAAATGCACTGAAATGACAGATTCAATCAGAAATATCAGGTAGATCTTCACTTAAATTAGGCCTTTGTCAAAAGATTTTATTTCTTAAGGTAGTACTTCAAAATTTCGGTTATGAAACGTTAACAAATGTTTAAGAAGTACTATGAAGTATCATTCCTTGTTTCGAACTCAGATGAAACATATTTTACTTTAACTTGTGTACGTTTTAAAAATCTAACGACAATTGGTAGTTTTCAAAAGAATCACATGTAAGAATTACGTGTCACATGTACTTCTGTTGAAACTACAAATTTTCGTTAGATTTTACAAGTAATTCTTTTGAAAACTACCAATTTTTGTTAGATTTATAAATGATGATGTTAAAACCAAATCGAATACTTTTGAAGAGTGACGTCGATGAAAACCATAATTGCAATTCCCGTAAGTTGCAAGTTCAAGCAATTGAAGTAAAAGTTTTATTCGTTTGTCAGATATTTACATGCAACGACTTATATAACATAGAAGGCCCCCACCCATCGGGGCTTGGAGAAATAGATTGGGCTGCACGGTGCGTCCCCCAGAGCTGAAACCATGCGCCCACATTAGTACTGGTAAACCGCTAAGAAGATTTAAGCCTACCCAGGCAAAGTGGTGCGAATTCGACCGTCCATGGATATAAACACGTTTTGGTTTCGTTTGGCGGCAGGACTTCAGAAGTCGTTACATCTCAATGCTAACAAAATTGGACGCAACGTCACCAAAATGATCTTAATAGTGTTGACGGGGACGTTATACCCCAAATCAAACAAACAAACAAACTATATGACATAGTTACAAACATAAACAATAAATGTCTCATTGGAAATATCCAGTAATATACATCACCCACGCTCAACACAAACGAGTCGCCTGCGCAGTTCAACTTACAACCTACCTTGTGCCATTAGATGACATCGATTTTTAAGCGCGTAATACAGTTAAATACTCACATATATACATAATCATAGCTTTATTGGCTAATCCAGTATTCTTTGGTTATGGCTTCTTTGAAACTTTGGGCATTTATAATAATAATAATAATAATAATAATAATAATAATAATAATAATAATAATAATAATCTTTTTCCGATTAATCTTTTTAATCGACCTTATTTATAGAGGGTAACACATTTAGTACTAGCACTAATCTTCCATGTGGCCCTCTTTTCCTGGGTAGGAACCAGTACTAAACAACGTGGATAAAGTTTCTGGCTCAAGGAAACAACTCTTGGCGCTTGCGGGGATGGAACCGGCTACCTCTCGATCTCAAATCCGATGCTTTAACGCTGCACCACAGCGCTCCACATTTAGGGGCAAGCATACGTTTGGGGGCATTGTGTTTTACAATATGAGATGGTGTTGTTTTAGGAAATTGTAAACGGACATACAGAAGAAGATGACGATGGCGATGATGACGGACGGGTGTGATCTCAATAGCTATCGCGGACCCTACAGCTCAAGTGAGCTAAAACATGTTACACTGGCCATTTTTTTGGCACCAGGGTTATCGTTCGTTTACGCTGACCGTTGCACGGCGGTTCTTCTGTCGCGGTTTACTTTTGTTATGGTTTGTCTTTGGATGTCTGTGTCGCTTACGTTGTTTTATTTTGGATAGTCTATTGGCCATTTTGTGGGAAAGTAACTGTCCTTTTGGCTTTCCGCTATTGATGTTTCCATTAGGGTCTGTTGTTTCATATTCGTGTTTCTTTTCCTTTGGTGTCTTTGATGGGAGCTGTGGGTTAATTTTGTCGATTCCTGTTCATTGCCTCCACTTCTATTTTTATAGTTTGAGCATTCTTGCCAAAGCTGTGTACAAAAATTCAAGAAGATTTTTAAAGGTTTTCCCAATATAACTCTATGTAAAACATGTTGGCCACTGGGCGGTGGAAGTTTTAGCCACAGTGCTACAATTTAAACAACTTTGGCAGAGATTTACTAGACGAAGCTGTTTACCTAACATCAAAGGCCAGTGCCTTCTGGTTTCAGACAGGAAGATTTTTAAAGGATTTCCCCTTTATAAGTCTATGCAGAACATGTGGGCCCCTGGGCGGGACAAATTTTAGCCCAAGGGCTATAATTTGAACAATCTTGATAGACGTCCACCATATGAATCTTCGAACCAAATATCAAAGACCTGGGCCTTCCTGTTTAACTACAATGTATATAAGTCTATGTAAAACATGTAGGTCTCTATGGGACCATATTTGGCCCCAGCACTATAATTTGAACAAACTGGGTAGAGGTCTACGAGATTAGTCTTCATACCAAACCTCAATCGCCTGGGCCAACGGTTTTCCCTATATAAGTCAATGTAAAACATGTAGGCCCCGGGACGGGGCTATATTTAGCCCCGTGACTACAATTTGAACGATCTTGGTAGCGGCCCAGTAGAAGAATCTTCATACCGGACAGTGTTCCCGAGGGACGCATTTTTCTATCCAGCCCTCACACCCATGTAAGATTCTCGGAATATCAAATGCTATCTGTTTATCTATCGCAATGTGCGAGCATGTTCCTGTTACCAAATCTCTGATCAGGCTGCAGTTGGTTAAACCGTTTCCTACCGAATAAATTATTTTTGCCACACACTCTGACTATCAGCCAGTCAGAATACCTGACATACTATTTCATTTATATTTATAAACTGAACGTTTGCAGCAGGATAAGGGTTAATTCGGTACTTAGTGACTATTAAAGCTATGAGGCTTGCCTATGGAAATCAGGAATACATTGGAAATGGACAAAATAAGTCTAGGTTTAATCCTGATTTCAAATGCAATAATATAGTCCAACTACAAATGGCCGCTCGATCGCCTTTGCGGCCATTCATTTGTTCGAGACAGGAGTGGTGTACATATTAGAATCGCCTCATCAAGGCGATCAATTGATAAGCACACCATACATTTTCAAGGTATAATAGGGGAGTTCTTCCTTAAATGCCCAAATACTTGTATACCAATTTATGCATTTATAGATAAAGCTTGTTAAAGACTCGAGAACGAGTGTTCGAGCTATCGAAGTTTCACTTTAAATTTTGTAAGACTTGGTTCACCATGTCTCAAGGATACGTGAAGTGAGCGGTACATATACTGCCAAAGCGTAAGAAAATACTGCAACAATGTTTATTCCCAAATGAAAATCATTGACCTGCAGCTTTAGGCGAACATGCGTGGATTAAACACATTTTACGCATAATTGGTTCCATCGTCTTTTGACAACAGTGATTTTTTTCTAGATTTAGTTTTACGGCCCTTTCAGGGTTATTTCACTCAAACCAAGCCGATCGTTTATCGGAGGAGGACGAAAACCGGAGTACCGGGAGTAAACCCACCTGACATTGCGTTACAGAACTTGGCGTCTCACATTTGACCCGAGCCAGGCTCGAACCACAGCAATGACAGAACAAATGATTAAGTGTCAGCGCTCTTATCGAATATGCCTTGGAGGCGCGTTGCTTATTGTGCTTGCTTAAAATACTATTTTTATGCAGAATTCTGAAACTCCACAATCAGAATTGAATAGATGGATAAAACATAACGAGAAATGCCACTCATCACGAAAACACGCCTATGTAATTTTGACCCCCTTGAACCCCAATTTGATATAGTAAAACTGGGGTTTCCGGGGGTATACCTTATTTTTCTTATTTCTGCTCTAAAATATAGATTGTGGGTACTCGTTAGAACCGCCTCATCTAACGAGGGCCCACAATCTATATTTTGAGCAGAAATAAGAAAAATATCACAATTTTTCATCATAAAATTTTCATATTTTCGACGATAAAGGTGGCAATGTATTTGTATACGCGTGTTTGCGTAATGAAACAGTGTTTGACTTACAGAGATCGAAGGAAAAATATTTGCAGCCAAATCCAAACAAATACCACAAGGACTAGTGACGTTGGAACTCCAAATCCCATCCAACTTGCAAACGTTATGGGTGATTCTATGTTGTATCTTTCAAATACCCTGTAAATAACAAACTTAAGATAACATTTCGGATTACTATTGACGGTACTGACCAGCGAAAATTAAGAGCTTTTAACGTCACAACTTCGGTTTAAAGACTCACTCGAAAGTCTGGAGAAGCCAGGAATACTTCGGGTTGCTAGAAAAAACCAAAAACACTTTTTGACCGGAAAACGCCTCCAAATGCAGGAAAATGCCGGAAAACACCTAAAATATGGAGGAAAAAACACGTATGGACATGTTTCTTTCACCTTCATACCATGGAGTTTATTTGAACAACAGTTATAGAAGCGATAACCAAGTATTTTATCAGGATCATTATTGCATGTACTGAATCACATTGCAAACGTTTTCGTGGTTTTCGGCGTTTTCCCGCTATTTTCATCATAAAAAATATGGTAAGTTATTATGGAGCGAACAGAAAAGAAATATCGACATACAGGAATTGGCTTTCTTCTTCCGTATACAATTTTAATGTACAAGAAAACAAAACTACAGTTGCAAATTTCTTAGTATCCCTACTGAAAATATATTAACCGCGTCAGGATGAGACCTGGTTTATCAAGACTCGGCAATTATTGGCCATTATTATATCTGAAATCGAAAGCTGATTTCCTGGCTAAATATCCTCATAGTAGAATAACGACTAATTGAGTATTTCGGCCAGCATGTTTAATGCAATCTTAAGCTTTTCTTCGTCCCTTGGTGAAATTTGCTAAATATTGCTTTTTAATGACAGACTAAACCTATCATTCTTAGCTATCACACGATTGTTCTACCCTTATTCCGGCTTTGAATAAGATACTCTGAAATATGAGTCCGCAAAAAAATTAGTCGGCTTGTTTTCAGTTTTATGCACAGTTTCGCTCAAATCATATTTATTAGATACAATTTGAACATTTTATCGCGCATATATAAGTTTGAAAATGGCCTGAATAACCATTGACCCAGAATCATATATAAAACTGGTTTTATACCTACATTCGAGATTTTACCCTTTCACTCCTGAGTTTCTGAAACAGAACTTTTCCAGCTTGATATACGACGTATTGTGATAGACAGGGGTTTTGTCCTGTTCATTGACATGATGGCAGACAGTGTATATTTTATGTAGATCCTGGCGAATCTGCTCTTTAAGTGCCATCTCATCTGGATTGATAAGGTTTGCACCGGTCAACCGGGTTTCTTTCTTTCTTTCTACTTATACTGCGATCGGTCACATTTGACCATTACCCGCAGGTGTACATTATATAAATCCAGGTTGCATGGTGGAAAGCCCACACAGTAACCATGTAGTTACGGTAGGGGTCTTTAACCGGCACAGGAGATGGCTCTTCATGCACAGGGGGCCTCCAGTTAACGTCCCGATCCGAAGGACGGTGCACTTTTTGGCATTCATCCCTGCAAATGATGCCAAAGGAGCGTGTTCGGACACCGAAATAATCACCGCCTCCGGGGAACGAACCGGGGGCCTCTAGCATCAGAGGCAAGTGCACTAACACCTGAGCTATCACTCCCCTTTAAAGGACTGAAATGGTTACATACAGCCATAGCCATACAGTGAAAGAAAGTGATTTCAGAGATAAAGTATAGCATGTTTTGTATATGGAAAGGGGCCTCTCTGGTCTAGATGGTGGATAGGAGCACCCGCGTTTAGATATAAACCCTCTCATTGCCATGAGTTCGAGGTACGATCGGGTCACGTGTGAGGCGCCATGTTCTGAAACGGAAGGTCAAGTGGTTTAAAACGACAAACGGGGTTTCGGCCACCTCTGATTAAAAATCGGATTGGTACTTGAAAAGACGAAAAACAAACATAAATTAAAAATAAGAGAACAGCAAGCAGGTACCATGCTCGTCTGTTTTCTTTGTATGGCATAAAAGGAGAACAATGAAGTCAAGTTGCACGATAGAGTTACGGAACTTGGTAAGAATGTAGCTCTTGTCATCATACAGATCTGTGTCAAGTTCCACGAGGCTGGAGCAAGAACGTTTGGAAATATGGCCAAGTTTAAAGTTTTTGGTTACACTTGCGACAAATAGGTCAAAGTTCAAAGGTCAAGTTCACCGTTCTAAAAGCTTGGTATCAATGGAGAGGTGTTGTCACAAGGAACATCCATGCAAAGTTGAAGGTAGTATTGTTAGTGTTTTAAAATGAGTGACAAATCTTTTTTTAAAACGGAGGAGAAGGGCAGATAATGCAGTCAAACTTTCAAATAGCGTTTTTGAGTATCAGTGTTAAGTTTCATGAACGTAGGCCAAATATTTTTGGAAATATGGTCAAAGTTATTTTGTTTAACTATTCGAAAAATAGATAAAAGTTCAAAGATTGTTTGATTTGATGTTTAACGCCCCCGTTAACACTGTATATTTAATGTTGGAGACGATGCATCCAATTTTGTGGGACTTTACCTGACATTAAGATGAAATGACACCTCAAGCCCTGTCGCCCAATGAAACCAATAGTGTTTATAAGCATGGACGGTCCAACTCGCACCGCTTAACATGGGCAGGCTTAAATCCTCTGAGCGGTTTACCAGTACTCGTGTGCAGTCGGGTTCAGCTCTGCGTGGAAGAATCATGCAGCCCATTTATTTCTTCAAGCCCCAATGGGCGGGGGCCGAAAAGTTCAAAGGTCAAGGTCCCAGGTGAAAGACTTTGGTATCAATGAAAAGGCCTTGAAACAAGAAGTTTGTTTGTGTCCTATGTGAATTTTGAAAGCTCTGGTATAAAAAGTATTGGAATGAGAGGTAAAATGTGTTTTCAGAAAAAAACTATAGAAGGTGAGGTAATTTAGAAAAAAAATCAACAATACAGCTACGGCATTTGGTCAGAATGTAGCTCTTGTGATGTATATGTGTATGATTTTTCGAGGCTATGTCAAAGTTCAACTTCTTGGCTTCGTTATAGCCAAACGGAAGTTGTTGTTTTTTTCGGAACGACGACAACGACAATGCAAGACAATGGCTCGAAAGATTTTCTTCGAAAAACAGACGAGCTAAAATATGAAGTTTCACCTTTGTATAGACCACCGCACATATGGTTTATGGGCGGGGATCTGTAAGGTTTCCGAGATATTGGGCCTTTTATGAAATCGAGTGGGTAGGACATGGCCCCGGCGCATCCCGGGGAACCCCAGGTTGGAGTACCTGAATGCGTCTTATCATAAGGAACAAGAATATGTATGGTTTAGAGGTAGGGATGTAAATGGTGTCTGAGATATATATCTTTTTATGAAGTGGAGGGTGTGGGGCATGGCACCGGCACAATGTGGGGGGCCCCCATGTTGGTATAAAAACATAAGACTGAAAGACGTTTACGCAAGGAACGTTTCTATAAAGGTTTTGTCAAAATATCTGCATTGACCTTGCAGTAAATGCCATTGTTCAATTTTTCCCCATTATAAGTCTATGGAAACTCTAAGTTCCCATAGCAACCAAACTAAAAAGCCGATTTTCATAAAAAGAACACCGACCTTCAATCCCACAACCTAGGGATACTACAGATGAAATTTGGCCTAATAGGCCCAGTGTCTTCAGAGGAAACTTGAATGTGTTGACGCAGACGACATACGACATACGCCAACGACGGACAGCTGCCTTCGGCTCTGGTGAGCCAAAATATAAAAAAAAAATGTTTCGCATTATTGAGTTCGTGAAGTCGGAATAGTAGCTTCAAGACATAAAAAGCATGACCTTTTTTGGCAATAAAGTGTTTGCGAACACACGTCCTCCGACGTCAGAGTCGACCAGATTATTTAGGGCCGCCCAACACCATCGGAGCCATTCTTTAATTACTTACCATTTTCATTATTTTATTGTCATTTTTTTGTCAAGAACTGAGACAAATCATACAACTAGGTCACTCGAAAATAGTAATGGCAGGCGCCGGAATTAGCGTCGATGTTCCTTCATCGATCTGTTGATTGACTACCGGTCACCTCACGCCATAAGTAATTCAGACACATTCGTACACATTTATTAAATTTCCAGTGGGTACGTTACCAAGTAAAAGACTAGAGAATAATATAGCATTATCCTTTTTTAGAAAAATTTACCTCACAAAAACAGATTTGTACGAGGTATGATTAACCCATTTAGTACCGGAAACCCCTAATGGGGTAATTGGCAAACAGTGCAGACCCAGATCAGACGCCGCAGAACGCGGCGTCTGATCAGGGCCTCCACTGTTTGCTAAAAGTTCAGTTAATTTCCAAATAAATTTTGGTGAAAACACAACCTGACACCCTTAATTTTGAAATAAACTCCTGCTACATATTAGGAGGAAGATTCCATTTGGTACAAAAAGGGTAAAATGTATACGGAATAGGGCAATATATTCTGTGAAACATGTGCGTGTGTTTGCGTTTTACAAGTTTGTAACAGGTTTACTTTACCTGTACTTGCCCGAGCACAGATTATGGGTAATCGTTAGATACGCCTTGTAAGTTGTTTCTAACGGGTGTCCGCAATCTACTGTGTTAGCAAAAATAAGAACACAAATAATGTCTTATAAACAACACTTTTGTCTACATGAATTATTTGTTTGATTAGAGGTTTAACGCCCCCGTCAACACTGTAAAGGTCATTTTGGAGACGTTGCTTCCAATTTTGTGGGGCTTTACCCGACATTGAGATGAAATGACTTCTCAAGCCCTGTCGCCCAATGAAACCAATAGGGTTTATTAGCATGGATGGTCCGCCTCGCACCGGGGTTCCTGGACAGGCTTAGATCCTCTAAGCGGTTTACCAGTACTAATGTGCGGGCCTGATTCAGCTCTGCGTAGAAGCATCGTGCAGCCCATATATTTCTTCAAGCCCCTATGGGTGGGGACGGACTCTACACGAATTAGACTTTTCTGAGGTTTCCCTTATACATTGACTCCGTAATACATCTGCAAATTGACTTAATGTGCCCCGCTTCTGCCTGGCAACGGACATAAAGGCTCTGATCAAGCTGCGCATGAGCAGTCTAATCAGAAACCATTACGCAGACACGCCTATAGAAATACGTTGCCACCTTTATCCCCGAAAAAAATGAAAATTTTATGATGAAAAATTGTGATATTTTTCTTATTTCTGCTCAAAATATAGATTATGGGCACTCGTTAGAACCGCCTCATTGAGGCGGTTCTAACGAGTACCCACAATCTATATTTTAGAGCAGAATTAATAAAAATAAGGTATACCCCCGGAAACCTCAGTTTTACTATATGAAAGTGGTTCAAGGGTTCAAAGTTATATAGGAGTGTTTTCGTGATGTTTGTTGTTCACAAATACCATACTACAGGTGTTCACACCACGCGGCCAATATGTTTTTAACTTACTGATCCAGCTGCCCTTTGAAAACAAGGTTAGGAGCTGTACCGGTCAAACTTGCTATTCCTCCAACGTTAGCGGCGTAGGCAATTCCCAGGGAAAGTGCTTTGCACATGCGCAGAAAACGAGGATCATCACCCTCCTTCAAACTGAAGAAATCATAAAATAGACATGGGCAATTAATTTCATTTCCAATCAAAACATATAGACGGAATATTGGGATCGTCATGCATGAACATATGCCGGGTCCCGAGAAAGATGTTTGAACATGAGGCCGCTAGGTCGAGTGTTCAAATATCTTCCGAGGGACCCGGCCTGTTTACTACAATGAAATAACCATGATGAATGATCGTTATTATTGCATGACTTACGAGTTCAACGGCAAATCGAGACGAAAACACCATATAATGTCTTCAAATGCGACCGTAAAACCAACCGGCCAGTTCAAAACGTTGTAAACAATGACGTCAGTTCCGCAGTAATGTTCTGACGTCATCATACAATTTCAGTGTGACAACCTTACTTCAGAGTAACGTAAGCAAAGCAAGGCCCATCTTGTTAAAACAAAAGTTCAAAACCCATGTTCAAACAGCAAGTGAATTTCATGATTTGAACATGGGTTCTGCAGTTTGAAGATGACTTCTGGTCGAATCAAGAAAAGCTTCAAACAGCAATGTTCATACAGGATTTTATGCAAGTAGTATACATGGTGGGGGTTCTGCCACAGTTTACCTGATAGGCCACCTCTCCGCCCCTTGCGGGCCCCCAACTCATGTTATATGTACACACGGTGGGGTTCTGGGACAAAATAAACAGGTAGGGCGGGCACCCAACCAGCAGCAGGGAAGGTGAATGCACCAACTAGATGGTTTGGTTCGATATTTATCGGCCCAGTCAACACTATAGGGGTCATGTCGAGTCGGTCAGTTTACCTAACCCCATTTTCCTGATTACGCCTCACATAAACGGTTAACCAGTATAGAGCATATTTTCGCCAGGAACTGGCAACTACAATCGCCCTACTTGAGTGGAAGAGACAAAATCAAAGGGCCAAAGACATACAGTTTAAAGTGTCGAGATCCAGTCGTTATGCAAGCATATATTGCCTACGGCTACAAAGTCCGTGAAATGAACGCCATCGTAAGCCTTACATTAAATAGAGGATCTTACATGAGTGCTCATGTATTATTGAATTTATTAAACAAGTTGAGGAAAAGGGATTAAATGCGAGTCTTTGCCTAGCATTTTATCCCTTTTCCTCAACGAGTTTAATAAATTCAATACTATGAATTTTTAAACAAGTTGAGGAAAAGGGATAAAATACGAGGCTTTGCCGAGCATTTTATCACTTTTCCTCAACGAGTTTAATAAATTCAATATTACACGAAAAGCCTCGCATTTTTTCCCTTTTCCTCAACTTGTTCAAAAAATTCAATAATACACGAGCAAGAATGCAAGGTTCTATTTATCATATGACATTTAAACGCATTTTATTCATGATTGGTTTACAAAAATGTCAATATTCCGCCATAAGTAAACGCGACGTCGTTAAGGACGTCGTACATGTAATGTTACGGAACGCATCTAGCTAATTTGTATATTGCACGACCCGCAGAAAAAGCAACCGACTGAAATTGGTTGATTTCTAAATGTGCCCTAAAATCACTGTGTCATTCTGTCATTCGGTCATTCTGTCAGTCTGTCAGTCTGTCTGTCCGTCCGTAACCCGTTTGTGAAAATTGGTGATAGTGACTTAACCGCTTGGAATATTTAAACAATTTTTGGCATACTGATAGATATCAATGAGATCTAACCAATGAACTTGCGAAATATTACATTCCATTTAGTATAGCCTCGCCGAGGCGAAAAATGTGAAAAAATTCGAACTGCTTCTCCTCGGAAACCGTTGGGCCGATTGAAGTCAAATTTCATATGGAGCTCCTATGGGATTGGGGAAACCAAAACTTGCTCATGGGGTCCAGGTCACATGACCCAAATGGCCGCAAAACCATATTTGGTCTGTCTGTCTGTCCGTCCGTAACCCGTTTGTGAAAATTGGTGATAGTGACTTAACCGCTTGGAATATTTAAACAATTTTTGGCATACTGATAGATATCAATGAGATCTAACCAATGAACTTGAAAAATATTACATTCCATTTAGTATGGCCTCGCCGAGGCGAAAAATGTGAAAACTTTCGAACTGCTTCTCCTCGGAAACCGTTGGGCCGATTGAAATCAAATTTCATATGGAGCCTCTATGGGATATGGAAAACAAAATTTGCTCATGGGGTCCAGGTCACATGACCAAAATGGCCACCAAGCCAGATATGGTAAAAACCCTTCAAAAATAGTCGTCTCCAGAACCACTGGGCAGATTTCCACGAAACTTGATAAATAGCATCTGTGATGTAGGCCCATCATAAATTGCTAAAATGGTGATCCTGGGTTGACCTTGACCTTCTTTGGGTCCGTCCGTAACCCGTTTGTGAAAATTGGTGATAGTGACTTAACCGCTTGGAATATTTAAACAATTTTTGGCACACTGATAGATATCAATGAGATCTAACCAATGAACTTGCGAAATATTACATTCCATTTAGTCTAGCCTCGCGGAAACCGTTGGGCCGATTGAAGTCAAATTTCATATGGAGCCTCTACGGGATGGGGGAAACCAAAATTTGCTCATGGGGTCCAGGTCACATGACCAAAATGGCCGCCAAGCAATATATGGTAAAAACCCTTCAAAAATAGTCTTTTCCAGAACCACTGGGCAGATTTCCACGAAACTTGATAAATAGCGTCTGGGACGTAGGTCCATCATAAATTGCTCAAATGGTGACCCTGGGTTGACCTTGACCTTCTTTGTGCCTAGGTCAAACTTTGACACATATGCTTTTGTATTGGAAAAGTGAGAATGCATTTTATCCTGCAAATGATTCAGAATACAGTACTAAAGTATAAAATATATTTTTGCTCCTTACGATAAGGCGCATTTATTGGGGGAACCGTTTTAGGTCCAGGTCACATGACCAAAATGGCCGCCATACCCATATGTGGTAACACTCATAAAGCTAAAAGCATCCGGCGGGTCGTGCACTTCAGCTGAAGCACTGGTTTAATCCATTAGTGGATATTACATGGCGTTATTACACTCTCAGACGCGACGTCATGTGATAAATCGGGATATTGAAATTAATTTTAGACTGGAAGATACTAGTTAACAATCACTCAGGAGCAAAGTATATGAACCCCGAAGGTGACGATTGCTACGTTATGACGTCAACGTTGTTGTTCTGCTGTAAATTTGTGTTCAGTTGGTTTCTTATTTCAATTTTAGGCCTCAGACCAGACTTTTGCGTCGTAAAATGGATGGGAAAATTATGAATACTAGTAATACATGTATAGGTGTTTTATATAACGTTCATTGAAACATGAACATGTTCGCTTATACTTTGCACTTAACCCAATGTCGTTCATACTATTGCCCCCAATTTCTCAAATACATTGCTTTTGTCTCAAACTATTTCAGGCACATGTTAGAACCACCTGAGAACCTAAAATCTATGTTTGGAACTCAAATACCTGAAAAAACTACTACTAGATAAATAATATACATTCTGCATAACACAGAGGTCGTGGGTACTCGTTTTTGAGCTAAAATAGGGATAATAATGCATACCGCTGGAAAAAAACAACAACACTTTTCTGTATCTTATGTGGGATTTATAGGGGCATTAATTTCATGGGCTTGTTAACGTGATTAAAATGCATCGTATTTTAGTTGTAGTAGATTATCGAAATGCTCCTGTTTTAAATATTCATTTGTTTGTTTGTTTGGATTGGGGTTTAATGTCTCCGTCAACACTAGTTATGTCATTTTGGAGACGTTGCTTCCAATTTTGTGGGACTTTTACCCGACATTGATGTGAAATGACATCTCAAGCCCTGCCACCCAATGAAACCAGAAGGCCTATATTCATTGGACGATCTGACTCACACAGGCTGGCTTAGTCATGCTTAACGGTTTACCAGTACTCGTGTTGGGTCAGATTCAGCTCTGGAAGCACCATGCAGCCCAATATATTTCTTCAAGCCCCGATTGGCGGGTAGATTAAAGTAATCATATATAACTACAGTCGAACGTCAATGGTTCGAACACCTTTGGGACAACGAAAATCTGTTCGAGACAGGGGAAGTTCGAGCCTCTGAAGGTTACTGCCAGGGGGCATAGGGGCATAACGGAGTTATTTTAGGGACTTCTTTTTAGTGTTCTATAATAATAATGTATGATGTGTGTACTCATTAGAATCGCCTGATCTAGGGGGTTCTAATGAGTACACAAAGCATACATTAGCAAGATAAAAGTCGAAAATTCCTTAATTATCCAGCACTATTTCTTATGAAGAAGAATCCCTAGGGACTGAAGAACGGGTTCGACTCAGTCATGGTATACGAGCCATCGGTATTCGAGCCATCGAAGTTCTACTGTATATGGCAAGAGCAATATTTCTTAAAGATGCGTTGCCATACACAGCACTGATGTCCTGTTGATTAACTTCTCCATTTTCTCGCGGAGTTTCACCGTCAGCATTCTTCTTCGGTAGCTTTATAGTAACCGTTACTTCTTCAACACCAACGCTGTCTACTGTTTTTTCGTCCAGCTCTAAGCCCTCGTTGAAATGACCTTAAGAACAGTGGTGAGAAAAACTACATTACCATTTACGAACAAGATATCAATAGATGTTATTAGGCCTAACTTGTTAATAAGACTATCTTTTTATTTAGTGTGTTCTAGTATCTACTATTTGGATAGACCACAGTGCATAAATGGAAGATATACTAGAAATTCATGACAGTTTAATGATTTCTAGGCTAGGCCAGCTCATGATATATTTTAGTTGATCTGTATAAACTCATTTTATTATATAAGTGTCAGGAATTTTGAAAGCAAAGCATTTCTGTAAGGTTCTTGGTTGATGTCAACAAAACGTTTAATTTTGCCAAAAGGTAACACATCCATTCGAAGTTACAGTGTTACCGGTTTTGAATTTTCATGAAATTTGGTATAGCTACAGAAGATACATATGGCACCGAAATTATTGTGAACATGTGCAACTTTGTTTAACTACTTTACAGAAGTCATGTTACTAGAACAGGTGTGTTACTAGAACAGGTGTAAGGCAAGATGATCCATTATATCCTTCGCCATACTGAGATGATGTGCAAAGACGCAATGGTCAGTGGTTGGTTATTACTTGTACACATAGTAACCTTGGCCTATAGGCTGTACTCATTACGATAACTCGCCCCTACGACATAGTGCATTTTTCACATCTCCAAAAAGGCTACTTTTCTGATGACAATCCTTCATATTTTGCTTATAAATGCTCAAAACATAGGATGTGGTGCTCGTTAGGACAGCCTCATTGAGGCGGTTCTAACGAGCACCCACAATCTATGTCTTGGAGCAGAAATAAGAAAAATAATGAATACCCCCTTAAACCCCAGTTTTCTCTATATAAAGTGGGGTTTATGGGTGTCTTCATTTCACGGACTTGTTCACGTGATATGTTCATATATCCATGGCCAGATTAAGCCTTAAATATGCGCTGTCTTTATATTCATTGGTTTTTTATCCTAACACACACACACACACACACACACACACACACACACACACACACACACAAAGGAAAACGTATAGTAACTATTGGTTAGTATTTCCAAAGATTGAAACTAACACTGATACATGTATTGAGCTTTTAACCGCAATGACTTCAGCACCCAATTTCGTAAAATCATTCTTCGATATAAAAAGATTGGGTACAACATGGATATTATACGACAGACTGCATGCATGGTAGTTAACCCAATCACGGTTGGCAACTTTGCTTCCCTCTTTAATTGCACGCCGGTGGGTCAGGCCTCAGATTCTATGACGGCTCCAACGTAAAGGCTTATTGAAAATTAGAGAGATAATGTCGGTTGGTGCCTGATGCTCTGTCTCTGGTCGGGCTCATCGGAGTCTAACTGTTGGTTTTCTTTTGCTCCAGCATTTCAGTGGTTTCTTGCTGTCGAGTCCTCACCGTTGTCTCACCTCTGTGGTTCTTTGATTTTTGTGTTCACGGAGATGTTGCACTGATGAGTTAGGAGGCCTTCATGTGGACTGAACAAATTATTTGTCTAAATCGCGACGGAAGTAAGGGCGAGGATTGTGGCCACGTAAAATCGATTTAAGCCCCCCAGTGGAAATCTTCCACTTACCGTTCCAAGGCGGCTCTTCTGTGGCGATTTATTTATGTTGTTGTTTGTTACTTACTGTGTGTATCACTTGTGTCTTTTGGTTTTGGATGGCCATATGGCCATTTTGTGGGAAAGTAACTGTCCTTATGGCCTTCCTTTGTTTAGGTTTCCATTATGGTCTGGTCGCTTAATGTTTGTATTTCTTTCCCTTTGATGTCTTTTATGGATGGAGTAAGTTAATTGTATCAATTCCTGATCTTTGTTTTACTTCTACTTTACTTTATTCTCCGTTGCAAAAGATATCATTGATGAATGCGGCACTGGTTTTTGTATTGGCTAAATAAAAACCTGTTCAATGACATTGACAAATTTTGCTATCAGACAAGGAAAGCAACAGTTTCCTTCCTTACAGTATGCATACTTGAAAATGTTTCTTTTCTGCATTGGTATTGTAATTGTTGGCATTTCTATAGTGTCTCATTTTCTGTTAAGTTTGTCGCCATTTATGTGTAGTTTATCTATTGATATGGACCTTTTATTAAGTACTTCTCTCTAGTTGTAAAACTTTCACCCAATTATTGAACATTTCTGCTGATTGCAAGTTATTTGTTTTTTTTTTTAAGCAATGTTCTTGCTTGCTTTATTGTTCATTAATAATTACATTTCTGTGCGATTTATCATGCAGCTTAGAAAGAATATTGAAGTGTTTGGATAGAAAGTGCATCAAGGTGTATATACTGAAAGTAATTCAGTAGGTTTTAACATGTAACACATAATTCAGCTGTTCATTATATATGGTACTTTGAATCTTTTTCTTTTTTTTTTTTTTTTTTTTGTCACTTATACAAGAAGTTGCTGTGCTTGTTGTTCTTTTGCACTGTTACTGTACTCATCTTTTGTGAGTTTTATATCATCTTTATATCATCAGTGCATTGTTTGGTTGGACTGCATGTTATTATCGTGGCTCGGTCTGAATTTGTTTCACGTTAATTACATGGGCATTTTAATGGGTAATTATTCTTAATATTAAGAGTTCTTATAATTATCAGTGGAGTGATATTCGGATGAGATTTGGACAAGAAGTGTTTTTGTGTGTGTGTGTGTGTGTGTGTGTGTGTGTGTGTGTGTGTGTTCTCACATTATAATTACTCTGGACACCAACACCCGGAATTCATAAGAACTGTGGACACCAACTGTTGTTGTGGACACCAAAATCGGTGTCCACAATTTAAACACCACTATTCTTCTTATATTAGAATAACAATTACTTTTAGAGGAAAGTGGTGAACGAGCCTTGTGAACCACTTTTTACACAACTCTGTTACTGAAAACAGATTTTCCTTAGAAAAAAGTGTGTATAGGTATACTGGGATACACAAGTGGTAACCTGATACCCATGTGAAACCATTTTCAGCAAGGTCTGTTAGAGGTACTCCGAAGGTACTGAGTTATTTTTATCCAAGCAGCAGACACAAAGATATGTAAATTCCCCATTTGAACCTGCGGAAAAATTTTGCGGGAAATTTCACGTTGTATTTTGTGAGGCAAAGGAATAAGAACAGCAAGGTGAGGTAAGTTAAACATATATATATTCAAGTAAGTCATATCCACGTTACGTTATTAGGATGTGATATACAATATAGTAATATTTCACGGATTACACACTGGTGAGTTTCTGAGTTTGTTTGATTTGAGGTTTAACCCTTTTTGTACCAAATGGAATCTTCCTCATTATATATATATAGCAGTATAGTCCATTTCAATATTTAGGGGTGTCAGGTAGTGTTTTCTTCAAAATTTATTAGGAAAATGGCTGAATGTTTTGCAAATAGTGTAAGCCCTGATCTGGGCCTGCAATGTTTGCCAAATATCCGTTTTGGGGTTTCTGGTACTAAATGGGTTAACGTCCCCATCAACACTGGATACTTTGCTTCCAATTTGGTGGGACTTTTACCCGACATTGAGATGAAATGACATTTCAAGCCCTGCCACCCAATGAAACCAACAGGGTTTATAAGCATGGACGGTCCGACTCGCACCGCTTTGCCTGGGCAACTTAGATCCTCTGAGTGATTTAAATTACCAGTACTCGTGTGCGGTCGGTTTCAGCTCTGCGAGGAAGCATCATGCAGCCCATCTATTTCTTCAAGCCCTGATTGGCGGGGCTGTAAGGTTTCTGAGTGTGGACTGGGAAAATTGTCCTGGACTGAGATTTAAACTGTTTCGTTCCAATTTCTGAGCCAATGTTTAGACCCTGATCAGACAGTTTTGTTTGATTGTATTGGAATTTAACGGCCCAGTCAACACTATTTAGGTGATTTTGAGCCGGTCGTAAGAGGTTAACCAGTACAGTGCACATTCTTTGGCCAGAAACTGACAAATGCCCTTCTTGAATCAGCAGAAGGGAGAGAATGACCGTAGAAAAGATTTCATGATCAATCTCCACAAAAGAATATTGTCGACCCTGGTGGGAGTCGAACCCGCATCCTCCTGATCACCAGTCAGACGCTCATCTGACTGAGCTACCGAGGCCGGCTCTGATCAGACAGTGTCTGGCTCTAACATTCCTGTATTATAAGCAAATAGTGTAGATCCTGATCAGGTTTGACTGTCTGATCTGGGCCTACACTGTTTGCCTTTAGATTACTTGCATAACACGCTGTCCTCACTAAATCAGTCAGATGCGCGTCTGACTGGTGATCAGGAGAACTTGGGTTCGATACCTGCCGGGGTCGGCAACATTCTTTCCTGGAGATTGAGTGTGAAATCTTTTCTACGGTTATTCTCTCCCTTCCATAACCCCGGTATCCATGACGGTGTCTTCAGAGGTATTCCGATTTCTCTTCAGGCTCTAGGTGTAAATTTTACCCGAAAAGGAAAATAAAGAAATCTCACCAAGCGGATGGGTGGCCAGCCTATCCCTTCCGCTGATTCAAGAAGGTCAGTGGTCACTGTCTCTCAGGCAAAAGAATGTGCAAGCCTGCCCAGGAAAGTGTTACCGGCTAAAAAATGACCTAAATAATGTTGATTGGGCGGTTAAACTCCAATTCAAACAAAATCACTGCGATAAAATTTATGCAACTATTTTACCTAAAAAATCAGTGGATGTTACCTGAACTCTTAAGCATTGAAGAGTTGCTTGCGCTTTTTAACTTTGGGTCGATTGATAAAAAATCGACCCAAACATGGATAGCCTTTAAACTTGGCATAAAAATACGCCCACCACTGTACCGACACTGGTATTATCAACATTGAAACAACGTTTTCAGGGCTATTTCAACTGCGATTCGACCTTGGATATCTACTGAGGAGCAGACTTCTATAATGCATAAACGAGGAAGGCGAGAACTCCACATGCATACAGTATTTTCATTAATTAAAATTGTTAATATCATCATTATAGTATCATCATTATAGTCGTCCCCCGCCCATCGGGGCTTGAAGAAATAGATGGGTTTTATGCTGCTTCCACGCAGAGCTTAAACTGATCGCACATGAGTACTGGTAAACAGCTTAGAGGATCTAAGCCTGCTCAGAGTCCATGCTTGTAGACCCTTGGTTTCGTTGGGCAACAGGGCTTGAGATGTTATTTCATCTCGTGTCAGGGGAAAAAGTCCCTCAAAATTGGCAGCAACATCTCCAAAATGACCTATACAGTGTTGACAGGGACGTTAACAACAAACAAACATCATCATTAAAGTAGTGAGGTTTTCTTTATAATGAATGCAAATCCCAAAAACATTCAAAAAGGAATCGCTTAATGGGTAAATAGAACATAATATCTACCTGAAAAAAATAATAAATAAATACACTAGACAGTTTACATGAAATTTAATGCCTTATTTTACCAAGAATTAACAAACCTTGGAACAAAGGTTAAAAGTTGCACTGCAAAAACCATGGAGCAAACACATGAAAAAAAAAAAAAAAAGAGAATTTGCTCCTTGATTCAAAAATAATATTCTGTAAGATAAGATAAGATAAGATAATTTTATTGTCTCCTGTCCAATACAAGTTAAGACATGACAAATTATGTACGCACAAGCAAGTTCACTAACACAAACGTATTACTCCCATCATAGTAGAGCGTATAAGATGCTTATCTGCAGCTCATAAGTTGCTCACATGCAGGTACAAGATGCATAATGAATTGCAAGTTGTGTAGATCTTAGTGAGACTGCTCGTAAGGAGCACCTGAAAGCAGTCCTACAGTATTCTGTATGAAATAAAAAGAGAAAGAATGAAAATCATTCTCACAGTCTCGCTGTCTGTACACCGTTAACTATATACCTGCATTCATATTCTGTATACACCTCTTTTTAATAAGCACCCCATATGGAGAAAACCGGGGTTTACAGGGATATCCATTATTTTTCATATTTCTGCTCCAAGACATAGGTTGTGGGCACTCATTAGAACCACCTCAGTAAGGGGATTTTAACCATAACCATACTTGCCTACCCATATGATTTGGTCGTAAGGCTTACTATTTTTATGTCTAAATTACGACCTTACGATCGCGGATGAATTCCATACGATTTTCGGTGTTTTAAAAAAAATCGTGGCATATTTTTTGTGGTTCGTAAAGCAGGCTCTTATGTCGGAACAAGATGTACTTGGCCTACTCTCGTGACGAAATGAAAAGTTAAATTTCATTGGCTGAAAATGCATCCAATCAAGGCTCATTTAAAAATAATTTTTGGTATCAGCGGCAAGATGGATGCCACTGCGAAGGAAAATCACACTGGAAAAAGAAAAGCTGCATCAGTTTGAAGTATAACAATTAACGTAATTGTATGTTAATTGTGCTATTTGACCAAGGTATACACTGTTTACCATGCTGTCTGCATCTGGTTTTACTTTTTTAGCTCGCCTGTACGAAGTACATGGAGAGCTATTGTTGTCACCTCATTTGTGCGCGTGTGCGTTCCCGTCACACTGCGTTAAAGTTTTTCAAATGCTTATATCTCAGCAGTCACTCATCACAGAGCACTCATATTTGGAACTTAAGTACCTGGGAGGGTCTTCTGATGTTCAAAGACAACAGACCCCTGAGTTCATGCCCCGGGGTGGGGCTAGGGTTTAAAATCTAGAACACCTCTGTTGGTTGGTTGGTTGGTTGGTTGGTTGATTTGAGGTTTAATGTCCCCGTCAACACTGTAAAGGTCATTTTGGAGACGTTGCTTCCAATTTTGTGGGACTTTTACCCGACATTGAGATGAAATGACATCTCAAGCCCTGTCACCCAATGAAACCAATAGGGTTTATTTGCATGGACGGTCCGCCTCGCAACGTGGTTCCTGGACAGGCTTAGATCCTCTAAGCGGTTTACCAGTACCTCTGTAAAACTGTGTTAAAGTTTTTGAATTGCTTATATCTCAACAGACACTTTTTGTTGGAGAAATGTCATACCTTGGATATTACTACCATGTGACTCCAGGATTGACCTCGAAATATATCTAGGTCACTGTGACCTATATTTCATGGTCCAGTGATTTTGCCTTATATCTTGAAGATTATTTGTTGGAGAAATGTCATACCTGGGATATTAGTACCATGTGATCCCATGATTGACCTCAAAATAAATCAAGGTCACTGTGACCTATATTTCATGGTTCAGTGATTTTGCCTTATATCTTGAAGACTATTTGTTGGAGAAATGTCATACCTTGGATATTAGTGCCATGTGACCCCATGATTGACCTCAAAATATATCTAGGTCACTGTGACCTATATTTCATGGTTCAGTGACATTGCCTATTATCTTGAATACTATTGGAAGCAGAAATGTCATACCTGCCCTGGATTATTAGATCATTGTGACCCGATAATTGACCACCAAATATATCTAAGTCACTGTGACCTATATTTCATGGTTCAGTGATTTTGCCTATTATCTTGAATACTATTTGATGGAAAAAATGTCATACCTGGATTATTAGTTCCAAGTGACCCCATGATTGACCTAAAAAATATCTAGGTCAGTGTGATCTATATTTCATGGTTCACTTATTTCGCCTATTATCTTGAATATTATTTGATAAAGAAATGTCATACCTTGATAATTAGTTCCATGCGACCTGCTGATTGACCTCAAAATATATCTAGGTCAGTGAGACCTATATTTCATGGCTCAATGATTTTGCCTATTATCTTGAATAATATTTTGATAACAAAATGTTATACCTGGGCTATTGTGAGACGCCAAGTTCTGCAACGGAAGGTCAGGTGGTTTTTCTCCGGGTACTCCGGTTTTCGCCCACCTCTGATTAACGATCGGCTCGATATGAGTGAAATAATCTTGAAAGGGCCGTAAAACCCAAACCAAAAAAAAAAAAAAAAAAAATACCTGGGCTATTACTTCAATGCAACCAGATGATTGACCTCAAAATATATCTAGGTCAGTCTGACCTTTTTAGCTCACCTGTCACGTAGTGACAAGGTGAGCTTTTGGGATCACTTTTTGTCCGTCGTCCGTCTTGCGTCCGTGCGTGCGTCCGTAAACTTTTCTTCAAACGACATCTCCTCCTAAACCACTGATTGTGTTTTGACCAAACTTCACAGGAATGATCCTTAGGTGGTCCCCTTTCAAAGTTGTTCAAATGGTTCCGGTCTGTTGCACATATAGGTCACAGTAGCCAAAAATAGATTTTTTTCACCGCAAACTTAAAAAATCTTCTTCTCTGAAACCGCAAGGCCCAGGTCTTTGATATTTGGTATGAAGCTTCATCTAGTGGACCCCTACCAAGATTGTTCAAATTATAGTGCTGGGGCCAAAAATGCCCCCACATGGGGGCCCTTTGGTTTTACATGCGCTTATATAGGGAAAATCTTTAAAAATCTTCTCTGAAACCACAAGGCCCAGATCGTTGATATTAGGTATGAAGCTTCATCTAGTGGACCCCTACCTAGATTGTTCAAATTATAGTGCTGGAGCTAAAAATGCCCCCGCACGGGGGCCCTTTGGTTTTACATGGGCTTTTATAGGGAAAATCTTGAAAAATCTTCTTCTCTGAAACCGCAAGGCCCAGGTCTTTGATATTTGGTATGAAGCTTCATCTAGTGGACCCCTACCAAGATTGCTCAAATTATAGTGCTGGGGCCAAAAAAGCCCCCGCACAGGGGCCCTTTGGTTTATCATAGACGTATATAGGGAAAATCTTTAAAAATCTTCTTCTCTGAAACCGCAAGGCCCAGGTCTTTGATATTTGGTATGAAGCTTTATCTAGTGGACCCCTACCAAGATTGTTCAAATTATAGTGCTGGATCTAAAAATGCTTCCGCATGGGGGCCCTTTGGTTTTACATGGGCTTATATAGGGAAAATCTTCTTCTCTGAAACCGCAAGGCCCAGGTCTTTGATATTTGGTATGAAGCTTCATCTAGTGGACCCCTACTAAGACTGTTCAAATTATAGTGCTGGGGCCAAAAATGCCTCCCCACCAGGGCCCTTTTGTTTTACATAGGCTTATATAGGGAAAATCTTTAAAAATCTTCTTCTCTGAAACCGCAAGGCCCAGGTCTTTGATATTTGGTATGAAGCTTCATCTAGTGGACCCCTACCAAGATTGTTCAAATTATAGTGCTGGAGCTAAAAATGCCCCCCACACGGGGGCCCTTTGGTTTTACATGGGCTTATATATAGGGAAAATCTTGAAAAATCTTCTTCTCTGAAACCGCAAGGCCCAGGTCTTTGATATTTGGTATGAAGCTTCATCTAGTGGACCCCTTCCAAGATTATTCAAATTATAGTGCTGGGGCCAAAAATGCCCCCGCACCAGGGCCCTTTTGTTTTACATAGGCTTATATAGTGAAAATCTTGAAAAATCTTCTTCTCTGAAACTGCAAGGCCCAGGTCTTTGATATTTGGTATGAAGCTTCATCTTGTGGACCTCTACCAAAATTTTTCAAATTATAGCCCTGGGGCCAAAAATGCCCCCGCTCCGGGGCCCTTTGGTTTTACATAGACGTATATATAGGGAAAATCTTGAAAAATCTTCTTCTTTGAAACCACAAGGCTTAGGTCTTCGATATTTGTTAAGAAGCTTCAGCTAGTGGACCTCTATAAAGATTGTTCAAATTATAGCCCTGAGACCGAAAATGCCCCTGCCATGTGGCCCTTTGGTTTTACATAGACTTATATAGGGAAAATCTTTAAAAATCATCATCATTGAAACACAATGCTTAGGTCTTTGATATTTGTTATGAAGCTTCAGCTAGTGGACCTCTACCAAGATTGTTCAAATTATAGCCCTGGGGCCAAAAATGCCCCTGCTCTGGGGCCCTTTGGTTTAACATAGACTTATATAGGGAAAATCTTGTTTTACATAGACTTCTATATGCAGGGTAAACCTTTAAAATCTTCTTCTCTGAAACCAGAAAGCCCAGGTCTTTCATATTCGATATGAAGCTTCATCTTGTGGACCTCTACCAAGATTGTTCAAATTATAGCCCTGGGGCTAAAATTGACCCTGCCCGGGGCCCACTTGTTATACATTGGATCAGGTGAGCGAACCAGGGCCCTCTGGGCCCTCTTGTTTTACATGGTTCAATGACTTTGACTTATATCTTGAATACTATTGGATGGAGAAACTCTGAATATTCAATTCCATGTGACCAGATGACTGACATAGAAATATATGTAGGTCAGTGTGATCTATATTTCATGGTTCAATAGTTTCACCTTATATCTTGAAGGCACGAAACAGACGACCTATGCTGTCATGCGACGGCTCTTGCTTTTTCATGAAACAGATCTGTACAATTTTTTTTTAGCTCACCTGATCACCTGAGCCAAAGGCTCAGTGCAAGCTTATTGTGATCAGTCACCGTCTGTCATCGTCTTTCATTTGTTCATCCGTCCGTTCACAATTTCTCTGAACAACATATCCTCCTAAACCACTGGAAAGATTTTGACAAAACTTGGCAGAAAAAACCTTTTGGTGTTCATATCTCAGTTTTTCAAAGAATTCAATTCCATGCAGAACTCTGGTTGCCATGTCAACGGAAAGGGTAAAATAAGAGAAAACCTTAGAAAATCTTCTTGTACATGTTGTATGAACCCAGAAGGTCCAGGTCTTTGATATTTGGTATGAAGCTCCTTCTAGGGGACCTCAAAGAAGACTGTTCAAATTATAGCCCTTGGGCCAAAAATGGATTTAAATTTGGTATGACGCCTCACCTTTAAACCTCCCTCAAGATTATGCAAATTATAGCCCTGGGGCCAATAATGGTCCAACCATGGCTCACTTGTTACACTGTGGATCAGGTGAGGGATCCAGGGCCATGATGATCCAGAACTTTTGAACTGTACATGATAGGCTTTTGAAATTTCATATAAGGATTCCTTATGAAAAATTAATTGACCTGTTTTTTTTAGCTCACCTGTCATGTAATGACGGGGTGAGCTTTTGGGATCACTTTTCGTCCGTCGTCAGTCCATGCGTCCGTCCATAAACAATTTCTTCAAACGACATCTCCTCCTAAACCACTGATCGGATTTTGACCAAACTTCACAGGAATGATCCTTAGGTGGTCCCCTTTCAAAGTTGTTCAAATGGTTCTGGTCCGTTGCACATCTAGGTCACAGAAGCCAAAAATAGATTTTTTTCACCGTAAACTTAAAAAAATCTTCTCTGAAACCACAAGTCCCAGGTCTATGATATTTGGTATGAAGCTTCATCTAGTGGACCCCTACCAAGATTGTTCAAATTATAGTGCTGGGGCCAAAAATGCCCCCGCACTGGGTCCCTTTGGTTTTAGATTGGATTATATAGGGAAATCTTAAAAAATCTTCTTCTCTGAAACCGGAAGGCCCAGGCCTTTGATATTTGGTATGAAGCTTCATCTAGTGGACCCCTACCAAGATTGTTCAAAGTATAGTGCTGGGGCCAAAAATGCTCCCGCCCCGGGGCCCTTTGGTTTTACATTGGCTTATATAGGGAAAATCTTTAAAAAGTCTTCTTCTCTGAAACCGCAAGGCCCAGGTCTTTGCTATTTGGTATGAAGCCTTATCTAGTGGACCCCTATCAGAATTGTTCAAATTATAGTGCTGGGACCAAAAATGCCCCCGCCCCGGAGCCCTTTGGTTTTACATGGGCTTATAATATAGGGAAAATCTTTAAAAATCTTCTTCTCTGAAACCGCATGGCCCAGGTCTTTGATATTTGGTATGAAGCTTCATCTAGTGGACCCCTACCAAGATTGTTCAAAGTATAGTGCTGGGGCCAAAAATGCTCCCGCCCGGGGGCCCTTTGGTTTTACATGGGCTTATATAGGGAAAATCTTTAAAAAATCTTCTTCTCTGAAACCGCAAGGCCCAGGTCTTTGCTATTTGGTATGAAGCTTCATCTAGTGGACCCCTATCAGAATTGTTCAAATTATAGTGCTGGGACCAAAAATGCCTCCGCCCCGGGGCCCTTTGGTTTTACATGGGCTCATATAGGGAAAATCTTTAAAAATCTTCTTCTCTGAAACCGCATGGTCCAGGTCTTTGATATTTGGTATGAAGCTTCATCTAGTGGACCCCTACCAAGATTGTTCAAATTATAGTGCTAGGGCCAAAAATGTCCCCACTCCGGGGCCGTTTGGTTTTACATAGGCTTATATAGGAAAAATCCTTAAAAATCTTCTTCTCTGAAACCGCAAGGCCCAGGTCTTTGATATTTGGTATGAAGCTTCATCTTGTGGACGTCTACCAACATGTTCAAATTATAACCCTGGGGCCAAAAATGCCCTCACTCGGGGCCCTTTGGTTTTACATAGACTTATATAGGGAAAATCTTCTTCTCTGAAACCACAAGGCCTAGGTCTTTGATATTTGGTATGAAGCTTCATCTAGCTGACCTCTACCAAGATGGTTCAAATTATAGCGCTGAGACCAAAAATGCCCCCGCCTCGGGGGCCCTTTGGTTTTACATAGACTGATATTGGGAAAATCTTTGAAAATCTTCTTCTGTGAAACCACAAGTCCTAGGTCTTTGATATTTGGAGTGAAATTTCATCTAGTGGACCTCTATCAAGATTGTTCAAATTATAGCCCTGGGGCCAAAAATGCCCCCACCCCGAGATTCTTTGGTTTTACATTGAACTATATATAGGGAAATCTTTAAAAAAATTCTTCTCTGAAACTGCAAGGCCCATGTTTTTGATATTTGGTATGGAGCTTCATCTAGTGGACCTCTACCAAGATTGTTTAAATTATAGCCCTTAGGCTACAAATGCCCCTGCCCGGGGGCCCTTTGGTTTTACATAGACTTATATAGAGATAATCTTTGAAAATCTTCTTCTCTGAAACAGCAAGGCCCAGGTCTTTGATATTTGATGTGAAGCTTCATATTGTGGACCTCTATCAAGATTGTTTAAATTATAGCCTTGAGGCCAAAAATGCCCCCGCCCTGGGTCCATTTGGTTTTACATAGGCTTATGTAGTTAATATCTTTAAAAAAATCTTTTCTGAAACCGCATTTGGTGTGTAGTTTCATCTAGTGGACCGTTGCCAAGCTTGTTCAAATTATAGCCTTTGTTGATATTTGGTATGAAGCTTCACCTTATTAGACCTCCCTCAACATTATGCACATTATAACCTCGGGGTCAATAATGGCCCTCCCCGGGGCCCACTTGTTACTCTATGGATCGGGTGAGCGATCCAGGGCCATCATGGCCCTCTTGTTTTTTTTTTTCTGTCTGGTTATGGCTCTTTCTCGAGTTATGTCCCTTTCACAAAACTGTAGCAAGATACATGTATCTCAAAAACTATTCAAGCTATGTTGAAACTTAATCAGCTGATAGAGGGTGCTGAAAAAAAAATGAACTGATTAACTTTTGAAAAAAGATCCATGATTATGACCCTTTGAAACTTTGGGCATATATTACAGTAAGCGAGATGTCTCAAAAACCTTTCGAGCTATTGCCTTGAAACGTTACAGGCTGATTGGGGATGATGAGTAGATGTCTGATGACCATATCAACGTTTGAAGAAAAAAAAAAAAAGAATTTTTTCTTGAGTTACGCTCCTTTGTCTTGAAACTTTATAGGGAATGATGAGTAATGACATGATAAACTTTTTTCAAAAAAAATGAAAATGAAAATCTTTCTTCAGTTATGGCCCTTTCAAAAATTTCGGCCTTCAGGGTCAAGCATGTTGTTGGGGGGCATAGTGTTTTACAAACACAATTTCCTGTTTTCACCCTCACCTTTCATCTCCTCTACTATCTATCCATTTTCTTTTTTCTCTGAGAGGTGACGCAAAATAAACAAAAGGGCTGATGTGTCATTAAACCCAACACAATCGATCAACCAATCACTCATTATTGCCAAATGTGACTTAAAAGTTTGCGGTTCTTCTGTCGTGGTTTATTTTTGTTAATGTTTGTCTTTGGGTGCTTGTGACTCTTATATTATTTTGTTTTGGATGACCAATTGGCCATTTTGTGGGAAAGTAACTGTCCTTTTGGCTTCCGCTATTGACGTTTCCATTAGGGTCTGTTGTTTCATGTTTGTGTTTCTTTCCCTTTGGTGTCTTTCATGGGAGCTGTGGGTTAATTGTATTGATTCCTGATCATTGTCTTCACTTCTATTTTAAAAGGCTAAGCTAAAGCAAATATTAATGTATGTCTTCTCAGGGGTATTATCACATAAGGGCAAACAGTGTCTTCATTGGTAATGAATGTGTGGTGTCCATAATGTAGTCGGGTTGAGGTCAATACACTTTTACAAATGTAGGGGACAATCTGAACTAATTAGGTACACAATGAACTTTATTAAGGCGATTCTTATTTCATAGCAAAGAAACAAAATATTAAATTAGTACGACAATTGAGGGATAAGGGCAAACACTGAAGCAGTGTTTGCATTGGGAATGAATATGTGGTGTCCATAATGTTATCGATTTGAGGTCAATACAATTAAACAATTTTGGGGACCTTTCTCAGCTATGTTTCTTTGTTTTAATAACAAACAAATCAAATTTAGGCAATTCTTACTTTCATAGCAAAGAAACAACAAATTTACTAAATTAGTACAACAATTCAGGGAATATTATCATTACATAAGTGCAAGTAACATCTTCATTATAGAATGAAAGTGTGGTGTCCATAATGTTATCAGTGTGAGGTCAATACACTTATAAAATATTTGGGAACATTCTCAACTGTGTTTCTTTGTAATTACATACAAACCAAATTTAGGCGATCTTACTTTCATAGGAAAGAAACAGAAAATAAATTGTATGACAATTGTCTTTATGGCAAGCAATGTCTTCATTATAGAATGAAAGTGTGGTGTCCATTATGTTATGGATTTGATGTCAAAACACTTACACAAATTTCGGGAATATTCTGACCTTTCTTTTTAATCACGTACAAAATAAATTCAGGCGATCCCAGTGAAATTCTTTTCACTGCCTGTTCCAAGGCGGTTCTTCTGTTGCAGTTTATTATGCCCCCAACTTCGAAGAAGTTGATGGGGCATATTGGTTCTGCCCTGACCATCCGTCAGTCCATCCGTGCATCCGTCCTTCCATCCATTAAGCTTTAAGTACCTTGGTAAACTACAGAATGGCTTGAGCTAGGATCATGAAATTTCATATATGGCATGAGTATGAAAAATAAGCCGACCCGTATTTTTTGCTCACCTTAGCACTAAGTGCTCAAGGTGAGCTTTTGGGATAGGTCTTTGTCCGTCGTCCTTGCGTGCGTCCGTCATCAACTTTTGCTTTAAACAACTTCTTCTCCAAAACTGCTGGACAGATTTTGATCTAATTTCACAGGAATGCTCCTTGGGTGATCCTCTACCATAATTGCTCAAACTGTTCTGCTCCAGTGAAGAAGATGGCCACAAGAGCTAAAAATAGAAAAACCTTTAAACGACTTCTCCTGCTTAACCAGTGGATGGATTTTGAAATTATTTCACAGGAATGTTCCTTGGATCACCTTCTACCAAAATTGCTCAAACTGTTCCACTCGGGTGAATAAAATGGCCAACAAAGCTAAAAATAGAAAAAGCTTTAAACGACTTTTTCTCCTTAACCAGTGAATGGATTTTGAAATATTGCACAGGAATGTTCCTTGGATGCCTCTCTACTAAAATTGCTCAAACCGTTCCGCTCAGATGAACAAAATGGCCACCAGAGCTAAAAATAGAAAAACCTTTAAATGACTTCTTCTCCTTAACCAGTGGATGGATTTCGAAATTATTGCACAGGAATGTTCCTTGGGTGACCCTCTACCAAAATTGTTCAAACCGTTCCACTCGGGTGAACAAGTTGGCCACCAGAGCTAAAAATAGAAAAACCTTAAAACGACTTCTCCTCCTGAACTAGTCGATGGATTTTGAAATTACTTCACAGGAATGTTCCTTGGGTGACCCTCTACCAAAATTGCTCAAACCGTTCCGCTGGGGTGAACAAGAGGTTCGCCAGAGCTAAAAATAGAATAACCCTTAAACAACTTTTTCTCCTTAAGCAGTGGATGGATTTTGAAATTACTTCACAGGAATGTTCCTTGGGTGACCCTCTACCAAAATTGCTCAAACCGTTCTACTGGGGTGAACAAAATGGCCGCCAGAGCTAAAAATAGAAAAACCTTTAAACAACTTCTTCTCCTTAACCAGTGGATGGATTTTGAAATTATTTCACAGGCATGTTCATTTGGTGAACCTCTACCAAAGTTGCTCATACTGTTCCGCTCGGATGAACATAATGGCCACCAGAGCTAAAAATAGAAAAACCTTTAAACGACTTCTTCTCCTTAACCAGTGGATAGATTTTGAAATTATTTCACAGGAATGTTCGTTTGGTGACCCTCTACCAAAATTACTCATACTGTTCCCCTGGGTTAACAGAGCTTAGATATTTAGCATGTGGCAACGGCAAGTGGTTCTACATAATTTCTGCCAATTGTGCCCCTGGGGTCCAAACGGGCCACGCCCTGGGGCCCCTTAGCTCCCATAGACTCATAATGGAGAAAAGCTTCAAAAATCTTCTCCTCTGAAACCACAGGGCCCAGAGCTTAGATATTTAGCATGTAGCAACGGCAAGTGGTCTCCTACATAAATCCTGCCAATCATGCCCCTGGGGGCAGGCATGTTCATTTGGTGAACCTCTACCAAAGTTGCTCATACTGTTCCGCTCGGATGAACATAATGGCCACCAGAGCTAAAAATAGAAAAACCTTTAAACGACTTCTTCTCCTTAACCAGTGGATAGATTTTGAAATTATTTCACAGGAATGTTCGTTTGGTGACCCTCTACCAAAATTACTCATACTGTTCCCCTGGGTTAACAGAGCTTAGATATTTAGCATGTGGCAACGGCAAGTGGTTCTACATAATTTCTGCCAATTGTGCCCCTGGGGTCCAAACGGGCCACACCCTGGGGCCCCTTAGCTCCCATAGACTCATAATGGAGAAAAGCTTCAAAAATCTTCTCCTCTGAAACCACAGGGCCCAGAGCTTAGATATTTAGCATGTAGCAACGGCAAGTGGTCTCCTACATAAATCCTGCCAATCATGCCCCTGGGGGCCAAAAAAACTTCAAATGAAACTGAAACCATAAGGCCCAGAGCTTAGATATTTATCATGTAGCAATGGCAAGTGGTCACCTACATAATTCCTGCCAATTGTACCCCTGGGGTCCAAACGGGCCACGCCCTGGGGCCCCTTAGCTCCCATAGACTCATAATGGAAAAAAGCTTCAAAAATCTTCTTCTCTGAAACCACAGGGCCCAGAGCTTAGATATTTAGCATGTAGCAATGGCAAGAGGTCACCTACATAAATCCTGCAAATCATGCCCCTTGGGTCCAAATGGGCCAGACCCCGGGGCCCCTTAGCTCCAATAGACTCATAATGGAAAAAAGCTTCAAAAATCTTCTTCTCTGAAACCACAGAGCTTAGATATTACCTATGTAGCAATGGCAAGTGGTCACCTACATAAATCCTGCCAATCATGCCCCTCGGGTCCAAATGGGCCTTGCCCGGGGCCCCTTAGCTCCCATAGACTTATAATGGAAAAAGCTTCAAAAATCTTCTTCTCTAAAACCATAGGGCCCAGAACTTAGATATTTAACATGTAGCAATGGCAAGTGGTCACCTACATAAGTCCTGCCAATCATGCCCCTGGGGTCAAATGGGCCACGCCCCGGGGCCCCTTAGCTCCGATAGACTCATAATGGAAAAAAGCTTCAAAAATCTTCTTCTCTGAAACCACAGGGCCCAGAGCTTAGATATTTAGCATGTAACAATGGCAAGTGGTCACCTACATAAATCCTGCAAATCATGCCCCTGGGGTCCAAATGGGCCATGCCCCGGGGCCCCTTAGCTCCGATAGACTCATAATGGAAAAGGGCTTCAAAAATCTTCTTCTCAGAAACCACAGGGCCCAGAGCTTAGATATTTAGCATGTAGCAATGGCAAGTGGTCACCTACATCAATCTAGCCAATCATGCCCCTGGGGTCCAAATAGGCCACACCCTGTGACCCCCTTAGCTCCCATTGACTCATAATGGAGTAAAGCTTCAAAAATCTTCTTCTCTGAAACTGTGAAGCACAGAGCTTAGATATTTAGTATCTAGCAACATAAAATATTCACCAACATAAATCCTGCTAACCCTGCCCCTTGGATTCAAATGGGCCACACCCCGGGGCCCCTTAGCTCCTTTAGACTTATAATGGAAAAAAGCTTCAAAAATCTTCTTCTCCGAAGCAATTAGGCCCAGAGCTTAGATATTTAGTGTAGCAATGTCAAGTGGTCTCCTACACTCATGATTGTCTGGTACACAGGTGAGCTATATAGGGCCATTGGGCCCTCTTGTTAGCTCACCTGAGCCAAAGGCTCTGGGGGGAGCTATTGTGATTGGTCACCTTCCGTTGTCGTCGTCGTCTGTCCGCGAGTTCACAATTTCTTTAAACAACATCTCCTCCTAAACCAGTGAACCGGTTCTGACCAAACTTGGCAAATAAAAGGATCCTAAGGTGGTCCTCTCACAAAATTGTTCAAAGAATTTAATTCCATGCAGAACTCTGGTTGCCATGGCAACAAAAAGATAAAACCCTTCAAAATCTTCTTCTCTGAAACCAGAAGGCCCAGGTCTTTGATATTTGGAATGAAGCTTCATCTAGTGGACCTCTGCCAAGATTGTTCAAATTATAGCCCTCAGGCCAAAATCTCCCCCCCACTCCCCCGCACTGGGGCCCACTGGTTTTACATAGGCTTATATAGGGAAAAAGCTTTAAAAATCTTCTTGTCTGAAACCAGAAAGCTCAGGTCTTTGATATTTGGTATGAAGCTTCATCTAGTGAACCTCTACCAAGATTGTTCAAATTATACCCCTGGGCCCAAAAATGCCCCCGCGCCCGGACCCTCTGGTTTTACATAGGGGGAAAACATATATAAAAATCTTCTTGTCTGAAACCAGACGGCCCAGGTCTTTGATATTTGATATGAAGCTTCATCTAGTGAACCTCTACCAAGATTGTTCAAATTATAGTCCTGGGGTCAAAAACGCCCCCGCGCCCGGACCCACTGGTTTTACTTAGGCTTATATAGGGAAAACTTTAAAAATCTTCTTCTCTGAAACCAGAAGGCCCAGGTCTTTGATATTTGGTATGGAGCTTCATCTAGTGGACCTCTACCTAGATTGTTCAAATTATAGCCCAGGGTCCAGAATTTAACGAACCTGTCCTGCCGGGGCAAACTGGTTTTACAAAGGCTTATATAGGAAAAACCTTTAAAAAATCTTCTCTGAAACCAGAAGGCCCAGGTCTTTGATATTTGGTATGAAGCTTCATCTAATGGACCTATACCAAGATTGTTCAAATTATTTTCCTGGGGCCAATAATGCACCCGCGCCGGGGCCCACTGGTTTTACATAGGCTTATATAGGGAAAACCTTTAACCAAGATTGTTCAAATTATAGCCCTGGGGTCAAAAACGCCCCTGCGCCGTGGCCCATAAGCTAATATAAGGAAAACCTTTCAAAATCTTCTTCTCTGAAACCAGAAGGCCCAGGTCTTTGATATTTGGTATGGGAGCTTTATCTAGTGAACCTCTACCAAGATTGTTCAAATTATAGCCCTGGGGCTAAAAATGCCCCCGCGCTGCATGGGGCCCACTGGTTTTACATAGACTTGTATTGGGAAAACCTTTAAAAATCTTCTCGTCTGAAACCAGAAAGCTCAGGTCTTTGATATTTGGTATGAAACTTCATTTAGTGGACCTGACTACCAAGATTGTTCAGATTATAGCCCTAGGGCCAAAAATGCTCCTGCGCCGGGCCCATTGGTTTTACATTGGCTTATATGTATACAAGGAAAACCTATAAAAAGCTTCTTGTCTGAAACCAGAAGGCCCAGGTCTTTGATATAATTTGGTTTGAAGCTTCATTTAGTGGACCTCTACCAAGCAGGGCCCAAGCTAGCCCAAAAATTTTGGGAGAAGTGACTTCTCCCTCCTGGTAAAATAGGGAGAAGTTTGCTGGGTCTAGGGAGAAGTGGGTGCGGCTTAACGCCGAACAACAACAATGTAATGAGTTCTCCTGTAAACCCCTATTTGGAGATTTGTTTGTTTGATTTGAGGTTTTAACATCCCTGTCAACACTGTACCAGGCAGAGATCAATCGTTTAATCCTGTCCATGACCAGGCGTGTGCGTGCAGGACTGAATGCAAAAGGAGGACATACTCGCTATTAACTGCTTATTTGATTTGAGGTTTAACATCCCTGTCAACACTGTAAAGGTCATTTTGGAGACGTTGCTTCCAATTTTGTGGGACTTTTACCCAACATTGAGATGAAATGACATCTCAAGCCCTGTCGCCCAATGAATCCCTATTTGGAGAGTGTATTTTGTAGGGTTATCAATCAACTCCACTATTGAGACCACCTGAAATGAAGACTAATTCTGCTTTAAAAAGCTTATTTGGTTGGCTGCAGTTATTCTTTCTGTTTTCTGCATACAGTGACCCCTGATCAGAGACCACTTTTGGGACTGTTCAAAAGTGGTCTTAAAGACCACTTTTGAACTGTCCCAAAGTTGGTCTTAATATAGTAATTTTACAGTATTTGGGCAAGCTGTAACTTTTGTTATATCCAACCATGTTATAATGAAAGGTGTTATAAAGTAAAGAGGTTTCTATGTAATAGATCAGTTCACTAAGTACCTGTCACAATTGTATTTGAAACAAGGGGGAACAACCTCGCTAGATGAAAATCAGTTGTTATTTTTTATGAATTTGGATAATTACTGAGTAACTGAATATTTACCGGCAAGTAATAATTATTTTCACTTACAAAATAAAAAATTGCTTCCTACTTTTGTTGTTGTCCATAAAAAAAATGAAAACGATTGATGGATGCAAAAGTAATGTACAAACAAATCAATGGCAAATAAACCATCTATATTTAAAATTTATTAAATCCTAATGCAGTGTCAATGTTACTGGTCAGATTAATCTTATTACTGTATACAACAGTACTTAACAAAGTACGTCCGCACCCGGACTTTGCACGAGCTAACGGTACAAATATACCCGTTTAAATTACATAATCTTATGTAATCTTAATTGGCTCTAATGCAATAAAAACTTTGTGCAATCAACCGAGATAGATTTATGACAGTACAAGACTACTAAGCGTGTTGCAAGTGGCTCGAGCTGCATGAGCTAACGGTTAGAATAAATTACATAACAGTACCAAACTGCAACTGGGACGAAGTGCAGAATAAACAGTTAGCTTTGTTCAGTGTAATTACTGAGATTTCTGACACTAGTGGATCGAAGGATTATCGTCACCTTGTCAGTTTACCGTTACTGTTCACAAGGAAGACACACAAAAACGGGCGAAATTTCAGGGCGAAGTTTTTTTCGCTTTCATCGCCAAAGTCGGCGAAGTGAGCCCCAACAAGGCGACTTCTTCGCCCGAGTCGCCCTCTAGCTTGAGCCCTGCCAAGGTTGTTCAATTTATAGCCCTGGGGCCAAAAAACGCTTTTGCATTATAGGCTTATATAGGAAAAACATATAAAAATCTTCTTGTCTGAAACCAGTAGGCCCAGGTCTTTGATATTTGGTATGAAGCTTCATATTATGTACCTCTAGCATGATCGTTCAAATAATAACATGGGGACCAAAAATGGCCCCGCCCTTGGGCCCACTGGTTTTACATAGACTTATCTAGAGAAAACTTTAAAAAATCTTCTTGTCTGAAACCAGAAGGCCCATGCCTTTGATATTCGATGTTAAGCTTCATTCAATGGACATCTGCTTAGGTTGTTCAAATTATAGACCTGGGTCCAAAAATTGCACTGCCCTGAGGCCTACACATACATGTTAATCTCTTATCTCAGGTGAGCGATATAGGACCATCATGGTCCTCTTGTTTGACTGTCTGTCAGCTCATCTGTTATGCTTTAAGTACCAAGGTAAACTACAGAATGGTTTGAGCTAGTTTGGGTCTAATGTGTAGATGACCTGATTAACTTTTGACAAAATTCCGAAAATATTTAATGGAGTTATGCCCCTTTTTGGACTTATGCAACAAAATAACTGGTGAACCGCTTGAGCTAGGCTCATGATATTTGGCATACAGTTTGGGTCTAATGTGTAGATGACCCGATTAAGGTTCTGCCCTGTCTGTCCATCAGTCCGTTTCGCTTTAAGTACCTAGGTAAACTACAGAATGGCTTGAGCTAGGATCTTGAAATTTCATATACCGGTATGGCATGAGCATGAAAAATAGGCAGAGCCATATTTTTGTCCTTGCGAGTTAGCCCCTTTTTTGACTGTCCATCAGTCCGTCTGTCCTTTACACTTTAAGTACCTAGGTAAACTACAGAAAGGCTTGAGCTAGGATCTTGAAATTTCATATATGTCATGAGCATGAAAAATAAGCGGACCCGTATTTTTTTCTTTTCCGTCAGACTTGTCCTTGCGGAGTTATGCCCCTTTTTGGACTTATGCAGTGTGGCTAAAGGGAAACCTTATGAACAAAATATCTGGAGAACCGCTTTAGCTAGGCTCATGATATTTGGCATACAGTTTTGGTCTAATATGTAGATGACCTGATTAACTTTTGACGAAATTCCAGAAATATTTAAAGGAGTTATGCCCCTTTTTGGACTTAAGCATTGTGGCTATAGGGAAACCTTGTGAACAAAATATCTGGAGAACCACCTGAGCTAGGCTTGTGATATTTGGCATACAGTTTAGGTCTAATGTGTAGATGACCTGATTATCTTTCGACCAAATTCGAAATATTTAATAGAGTTATGCCCCTTTTTGGACTTATGCATTGTGGCAATAGCCTATAGGGAACAAAATATCTGGAGAAACGCTTGAGCTAGACCCATGATATTTGGCATACAGTTTGGGTTTAATGTGTAGATGATCTGGTTAACTTTTGACCAAATTCCAAAAAAATTCATTTAATGGAGTTATGCGCCTTTTTCGACTTAAGCATTATAGCTATGGGGAAACCTTGTGAACAAAATATCTGGAGAACCGCTTGAGCTAGGCTTATGATATTTGGCATACAGTTTGGGTCTAATGTGTACACAATGTAGATGACCTGATTAACTTTTGACAAAGTTCCGAAAATATTTAATGGAGTTATGCCCCTTTTTGAACTTATTTTAAAAGGCTAAGCTAAAGCAAATAATGTATGTCCTTTCAGGGGTATTAACATTGTCTTCATTGGTAATGAATGTGTGGTGTCCATAATGTAGTCGGGTTGAGGTCAATACACTTTTACAAATGTAGGGGTCAATCTGAACTAATTAGGTACACAATAAATTTTTATTAAGGTGGTTCTTATTTCATTGCAAAGAAACAAATTATTAATTTTAGTACAACAATTGAGGGAAAAGGGCAACACTGAAGCAGTGTCTGCATTGGGAATGAATATGTGGTGTCCATAATGTTATCGATTTGAGTTCAACAATACTATTATACAATTTTGGGGAACATTCTCAACTGTGCTTCTTTGTATTAACAACAAACAAATCATTTAGCCAATTCTTACTTTTATAGCAAAGAAACAACAACTTAATTAGTATGACAATTCAGGGAATATTATCATCACATAAGTGCTAGTAACATCTTCATTATAGAATGAAAGTGCTGTGTCCATAATGTTATCAGTGTGAGGTCAATACACTTATAAAATATTTGGGAACATTCTCAACTGTTTTTCTTTGTAATTACATACAAACCAAATTTAGACGATCTTACTTTCGTAGGAAAGAAACAGAAAATAAATTGTACAACAATTGTCTTAAGGGCAAGCAATGTCTTCATTATGGAATGAAAGTGTGGTGACCATTATGTTATGGATTTGATGTCAAAACACTTACACAAATTTCTTGAATATTCTGACCTTTCTTTTTAATCACATACAAAATAAATTCAGGCGATCCCAGTGAAATTCTTTTCACTGGCTGTCCCTAGGTGGTTCTTCTGTTGCAGTTTATTAAGGCATATTGGTTCTGCCCTGTCTGTCCGTCAGTCTGTCTGTCCATTGCGCTTTAAGTACCTTGGTAAACTACAGAATGGCTTGAGCTAGGATCTTGAAATTTCATATATGGCATGAGCATGAAAAATAAGCGGACCTGTATTTTTGTCCTGGCAGAGTTATGCCCCTTTTTTGACTGTCCGTCAGTCCATCTGTATGTAACGCTTTAAGTACCCACGTAAACTACAGAAAGCCTTGAGCTAGGAACTTAAAATTTTATATATGGCATGAGGATGAAAAATAAGCGGACCCATACTTTTTTCTTTTCCGTCAGACTTGTCCTTGCGGAGTTATGCCCCTTGTTGGACTTATGCATTGTGGCTATAGGGAAACCTTGTGAACAAAATATCTGTAGAACTGCTTGAGCTAGGCTCATGATATTTGGCATAGAGTTTGGGTCTAATATGTAGATGACCTGATTATCTTTTGACGAAATTCCGGAAATATTTAATGGAGTTATGCCCCTTTTTAGCTCACCTGTCACGTAGTGACAAGGTGAGCTTTTGGGATCACTTTTTGTCCGTCGTCCGTCGTGCGTGCGTCCGCGCGTCCGTGCGTGCGTGCGTCCGTAAACTTTTTCTTCAAACGACATCTCCTCCTAAACCACTGATCAGATTTTGACCAAACTTCACAGGAATGATCCTTAGGTGGTCCCCTTTCAAAGTTGTTCAAACGGTTCCGGTCCATTGCACATATAGGTCACAGGAGCCAAAAATAGATTTTTTTCATTGAAAACTTAAAAAATCTTCTTCTCTGAAACCGCAAGGCCCAGGACATTGATATTTGGTATGAAGCTTCATCTAGTGGACCACCGGCCCCGATAGCTCAGTTGGTAGAGTGTCCGCTCCGGGGAACGGGAGGTCTCGGGTTCGATCCCAGGCCGCGACATACCAAAGTCGTTAAAAATGGTACTAGCTGCTCCTCGTTTGGCACTCAGATTTACGGGGTAGAGCTAGGACTGGTCGATCCAGTGTCAGGATAATGTGACTGGGTGTGGTATCATGTAATGTGTCTGGGACATGATACTTCAGTGAGGCAGCACTATAAACGTGAGCATTGAGCTCCCTGTCGCAACCAGACACCGTCGTGATATGACTGAAAAATTGTTGAAAGCGACGTTAAACCCGAATTCACACACACACACACACACTCATCTAGTGGACCCCTACCAAGATTGTTCAAATTATAGTGCTGGAGCTAAAAATGCCCCCGCACCCGGGGCCCTTTGGTTTTACATGGGCTTATATAGGGAAAATCTTTAAAAATCTTCTCCTCTGAAACCGCAAGGCCCAGGACATTGATATTTGGCATGAAGCTTCATCTAGTGGAACCCTACCAAGATTGTTCAAATTATTGTGCTGGGGCCGAAAATGCCCCCGCACCGGGGCCCTTTGGTTTTACATAGGCTTATATAGGGAAATTCTTTAAAAATCTTCTTCTCTGAAACCGCAAGGCCCAGGTCTTTGATATTTGGTATGAAGCTTCATCTAGTAGACCCCTACCAAGATTGTTCAAATTATAGTGTTGGGGCCAAAAATGCCCACGCCCCAGGGCCCTTTTGTTTTACATGGGCTTATATAGAGAAAATCTTCTTCTCTGAAACTGCAAGGCCCAGGTCTTTGCTATTTGGTATGAAACTTCATCTAGTGGACCCCTACCAAGATTGTTCAAATTATAGTGCTGGGGCCAAAAATGCCCCTGCCCCAGGGCCCTTTGGTTTTACATAGGCTTATATAGGGAAAATCTTTAAAAATCGTCTTTTCTGAAACTGTAAGACCCAGGTCTTTGATATTTGATATGAAGCTTCATCTTGTGGGCCTCTACCAAGATTGTTTAAATTATAGCCCTGGGGCCAAAAAGGCCCCCATTCCGGGGCCCTTTGGTTTTACATAGACTTATATAGGGAAAATCTTGAAAAACCTTCGTCTCTGAAACCACAAGGCTTAGGTCTTTGATATTTGTTATGAAGCTTCAGCTAGTGGACCTCTACCAAGATTGTTCAAATTATAGCCCTGAGACCAAAAATGACTTATATAGGGAAAATCTTTAAAAATCTTCTTCTCTGAAACCACAAGGCTTAGGTCTTTGATATTTGTGATGAAGCTTCAGCTAGTGGACCTCTACCAAGATTGTTCAAATTATAGTCCTGCGGCCAAAAATGCCCCCGCTTCGTGGGCCCTTTGGTTTTACATAGACTTATTTAGGGAAAATCTTGTTTTACATAGACTTAAAATCTTCTTCTCTGAAACCACAAAGCCCAGGTCTCTCATATTCGATATGAAGCTTCATCGTGTGGACCTCTACCAAGATTGTTCAAATTATAGCCCTGGGGCCAAAATTGACCCCGCCCGGGGCTCACTTATTACACATTGGATCAGGTGAGCGAACCAGGGCCCTCTGGGCCCTCTTGTGATTAATATTAGGATCACTTTTTGTCTGTCATCCGTGCGTAAACAATTTCTTCAAACGACATCTCCTCCTAAACCAATGATCGGATTTTGACCAAACTTCACAGGAATGATCCTTAGGTGGACCCTTTTCAAAGTTGTTCAAATGGTTCGGGTCCGTTGCACATCTAGGTCACAGGAGCCAAAAATAGATTTTTTTCACCAAAAACTTAAAAAATCTTCTTCTCTCAAACCGCAAGGCCCAGGTCTTTGATATTTGGTATGAAGCTTCATCTAGTGGACCCCTACCAAGATTGTTCAAATAATAGTGCTGGGGCCAAAATGCCCCCACCACGGGGCCCTTTGGTTTTACATGGGTTTTTATCGGGAAAATCTTTAAAAATCTTCTTCTCTGAAACCACAAGGCCCAGGTCTTTGATATTTGGCATGAAGCTTTATCTAGTGGACCCCTACCAAGATTGTTCAAATTACCGGGGCGGGGCCAAAAATGCCCCCGCCCCGGGGCCCTTTGGTTTTACATGGGCTTATATAGGGAAAATCTTTAAAAATCTTCTTCTCTGAAACCGCAAGGCCCAGGTCTTTGATATTTGGTATGAAGCTTCATCTAGTGGACCCCTACCAAGATTGTTCAAATTTTAGTGCTGGGACAAAAAATGCCCCAGCCACGGGGCCCTTTGGTTTTACATTGGCTTATATAGGGAAAATCTTTAAAAATCTTCTTCTCTGAAACCACAAGGCCCAGGTCTTTGATATTTGGTATGAAGCTTCATCTAGTGGACCCCTACCAACATTGTTCAAATTACCGGGGCGGGGGCATTTTTGGCCCCGCCCCGGTAATTATAGTGATGGGACAAAAAATGTCCCCGCCACGGGGCCCTTTGGATTTACATTCGCTTATATAGGGAAAATTTTTAAAAATCTTCTTCTCTGAAACCACAAGGCACAGGTCTTTGATATTTATTATGAAGCTTCATCTAGTGGACCCCTACCAAGATTGTTCAAATCATAGTGCTGGGGCCAAAAATGCCCCCGTCCCGGGGCCCTTTGGTTTTACATAGGCTTATATAGGTAAAATCTTTAAAAATTTTCTTCTCTGAAACCACAAGGCCCAGGACTTTGATATTTGGTATGAAGTTTCATCTAGTGGACCCCTACCAAGATTGTTCAAATTTTAGTGCTGGGACAAAAATGCCCCCGCCACGGGGCCCTTTGGTTTTACATTGGCTTATATAGGGAAAATCTTTAAAAATCTTCTTCTCTGAAACCACAAGGCCCAGGACTTTGATATGTGGTATGAAGCTTCATCTAGTGGACTCCTATCAAGATTGTTCAAATTATAGTGCTGGGACAAAAAATGCCCCCGCCACGGGGCCCTTTGGTTTTACATTGTCTTATATAGGGAAAATCTTTAAAAATCTTCTCTGAAACCACAAGGCACAAGGTGGCCAGCAAATTATAGTGCTGGGGCCAAAAATGCCCCCGCCCCGGGGCCCTTTGGTTTTACATAGGCTTATATAGGGAAAATCTTTAAAAATCTTCTTCTATGAAACCACAAGGCCCAGGACTTTGATATTTGGTATGCAGCTTCATCTAGTGGACCCCTACCAAGATTGTTCAAATTATAGTGATGGGCCAAAAAATTCCCCCGTCCCGGGGCCCTTTGGTTTTACATAGGCTTATATAGGGAAAATCTTTAAAAATCTTCTTCTCTGAAACCGCTAGGCCCAGGTCTTTGATATTTGATGTGTAGCTTCATCTAGTGGACCTTTGCCAAGATTGTTCAAATTATAGCCTTTGTTGATGTTTGGTATGAAGCTTCACCTTTAAGACCTCCCTCAACATTATGCACATTAAAGCCCTGGGGCCAATAATGGCCCTCTCTGGGGCCCACTTGTTACACTTTGGATCAGGTGAGCGATCCAGGGCCATCATGGCCCTCTTGTTGGACTTATGCATTGTGGCTATAGAGAAACATTGTGAACAAAATATCTGGAGAACTGCGTGAGCTAGGCTCATGATATTTGGCATTCAGTTTGGGTCTAATATGTTGATGACCTGATTATCTTTTGACGAAATTCCGGAAATATTTAATGGAGTTATGCCCCTTTTTGGACTTATGCATTGTGGCTATAGAGAAACATTGTGAACAAAATATCTGGAGAACCGCTTGAGCTAGGCTCATGATATTTGGCATACAGTTTGGGTCAAATGTGTAGATGACCTGATTGAATTTTGACCAATTTCCGAAAAAAATTTAATCGAGTTATGTGCCTTTTTCAACTTAAGCATTGTGGCTATGGGGAAACCTTGTGAACAAAATATCTGGAGAACCGCTTGAGCTAGGCTCATGAATTTCGCATACAGTTTGGGTCTAATATGTAGATGGCCTGATTAACTTTTGACGAAATTCCTAAAATATTTAATGGAGTTATGCCCCTTTTTGGACTTATGCATTGTGGCTATAGGGAAACCTTGTGAACAAAATATCTGGAGAATGGCTTGAGCTAGGCTCATGATATTTAGCATACAGTTTGGGTCTAATGTGTAGATGACCTGATTGACTTTTGACGACATTCCGAAAATATTTAACAGAGTTATGCCCCTTTTTGGACTTATGCATTGTGGCTATAGGGAAACCTTGTGAACAAAATATCGGGAGAAATGCTTGAGCTAGGCTCATGATATTTGGCGTACAGTTTGGGTCAAATGTGTAGATGACCTGATTAACTTTTGACGAAATTCCAAAAAATTTCAACAGAGTTATGTGCCTTTTTCGACTTAAGCATTGTGGCTATAGGGAACCCCTGTGAAATATCTGGAGAACCGCTTGAGCTAGCTAGGCTCATGCTATTTTGGCATACAGTTTGGGTCTAACTTCTAAATGACCTGATTGACTTTTGACGAAATTCTGAAAATATTTAATGGAGTTATGCCCCTTTTTGGACTTATTTTAAAAGGCTAAGCTCTCGGCGCTATGAGGGTATATAGTTTTTGTCCTGCCGTTCGTCCGTCCGTCTTTCCGTCCGTCCATCTGTCAGTCCGTTAACATTTTGGTTAAAGTTTTGCATCAAAGTTTCTAAAAGATTGTATCTTCTGAACCCTTTGATAGATTTAGTTGATATTTACACTGAAGTTACATACTTGTCCTTACACTGAAGTTACATACTGGTCCAAAGATTTTACTGATGCATGTCCCAAAAGTGACCGTGAGGTCAAGGTCACAGACTAAGAAATTTCACATTTGGTTAAAGTTTTATGACAAAGTTTATAAATGCCTGTATGCACAAATTCAGTTGATACTGTACTTGCATCAGTGTTGCATACCAGCCCAAAGATTTCATGATGCATGATGTCCTTTCCCCCATCTGCGGTGACCTTGACCTCAAGGTCACGGACTTAGAAATTTTACATTTGGTTAAAGTTTTATGACAAAGTTTATAGATGGCAGTATGTTCTAAACTCTACTACAAATTTAATTGATATTTGCATCGATGTTTCATACCAGTCCAAAGATTTCATTGATGCATACCACTACCTGCTGCTTCAGTTTCATTGATGCCCTCAACCCTTCTGTAACTTTGATGTCCTCACTCCCTTGGTCCATTTAGAAAGTTTATGTTTGGTTTAGCTTTTACAAGCACATTTATAGATGCTTATAGCCTCTTGACTTCTTCATTTACGGACACCTGATTAAACTCTTCTGGAGTCCATGTCTGTTGATCTGAACATTGATATTTGCCATTTTGTCTATGGACTAATGATTTTGGATTAACACTTTGGTACTACGACCTAAATTACTTTACACTATATACAAGCTCCAAAGATATATCAGAGGGTGGCGCTGGCCGGGGGTATACGTGATCCACTGGTTGCTTTCTCTAGTTGGTAATGAATGTGTGGTGTCCATAATGTAGTCAGGTTGAGGTCAATACACTTTTACAAATGTAGGGGACAATCTGAACAAATTAGGTACACCATAAACTTTATTAAGGTGATTCTTATTTCATAGCAAAGAAACAAAATATTAATTAAGTACGACAATTAAGGGATAAGGGCAAACACTCCAGCAGTCTTTGCATTGGGAATGAATATGTGGTGTCCATAATGTTATCGATTTGAGTTCAATACAATTATACAATTTTGGGGACCTTTCTCAGCTATGTTTCTTTGTACTAATAACAAACAAATCAAATTTAGGCAATTCTTACTTTCATAGCAAAGAAACAACAACTAAATTAGTACGACAATTCAGGGAATATTATCATTACATAAGTCAAGTAACAGCTTCATGATAGAATGAAAGTGTGGTGTCCATAATGTTATCAGTGTGAGGTCAATACACATTTTAAATATTTGGGAGCATTCTCAACTGTGTTTCTTTGTTATTACATACAAACCAAACTTTCATAGCAAAGAATCAACAACTAAATTAGTACGGAAATTCAGGGAATATTATCATTACATAAGGCAAGTAACATCTTCATTATAGAATGAAAGTGTGGTGTCCATAATGTTATCAGTGTGAGGTCACTACACTTATAAAATATTTGGGAGCATTCTTAACTGCATTTCTTTGTAATTACATACAAACCAAATTTAGGCGATCTTACTGTCATAGGAAAGAAACAGAAAATAAATTGTACGACAACTGTCTTAAGGGCAAGCAATGTCTTCATTATGGAATGAAAGTGTGGTGTCCGAATTATGTAATTATCCCCACGCTTTTCGAAGAAAAAGTGGGGATATTGTAATGGTCTTCGTCGTCCGTCCGTCCGTCTACCGGATAAATCCTACTAGACGGTTATAGATAGAAACTTGAAACATTGGGAACTGATAGATTTTTGGTCTGGGGAGTGCATGACACTTTCGGAATTTTTATCACACCCCTACGGGTGGGCCCAGGGGGTGGGGCCCGCGGGGGTCAAAAATCAAAAGTTCCAGAACATGGTCGTGTAATACATGTATATCAAAGCGAACGGCATGATGAGTAGAAAACATTACAACCAAAATTTGACCCCTGGGGTCAATTTTGAGGTCACCAGAGGTAAAAAAACTGATTTTGACCCCTTTACCGGATAACTCCTCCTAGACGGTTATAGATAGAAACTTGAAACTTTAAGAACTGATAGATCTTTGGTCTGGGGAGTGCATGACACTTTCGGAATTTTTATTTTACCCCTGCGGGTAGGCCCAGGGGGTGGGGCCCGCGGGGGTCAAAAATCAAAATTTCCAGAACATGGTCGTGTAATATATCAAAGCGAACGGCGTGATGAGTAGAAAACATTACAACCAACGGACAAACATTACGGACGGACGACGAAGACCATTACAATATCCCCACTTTTTCTTAGAAAAGCGTGGGGATATTGTAATGGTCTTCGTCGTCCGTCCGTCCGTCTACCGGATAAATCCTCCTAGAAGGTTATAGATAGAAACTTGAAACTTTGGGAACTGATAGATTTTTGGTCTGGGGAGTGCATGACACTTTCGGAATTTTTATCACACCCCTACGGGTGGGCCCAGGGGGTGGGGCCCGCGGGGGTCAAAAATCAAAAGTTCCAGAACATGGTCGTGTAATACATGTATATCAAAGCGAACGGCATGATAGGTAGAAAACATTACAACCAAAATTTGACCCCTGGGGTCAATTTTGAGGTCACCAGAGGTCAAAAAACTGATTTTGACCCCTTTACCGGATAACTCCTCCTAGACGGTTATAGATAGAAACTTGAAACTTTGGGAACTGATAGATCTTTGGTCTGGGGAATGCATGACACTTTCGGAATTTTTATTTTATCCCTGCGGGTAGGCCCAGGGGGTGGGGCCCGCGGGGGTCAAAAATCAAAATTTCCAGAACATGGTCGTGTAATATATCAAAGCGAACGGCGTGATGAGTAGAAAACATTACAACCAAAATTTGACCCCTGGGGTCAATTTTGAGGTCACCAGAGGTCAAAAAACTGATTTTGACCCCTTTACCCCCATACATTACTGTTACCGGATAATTCCTCCTAGAAACTTGAAACTTTGGGAACTGATATAACTTTGGTCTGGGGAGTGCATAACACTTTCGGAATTTTGATTCTACCCCTGGGAGTGGGGCCAGGGGTGGGGCACCTTGGGGATAAAAAATCAAAGTTTTCAGAACATGGTCGTGTAGCATATTAAATCGAACGGCATGATGAGTAGAATACATCACAATCAAAATTTTACCCCTCGGGTCAAACACCCCTAGGGGATGGCCCAGGGGGTGGGGCCCGCGGGGAAGCGTGGGGATATGCGATGGCTTGCCATCGACTGCGCGATTCTAGTTGATTTGATGTCAAAACCTTTACACAAATTTCGTGAATATTCTGACCTTTCTTTTTTAATCACATACAAAATAAATTCAGGCGATCCCAGTGAAATTCTTTTCACTGGCTGTTCCAAGGCGGTTCTTCTGTTGCAGTTTATTATGCCCCCAACTTCGAAGAAGTTGATGGGGCATATTGGTTCTGCCCTGTCTGTTTGTCAGTCCGTCAGTCTGCACCAACAAATGTATAGTTAGGGGGCTATGTAAATGGACAGAATCAATGTAAGTCTATGGGATTTATTCCGTTTGACACCGAAAATACTTCTTTTCAGTGGCTAAAAGTAGCCACCTAAGTATCAATCCTGCCAAAAATAGCCACATAAGTATACATCCGTGAGAACGTCCATCCGTCCGTCCATCCATTACGCTTTAAGTACCTTGGTAAACTACAGAATGGCTTGAGCTAGGATCTTGAAATTTCATAAATGGCATGAGCATGAAAAATAAGCGGACCAATATTTTTTTCAAAAATATTTAATGGAGTTATGCCCCTATTTGGACTCATGAATTGTGGCTATAGGGAAACCTTGTGAACAAAATATCTGGAGAACCGCTTGAACTAGGCTCATGATATTTGGCATACAGTTTGGGTCTAATGTGTGATGACCTGATTAAGGTTCTGCCCTGTCCGTCCGTCAGTCCGTCCATTTGTTTGTTTAATTTCAGGTTTAACATCCCCGTCAACACTGTAAAGGTCATTTTGGAGATGTTGCTTCCAATTTTGTGGGACTTTTACCCGTTACTGAGATGAAATGACATCTCAAGCCCTACCGCCCAATGAAACCAATACGATTTATAAGCATGGACGGGCCGACAAGCACCACTTTGCCTGGGCAGGCTTAGATCCTCCAAGCGGTTTACCAGTACTCGTGTGCGGCTCAGTTTCAGCTCTGCGTGGAAGCATCATGCAGCCCATATATTTCTTCAAACCCTGATGGGTCTGTTACGCTTTAAGTACCTATAGGTAAACTACAGAATGGCTTGAGCTGAATCTTGAAATTTCATATATGGCAAGAACATGAAAAATAAGTGGACCCGTATTTTGAGCTCACCAGAGCTGAAGGCTCCGGGGGAGCTTATAGGATAGGCAGTTGTCCGTCGTCGTCCATCGTATGTTGTATGACATATGTCGTCTGTCTGCATCAACACTTTCAAACGACATCTCCTCTGAAACCACTGGGCCCATTGTGCCCAAATTTCATCTGTAGTATCCCTGGGTTGGGGGATTGAAAGTTTATGTTTTTTATGAAAATCGACTCTTTAGTTTGGTTGCTATGGCAACTTGGAGTTTTCATAGACTTATAATGGGGAAAATTGAAAAATGGCATTTACTGCCAAGTCATTGTAGATAATTTGACAAAACTTTTTTGAAAATGTTCCTTAAGTAAACTTCTCTCAGCCATATGCTTTTATGCCAACATGGGTTTCCCCCAGGTTGTGCTGGGGCCATGTCCCACGCCCACAACTTCATAAAAGGCCATATATCTCAGAAACCATTCAGATCTCCACCTCTAAACCATATATATTCTTGTACCTTATGATAAGACACATTCAGTGACACCAACCTGGAGGTCCCCAGGGATGCGCGGGGGTCATGCCCCACCCCCTCCATTTCATAAAAGGTCCAATATCTCGGAAACCTTACAGATCCCCACCCCTTAACCATATACTTTCTTGTTATACCCCCAGCATACGAAGTATGCTATGGGGGTATATAGTTTTCATCCTGCCATTAGTCCGTCCATCTGTGTTACCGTCCTTCCATCAGTCCGTCCGTCTGTTAAGATTTTGGTTAAAGTTTTGCGTTAAAGTTTCTTAGAGATTGTATCCTCTGAATCCTTTGATAGATTTAGTTGATACTTACACTTAAGTTACATACTGGTCTAAAGATTTCATTGATGCATGTCCCACCCCCAACAATGACATAGAAATTTTATGGTTAAAGTTTTGCGTTAAAGTTTCTAAGACATTTTATCTTCTGAACAGAACCCTTTGATATATTTAGTTGATACTTACACTGAAGTTACATACTGGTCTAAATATATATTTCATAGATGCATCCCCCCCCCCCCCGTGACCTTGAGGTCAAGGTCACAGACTTAGAAATTTATATTTGGTTAAAGTTTTATGGCAAAGTTTATAGATGCATGCATGTTCTAAACTCGAAGACAATTCACTTGAAACTTGCATCAATTTTGCATACCAGTCCAAAGTTTTCATTGATGCTTACCCACCCTGCTGCTTCAGTATCATTGATGCCCCCACCCCTTCAGTAACTTTGATGCCCTCACTCCCTTGGTCCATTTAGAAATTTTATGTTTGGTTTAGCTTTTACAAACACATTTATAGATCCTTATAGTTTCTTCACTTCTTCATTCATATACATACAAGTTTGAAAGATATATCTGAGGGTGGCTCTGGCCGGGGGTATACGTGACCCACTGGTCACTTTCTCTAGTTCCTTACGAAGAGACCCATTCATGGATACCAACTTGGGGGTCTCCCTGGGCGTGCCCGGGCCTTGCTCCACGCCTCCATTTCACAAAAGGCCATATATCTCAGAAACCATTCAGAACCCACCCCTAAACCATATATATTCTTATGCCTTTTGATAAGACGCATTTAGTGACACAACCTGGGGGCTCCTGGGATGCGCCGGGGTCATGCCCCACCCCCTCCATTTCATAAAAAGCCCATATCTCAGAAACCTTACAGATCCCCACCCCTTAACCATATATATTCTTGTTCCTTATGAAGAGAAGCGTTCATTGACACCAACCTGGGGGTCTCCCTGATTGTGCCGGGGCCTAATGCCCCCACCTCTTCACTTCACAAAAGGCCATATATCTCAAAGATCCCCACCCCTAAACCATATATATTCTTGTTCCTTATGTTAAGAAGCATTCACTGACATCAATCTGGGGGTCCCCTGGGATGTGCCGGGGCCGTGCCCAACCCCTTCATTTCATAAAAGGCCCAATATCTTGGAAACCTTGCAGATCCCCACCCCTAGGTTCATATATAGTGTTGTTCCATATGATAAGACTCATTCATTGACACCAACCCGGGGGTCTCCTGGGTCAAGCCAGGGTCTTGCCCCATCCCTCCACTTCACAAAAGGCCGTATATCTCTGAGACTCAGAAACAATTCAGAGCTCCACCCCTAAACCATATATATTCATCTTCCTTATGATAAGATGCATTCAGATGACACCAGCTTGGGAATCCTCAGGGGTGCCCGGGCCATGCCCCACTGCTTTACTTCATTAAAAGCAATATATTTCAGAAATCATTCAGATCCCCACCCCTAAACTATATATATTCTTGTTCCTTATTATAAGACTCATTCAGTCACACCAACCTGGGGGTCTTTTTGTTGGTGGGCAATGTGCCTCACCCCTCCACTTCATAAAAAGCAATATATTTCAGAAACCATTCAAATCCCCACCCCATAATCACAAATGTACTTGTTCCTTAACAATAGCACACCAACTTGGGAGTTTGCAGGGGCCATTCCTCTCCTTTCCACTTCATAGAAGGGCCTCATATCAGAAACCATTAAGATTTCCACCAATAAACCGTTCTTATGAAACCAGAAGGCCCAGGTCTTTGATATTTGGTATGAAGTTTCATCTAGTGGACCTCTAGCAAGATTGTCCAAATTATATCCCTGGGGCCAAAAATGCCCCCACCCCGGGACCCTTTGGTTTTTAATAGGCTTATATAGGGAAAAAGCTTTAAAAATCTTCTTGTCTGAAACCAGAAGGCCCAGGTCTTTGATATTTGGTATTAAGGTTTAACTAGTGGACCTCTACCAAGATTGTTCAAATTATAGCCCTGGGGCCAAAAATGCCCCCGCTCCGGGGCCCACTGGTTTTACATAGGCTAGCTGTCTGAAACCAGCCCTGGGGCCAAAAATGGTGCTGCCCCAGGCTTTACATAGGCTAATACAGGGAATACATTTTAAAATATTCTTGTCTGAAACCCAAAGGCTTAGATCATTGATATTTGGTATGAAGCTTCATTCAGGGATCTCTTCCAAGATTGTTCAAATTAGAGAATAATGGCCCAGCCAAAGGGTCCACATGTTTGACATAGGCTTATGTGGAGCGCTGTGGTGCAGTGGTAAAGCATCGTATTTGAGATTGAGAGGTAGCTGGTTCGATCCTCGCAAGTGCCAAAGATTGTTTCCTTGAGCAGGAGACTTTATCCACATTGCTTAGTACTGGTTCCTACCCAGGAAATCCTACCCAGGAAAAGAGGGCTACATGGAAGATCAGTGCTAGTACTAAATGTGTTACCCTCTATAAATAAGGTTGATTATTATTATTATTATTATTATTAAAATTACATGTATTATTATTATTGTAGGAAAAACCTTTAAGAATCTTTTTCTTTGAAACCAGAGGCCCAGGCCTTTTATGTTTGATATTAAGCTTTATTTTGTGGACCTCTACCAAGGTTGTTCAAATTATAGACCTGGGGCCAAAAATTGCCCCACCCCGGACCCACGTATACTCTTAGCTAAGGTGAGCGATATGGGACCATCATGGTCCTCTTGTAACTGTTTTTTTTAACTGCCTTCCATTTCATGTTGTAATTGTTTTATGTATATATAGCCTTATGGCACTTTAATACTTTCTCATGTACTTACTTAAAAGTTGAAACCAACCAAACATGCGTACTGGCAAACCCCTTAGAAGAACTCAACCAAAACAAAACTAAAAGATGTAAAGTGTATTTGTTTTTTCTTAACCCTTTTTGTACCAAATGGAATCTTCCTCCTTATAACCAAACTTACGCCTAATTTAGTGGTTATGTCTATGTATTGTTTAATTCAACTCTGCCTTCAAGTCTAAGGTCATATATTCTGAACGTTGTTTACATCCTAGGAGATGCCGTTGATGTAGCGTTGACGTGAATTAAACATTCCCGCGTCTAAATATAACAATTGCATTGGAAAAGTAGGACCCGCTAAAGGGAAATATTTCCTTATGGGACCGGCCCCGATAGCTCAGTTGGTAGAGTGTCCGCTCCGGGGAACGGAAGGTCACCGGTTTGATCCCGGGCCGCGACATACCAAAGTCGTTAAAAATGGTACTAGCTGCTCCTCGCTTGGCACTCACATTTGCGGGGTAGAGCTAGGACTGGTCGACCCAGTGTCAGGATAATGTGACTGGGTGTGGTATCATGTAATGTGTCTGGGACATGATACTTCAGTGAGGCAGCACTATAAAGTGAACATTGAGCTCCCTGTCGCAACCAGACACTGTCGTGATATGACTGAAAAATTGTTGAAAGCGACGTTAAACTCGAATTCATACACACACACATTTCCTTATGGGAAATAAATCTTCCTAGGCCAGAAGTGATTATCATGGTATTTCCTCGTTATGCATGTAATACTCACTCTTAATCCATTGTCACATTTAATTAACTTCTGCACTTTCATATCACATACTGCAGAGTTGTTGTTGTGAGTTTTAGTTTTACGTCCCACCAACAGCTAAGGTCATACGGAGACAGGACCTCGGTTTAAAGACTCATCCGAAAGTCTGGAGAAGCCCGGGATCGATCCTGCGATCCCTGATTTACAAGGCGAGTAGCGTAACCACTGCACCACGGAGGCTTCTCACATACTGCAGAACCTTGTTATGTAATTTATCAGTCAGCTTCTATATTAATTGCATTGTAACACACTGACCTGATAAAGATATGCTAACTCAGGACAAGTGAGCTTTATCAGGTCAATGTGATATTGCATTTTTTTATGAATGAAATGGACAACCAGAAAAATGGCCAAAATGTTATTTTTACAGTTACCTGAAAAATGGAAAAATTACTTGAAAAAAAAAATATTCTTGGAAAAAATATGGTCAGCTGACACAAATTACATATACCACCGGAATGTTGGGAGACACTGAGGACCATCGATAGATGAGGACTGATCGTTACAAATTGCTAATTTAAGAGTGTACATGGGTATTAACTGATAAATAGAATACCAGCTTTGTGTCATTTGATATCAAGTTTATCAGGCTCGCCTCGCCTCAACATTCAAAAAGCATTCTCAAAGCCTTGTCTGATTATACGGGGACCCACTGGTTTTACATAGGCTTATATATGGAAAACCTTTAAAAATTTTCTTATCTGAAACCAGAAGGCCAAGGTCTTTGATATTTGGTATGAAGCTTCATCTAGTGGACCTCTACCAAGATTGTTCAAATTATAGTCCTGGGGCCAAAAATGCCCCCGTGCCGGGTCCCACTGGTTTTACATAGGCTTATATAGTGAAATCTTCTTGTCTGAAACAAGGACGCCCAGGTCTTTGATATTTAATATGAAGTTTCATCTAGTGGATCGCTACGAAGATTGTTCAAATTATAGCCCTGGGGCCAAAAAAGGCCCACTGGTTTTACATAGGCATATACGGAAAACCTTAAAAAATCTTCTTATCTGAAACCAGAAGGCCAAGGTCTTTGATATTTGGTATGAAGCTTCCTCTACAGGACTTCTACCAAGGTTGTTGAAATTATAGACCTGGGGCCATAAATGCCCCGCGTCGGTGTGCACTGTTTTTATGCAGGCTTAGGATAGGGAAAACCTTTAAAAATCTTCTTGTCTGAAACCAGAAGGCCCAGGTCTGTGATATTTAGTATGAAGCGTCATCTAGCTGATCTCTACCAAGATTGTTCAAATTATAGCCCTGGGGCCAAAAATGCCCCTGCGCCGGGGCCCACTGGTTTTACATAGGCTTATATAGGGAAATCCTTTGAAAATCTTCTTGTCTGAAACCAGAAGGCCAAGGTCTTTGATATTTGGTATGAAGCTTCATCTAGTGGACCGCTATGAAGGTTGTTGAAATTATAGCCCTGGGGCCAAAAATGGCCTCACACAGGGGCGCACTGGTTTATAAGGCTTATATAGGGATCGAAAATCTTTAAAAATCTTCTTGTCTGAAACCAGAAGGCCCAGGTCTTTGATATTTGATATGAAGCTTGAACATCTAGTTGACCTCTACAAAGATTGTTCAAATTATAGCCCTGGGGCCAAAAATGCCCCTGTGCCGGGGCCCACTGGTTTTATGCAGGCTTATGATAGGGAAATCTTTAAAAATGTTCTTGTCTGAAACCAGAAGGTACATGTCTTTGATATTTAGTATGAAGCTTCATCTAGTTGACCTTTACCAAGATTGTTCAAATTATAGCCCTGGGCAAAAAATGGCTTGTCTGCTCTCTACCATGAATTGATTAATTTCAGTCAAACTTGGTACAATGTATCATTACAGCATACTGAATATTTGAATTTATTTTGGTGACCTTGACCTCTCCACCTGTATCTCATTAATGAATTGATTAATTTCAGTCAAACTTGGTACAATGTATTATTACAGCATACTACAGATTTGAATATATTTTGGTGACCTTGACCTTTTGTTCAAGGTCAGAGGCCCCCCAAAACAGACAATTTTGGGACAGAAATGGCTTGTCCGCACTATATGATTAATTTTATTCAACCTTGCTACTATAAATCGTTACAACATATTGCAGATTTGGTTAGATTTTGGTGATCTTGGCCTTTTTTCAAGGTCACAGCCCCCAACAACCCCCTCCCCCCCCCCCCCCCCAAAAACAAAACCCAAAAAAACAGCAGTCAATTGTGGTCCAAAAATGGCCTTTCTGCATTATAAGGTCAAGGCCTCCCGAAACCTGTTCTTTTGGGACCAAAATGATCTGAACTTTTGGTTTTCTGTAAGTAAAGTAACTGGTATATAATTATGCTCATGTTGCATTAAAATTCAAGCAGGCATTTGAACCTCATGATTGGGGACTAGGGTTTTAAGCTAACAATCATTCGTGCATTGTTACACCCTGCATTACGTCCTGATACTCTCGCTGGTGATGATGTTTGCTTGAATACTTATTCTCTTACCAAACTTACTGTCTGGGAAACTGGTGCAGACTCCGGTCTGACTGCTTGTCAAGGGGCTGTCTGATAGATGTACTATTTGACCAAGGTATACACTGTTTGCCATGCTGTGTGCATCTGGTTTTACCTTTTTTTCATGAAAAAGATCTGTACAATTTTTTTTAGCTCACCTGATCACCTGAGCCGAAGGCTCAGTGCAAGTTTATTTTGATCAGTCACCATAGATCTGTCATCATCTTTCATTTGTTTGTCTGTCTGTTCACAATTTCTCTGAACAACATATCCTCCTAAACCACTGGAAAGATTTTGACAAAACTTGGCAGAAAAAAACCTTTTGGTGTTCATATCTCAGTTTTTCAAAGAATTCAATTCCATGCAGAACTCTGGTTGCCATGTCAACGGAAAGGGTAAAATAAGAGAAAACCTTAGAAAATCTTCGTGTACATGTTGTATGAACCCAGAAGGCCTAGGTCTTTGATATTTGGTATGAAGCTCCTTCTAGTGGACCTCAAAGAAGACTGTTCAAATTATAGCCCTTGGGCCAAAAATGGATTTAAATTTGGTATGACGCCTCACCTTTAAACCTCCCTCAAGATTATGCAAATTATAGCCCTGGGGCCAATAATGGTCCAACCATGGCTCACTTGTTACACTGTGGATCAGGTGAGGGATCCAGGGCCATCATGGCCCTCTTGTTAATCTCACCTGTCTGACGCGTAATGATAAGGTGAGCTTTTGTGTCCATCGTCCATGTATGCATACAACCATAAACAATTTCTTCATCCCAAATCTCCTAAAACACCAACAGGATTTTGACAAAACTTCACAGAAATAATCCTTAGTTGGTTAGTATTTCAAAACTCAGAGATTTTTAATATTCTGTATGAAGCTTCGTTACTAGTGTACTTCTATCCAGATTGTTCAAATTATAGCCTTGGGGTCAAAAATGACTCTGCCCTTGGTCAAAAAGTTTAACATACTCTCATCATGTACTGTAAAAATCAAGAAATTTCGGACACCCTGAGGACTTCTTGTAATTCTCCTAAAATTTTAACAAATTTGTTTTCGCACTCCAGCCAGAGTATGAAAAGTGCAGATGGAATGGCAAACAGTGTAGACCCTGATCAGACTGCACTGGAAGGAAGTCTGCACAGGCCCAAAAACAGTCAGAGTGCAGACAAGCCATTACCAAAAACTCTCAAAAACTATTCGCGCTATGTTTTGAAACTTAATCAGCTGATAGAGGATGCTGAAAAAAAATGAAAAGATTAACTTTTGAAAAAAGATCCATGATTATGACCCTTTGAAACTTAGGGCATATATTTCAGTAAGCGAGATGTCTCCAAAACCTTTTGAGCTATTGCCTTGAAACGTTACAGGCTGATTGGGGATGATGACCATATCAACTTTTGAAGAAAAAAAATCAGAAATTTTTCTTGAGTTACGCCCCTTTAAAAATTTGGTCATTTTAAGTTTGTAAGCTAAATGTCTCTGGAACTATTTGAGCAATTGTCTTGAAACTAGATAGGGAATGATGAGTAGATGACATGATAAACTTTTGACAAAAAAATGAAAATTTTTCTTCAGTTACGGCCTTTCAAAAATTTCGGCCTTCAGGGGCAAGCATGTTGTTGGGGGCATAGTGTTTTACAAACACAATTTCCTGTTTTCACCCTCACTTTCATCTCCTCTACTATCTATCCATTTTCTCTATTTTCTGGGAGATGACGCAAAATAAACAAAAGGGCTGATGTGTCATTAAACCCAACACAATCGATCAACCAATCACTCATTATTGCCAAATGTGACTTAAAAGTTTGCGGTTCTTCTGTCGTGGTTTATTTTTGTTAATGTTTGTCTTTGGGTGCTTGTGACGCTTATATTATTTTGTTTTTGATGACCAATTGGCCATTTTGTGGGAAAGTAACTGTCCTTTTGGCTTTCCGCTATTGATGTTTCCATTAGGGCCTGTATTTTCATGTTTGTGTTTCTTTCCCTTTGGTGTCTTTCATGGGAGCTGTGGGTTAATTGTATTGATTCCTGATCATTGTCTTCACTTCTGTTTTAAAAGGCTAAGCTAAAGCAAATAATGTATGTCCTCTCAGGGGTATTATCACATAAGGGCAAACAGTGTCTTCATTAGTAATGAATGTGTGGTGTCCATAATGTAGTCGCGTTGAGGTCAATACCTGTACACTTTTACAAATGTAGGGGACAATCTGAACTAATTAGGTACACAATAAACTTTATTAAGGCTATTCTTATTTCATAGCAAAGAAACAAAATACCGTATTCGCCCTAATTACCGCACATGCTCCTATAAGCGCACACCAAAGCTATTTTTGAAAAGGAAATGCATAAGCGCACACTTCACAGTAGCCTCCTCTCGAAGTTCTCACAGTAAATCTATAAAAACTTGCTGTTTTTTCTTCAACAGTGAAGGCAATGCTTGAGTATCTTTTTCTGTCCCATTAAATATCAGTATACATCATCTCGGAAGCTATTGTTTTCGCATCAAGTGTGCGCTAATTAGGTAGATTTTTACCACGATTTTTTTACACGATTTTGAAAAAACTAAGCGCACGGTGCGGTAATTAGGGCGAATACGGTATGAATTAAGTACGACAATTGAGGGATAAGGGCAAACACTGATCAAAGCAGTGTCTGCATTGGGAATGAATACATGGTGTCCATAATGTTATCGATTTGAGGTCAATACGATTAAACAATTTTGGGGAACATTCTCAGCTATGTTTCTTTGTATTAATAACAAACAAATCAAAAGGCAATTCTTACTTTCATAGCAAAGAAACAACAACTAAATTAGTACGAAATTTCAGGGTATATTATCATTACATATTAAAGGCAAGTAACATCTTCATTATAGAATGAAAGTGTGGTGTCCATAATGTTATCAGTGTGAGGTCAATACACTTATAAAATATTTGGGAGCATTCTCAACTGTGTTTCTTTGTAACTACATATAAACCAAATTTAGGCGATCTTACTTTCATAGGAAAGAAACAGAAAATAAATTGTATGACAATTGTCTTAAGGCAAGCAATGTCTTCATTATGGAATGAAAGTGTGGTGTCCATTATGTTATCGATTTGATGTCAAAACACTTACACAAATTTCGGGAATATTCTGACCTTTCTTTTTAATCACATACAAAATAAATTCAGGCGATCCCAGTGAAATTCTTTTCACTGGCTGTTCCAAGGCGGTTCTTCTGTTGCAGTTTATTATGCCCCCAACTTCGAAGAAGTTGATGGGGCATATTGGTTCTGCCCTGTCCGTCCTTCAGTCCATCCGCACCAACAAATGTATAGTTAGGTGGCTATGTAAATGGACAGAATCAATGTAAATAAAAATAAAAAATGAGTTCCTTTAAGAGCAATGAAAACATTCATAAGAAAGGAGATGGGTCATACTACGTAGTTTCGGCTAATAAAGCCTCATCAGTGACCCTGTAATGATCCGACAACGAAAGCCAGAGGAAACATACTGCAATTTTGCGAATTTCGAATAGGCAGTCGATTCAAAGACTGATATAAATCAAAATGGGATCCAAATAATTAAAAACCTGTCTAGAATATGAGTCTAAACCAATAATTTATTTATGATTTCTCAGAATATTCACGCTGATCTCAAAGGACCAAAAGTAAAATATAAACTGCACTATGGTTGATGTACGGGGAGACGTTTTACGGCCGCCACACGGCACAACACCAGCTGCAGTGAAGGCAAATAAAATAAGTCTATGGGATTTAATCCGTTAGACACCGAAAATACTTCTTTTCAGTGGCTAAAAGTAGCTACTTAAGTATCAATCCTGCCAAAAATAGCCACATAAGTATACATCCGTGGAACGTCCGTCCGTCCATTCATTACGCTTTAAGTACCTTGGTAAACTACAGAATGGCTTGAGCTAGGATCATGAAATTTCATATATGGCATGAGTATGAAAAATAAGCCGACCGTATTTTTAGCTCACCTGAGCACTAAGTGCTCAAGGTGAGCTTTTCGGATCGTTCTTTGTCCGTCGTCCGTCGTCCGTGCGTGCGTCCATCGTAAACTTTTGCTTTAAACAACTTCTTCTCCAAAACTGCTGGACAAATTTTGATCTAATTTCACAGGAATGCTCCTTGGGTGATCCTCTACCATAATTGCTAAAACTGTTCTGCTCGGGTGAACAAGATGGCCGCAAGAGCTAAAAGTAGAAAAACCTTTAAACAACTTCTCCTGCTTAACCAGTGGATGGATTTTGAAATTATTTCACAGGAATGTTCCTTGGATGACCTTCTACCAAAATTGCTCAAACCGTTCCGCTCGGGTGAATAAACTGGCCACCAGAGCTAAAAATAGAAAAAGCTTTAAAAGACTTTTTCTCCTTAACCAGTGGATGGATTTTGAAATTATTGCACAGGAATGTTCCTTGGATGCCCCTCTACTAAAATTGCTCAAACCTTTTCGCTCGGATGAACAAAATGGCCACAAGAGCTAAAAATAGAAAAACCTTTAACGACTTCTTCTCCTTAACCAGTGGATGGATTTTTAAAATAACTTCACAGGAATGTTCCTTGTGTGACCCTTTACCAAAATTGCTTAAACTGTTCCACTCGTGTGAACAAGATGGCCACCAGAGCTAAAAATAGAAAAACCTTTAAATGACTTCTCCTCCTTAACTAGTGGATGGATTTTGAAATTACTTCACAGAAATGTTCCTTGGGTTACCCTCTACCAAAATTGCTCAAACTGTTCTGCTGGGGTGAACAAGAGGGCCGCCAGAGCTAAAAATAAAATAACCTTTAAACAACTTTTTCTCCTTAAGCAGTGGATGGATTTTGAAGTTATTTCACTGGAATGTTCCTTGGGTGACCCTCTACCAAAATTGCTCAAACCATTCCGCTCGGGTGAACAAAATGGCCACCAGAGCTAAAAATAGAAAAACCTTTAAACTACTTCTTCTCCTTAACCAGTGGATGGATTTTGAAATTATTTCACAGGAATGTTCGTTTGGTGAACCTCTACCAAAGTTGCTCATACCGTTCCGCTCGGATGAACAAAATGGCCACCAGAGCTAAAAATAGAAAAACCTTTAAACGACTTCTTCTCCTTAACCAGCGGATGGATTTTGAAATTATTTCACAGGAATGTTCGTTTGGTGAGCCTCTACCAAAATTACTCAATCTGTTCCGCCTGGGTGAACAAAATGGACACCAGAGCTTCTCCTGCTTAACCAGTGGATGGATTAATAGCCCTGGAACCAAAAACGGCCCCGCCTCAGGGCCCACTGGTTTTACATAGGCTTATATAGGGAAAACTTTTAAAAATCTTCTTGTCTGAAACCAAATGGCCCAGGTCTTTGATATTTGGTATGTAGCTTTGTCTAGTGGACCACTACCAAGATTGTTCAAATTATAGCCCTGGTGCCAAAAACAGCTCTGCCCCAGGGCCCACTGGTTTAACATAGGCTTATATATTGAAAACCTTTAAAAATCTTCTTGTCTGAACTAGAAGACCTACGTCTTTGATATTTGGTATGAAGCTTCATCTAGTGGACCTCTACCAAGATTGTTCAAATTATAGCCCTGGGCAAAAAATGGCTTGTCTGCTCTCTAACTGTATCTCATTAATGAATTGATTAATTTCAGTCAAACTTGGTACAATGTATCATTACAGCATACTGCATATATTTGAATTTATTTTGATGACCTTGACCTCTCTACCTGTATCTCATTAATAAATTGATTAATTTCAGTCAAACTTGATACAATGTATTATTACAGCATATTACAGATTTGAATATATTTTGGTGACCTTGACCTTTTGTTCAAGGTCACAGGCCCCCCAAAACAGACAATTTTGGGACAGAAATGGCTTGTCCGCACTATATGATCAATTTTATTCAAACTTGCTACTATATATCGTTACAACATATTGCAGATTTGGTTAGATTTTGGTGATCTTGGCCTTTTTTCAAGGTCACAGCCCCTAACCACCCCCTCCCCCTCCCCCCCCCCCCCCCCAAAAAAAAAAAAAACAAAAAAAAAACCAGTCAATTGTGGTCCAAAAATGGCCTTTTTGCATTATAAGGTCAAGGCCTCCCGAAACCTGTTCTTTTGGAACCAAAATGATCTGAACTTTTGGTTTTCTGTAAGTAAAGTGACTGGTATATAATTATGCTCATGTTGCATTAAAATTCAAGCAGGCATTTGAACCTCATGATTGGGGACTAGGGTTTTAAGCTAACAATCATTCGTGCATTGTTACACCCTGCATTACGTCCTGATACTCTCGCTGGTGATGATGTTTGCTTGAATACTTATTCTCGTACCAAACTTACTGTCTGGGAAACTGGTGCAGACTCCGGTCTGACTGCTTGTCAAGGGGCTGTCTGATAGATGTACTATTTGACCAAGGTATACACTGTTTGCCATGCTGTGTGCATCTGGTTTTACCTTTTTTCATGAAACAGATCTGTACAATTTTTTTTAGCTCACCTGATCACCTGAGCCGAAGGCTCGGTGCAAGTTTTTTTTGATCAGTCACTGACGTCTTTCATTTGTTCGTCTGTCCATTCACAATTTCTCTGAACAACATATCCTCCTAAACCACTGGAAAGATTTTGACAAAACTTGGCAGAAAAAAATCTTTTGGTGTTCATATCTCAGTTTTTCAAAGAATTCAATTCCATGCAGAACTCTGGTTGCCATGTCAACGGAAAGGGTAAAATAAGAGAAAACCTTAGAAAATCTTCTTGTACATGTTGTATGAACCCAGAAGGCCTAGGTATTTGATATTTGGTATGAAGCTTCTTCTAGTGGACCTCAAAGAAGACTGTTCAAATTATAGGCCTTGGGCCAAAAATGGATTTGAATTTGGTATGAAGCTTCACCTTTAAACCTCCCTCAAGATTATGCAAATTATAGCCCTGGGGCCAATAATGGTCCAACCATGGCTCACTTGTTACACTGTGGATCAGGTGAGGGATCCAGGGCCATCATGGCCCTCTTGTTAATCTCACCTGTCTGACGCGTAATGATAAGGTGAGCTTTTGTGTCCATCGTCCATGTATGCATACAACCATAAATAATTTCTTCATCCCAAATCTCCTAAAACACCAACAGGATTTTGACAAAACTTCACAGAAATAATCCTTAGTTGGTAGTATTTCAAAACTCAGAGATTTTTAATATTCTGTATGAAGCTTCGTTACTAGTGTACTTCTTTCCAGATTGTTCAAATTATAGCCTTGGGGTCAAAAATGACTCTGCCCTTGGTCAAAATGTTTAACATACTCTCATCATGTACTGTAAAAATCAAGAAATTTCGGACACCCTGAGGACTTCTTGTAATTCTCCTAAAATTTTAACAAATTTGTTTTCGCACTCCAGCCAGAGTATGAAAAGTGCAGATGGAATGGCAAACAGTGTAGACCCTGATCAGACTGCACTGGAAGGAAGTCTGCACAGGCCCAAAAACAGTCAGAGTGCAGACAAGCCATTACCAAAAACTCTAAAAAAACTATTCGAGCTATGTTTTGAAACTTAATCAGCTGATAGAGGATGCTGAAAAAAAATGAACAGATTAACTTTTGAAAAAAGATCCATGATTATGACCCTTTGAAACTTAGGGCATATATTTCAGTTACAAGCGAGATGTCTCCAAAACCTTTTGAGCTATTGCCTTGAAATGCTACAGGCTGATTGCGGATGATGAGTAGATGACCATATCAACTTTTGAAGAAAAATAATCAGAAATTTTTCTTGAGTTACGCCCCTTTGAAAATTTGGTCATTTTAAGTTTGTAAGCTAAATGTCTCTGGAACTATTGGAGCAATTGTCTTAAAACTTGATAGGGAATGATGAGTAGATGACATGATAAACTTTTGACAAAAAAAAATGAAAATTTTTCTTCAGTTACGGCCTTTCAAAAATTTCGGCCTTCAGGGGCAAGCATGTTGTTGGGGGCATAGTGTTTTACAAACACAATTTCCTGTTTTCACCCTCACTTTCATCTCCTCTACTATCTATCCATTTTCTCTTTTTTCTGGGAGACGACGCAAAATAAACAAAAGGGCTGATGTGTCATTAAACCCAACACAATTGATCAACCAATCACTCATTATTGCCAAATGTGACTTAAAAGTTTGTGGTTCTTCTGTCGTGGTTTATTTTTGTTAATGTTTGTCTTTGGGTGCTTGTGACGCTTATATTATTTTGTTTTTGATGACCAATTGACCATTTTGTGGGAAAGTAACTGTCCTTTTGGCTTTCCGCTGTTGATGTTTCCATTAGGGCCTGTATTTTCATGTTTGTGTTTCTTTCCCTTTGGTGTCTTTCATGGGAGCTGTGGGTTAATTGTATTGATTCCTGATCATTGTCTTCACTTCTGTTTTAAAAGGCTAAGCTAAAGCAAATAATGTATGTCCTCTCAGGGGTATTATCACATAAGGGCAAACAGTGTCTTCATTGGTAATGAATGTGTGGTGTCCATAATGTAGTCGCGTTGAGGTCAATACCTGTACACTTTTACAAATGTAGGGGACAATCTGAACTAATTAGGTACACAATAAACTTTATTAAGGCGATTCTTATTTCATAGCAAAGAAACAAAATATTAATTAAGTACGACAATTGAGGGATAAGGGCAAACACTGATCAAAGCAGTGTCTGCATTGGGAATGAATACATGGTGTCCATAATGTTATCGATTTGAGGTCAATACGATTAAACAATTTTGGGGAACATTCTCAGCTATGTTTCTTTGTATTAATAACAAACAAATCAAAAGGCAATTCTTACTTTCATAGCAAAGAAACAACAACTAAATTAGTACGAAAATTCAGGGTATAGTATCATTACATATTAAAGGCAAGTAACATCTTCATTATAGAATGAAAGTGTGGTGTCCATAATGTTATCAGTGTGAGGTCAATACACTTATAAAATATTTTGGAGCATTCTCAACTGTGTTTCTTTGTAATTACATATAAACCAAATTTAGGCGATCTTACTTTCATAGGAAAGAAACAGAAAATAAATTGTATGACAGTTGTCTTAAGGCAAGCAATGTCTTCATTATGGAATGAAAGTGTGGTGTCCATTATGTTATCGATTTGATGTCAAAACACTTACACAAATTTCGGGAATATTCTGACCTTTCTTTTTAATCACATACAAAATAAATTCAGGCGATCCCAGTGAAATTCTTTTCACTGGCTGTTCCAAGGCGGTTCTTCTGTTGCAGTTTATTATGCCCCCAACTTCGAAGAAGTTGATGGGGCATATTGGTTCTGCCCTGTCCGTCCTTCAGTCCATCCGCACCAACAAATGTATAGTTAGGTGGCTATGTAAATGGACAGAATCAATGTAAATAAAAATAAAAAATGAGTTCCTTTAAGAGCAATGAAAACATTCATAAGAAAGGAGATGGGTCATACTACGTAGTTTCGGCTAATAAAGCCTCATCAGTGACCCTGTAATGATCCGACAACGAAAGCCAGAGGAAACATATTGCAATTTTGCGAATTTCGAATAGGCAGTCGATTCAAAGACTGATATAAATCAAAATGGGATCCAAATAATTAAAAACCTGTCTAGAATATGAGTCTAAACCAATAATTTATTTATGATTTCTCAGAATATTCATGCTGATCTCAAAGGACCAAAAGTAAAATATAAACTGCACTATGGTTGATGTACGGGGAGACGTTTTACGGCCGCCACACGGCACAACACCAGCTGCAGTGAAGGCAAATAAAATAAGTCTATGGGATTTATTCCGTTAGACACCAAAAATACTTCTTTTCAGTGGCTAAAAGTAGCCACTTAAGTATCAATCCTGCCAAAAATAGCCACATAAGTATACATCTGTGGAACGTCCGTCCGTCCATTCATTACGCTTTAAGTACCTTGGTAAACTACAGAATGGCTTGAGCTAGGATCATGAAATTTCATATATGGCATGAGTATGAAAAATAAGCCGACCGTATTTTTAGCTCACCTGAGCACTAAGTGCTCAAGGTGAGCTTTTCGGATCGGTCTTTGTCCGTCGTCCGTGCGTGCGTCCATCGTAAACTTTTGCTTTAAACAACTTCTTCTCCAAAACTGCTGGACAAATTTTGATCTAATTTCACAGGAATGCTCCTTGGGTGATCCTCTACCATAATTGCTAAAACTGTTCTGCTCGGGTGAACAAGATGGCCGCAAGAGCTAAAAGTAGAAAAACCTTTAAACAACTTCTCCTGCTTAACCAGTGGATGGATTTTGAAATTATTTCACAGGAATGTTCCTTGGATGACCTGCTACCAAAATTGCTCAAACCGTTCCGCTCGGGTGAATAAACTGGCCACCAGAGCTAAAAATAGAAAAAGGTTTAAACGACTTTTTCTCCTTAACCAGTGGATGGATTTTGAAATTATTGCACAGGAATGTTCCTTGGATGCCCCTCTACTAAAATTGCTCAAACCGTTTCGCTCGGATGAACAAAATGGCCACAAGAGCTAAAAATAGAAAAACCTTTAACGACTTCTTCTCCTTAACCAGTGGATGGATTTTGAAATTACTTCACAGGAATGTTCCTGTGTGACCCTTTACCAAAATTGCTCAAACTGTTCCACTCGTGTGAACAAGATGGCCACCAGAGCTAAAAATAGAAAAACCTTTCTCCTCCTTAACTAGTGGATGGATTTTGAAATTACTTCACAGAAATGTTCCTTGGGTTACCCTCTACCAAAATTGCTCAAACTGTTCTGCTGGGGTGAACAAGAGGGCCGCCAGAGCTAAAAATAGAATAACCTTTAAACAACTTTTTCTCCTTAAGCAGTGGATGGATTTTGAAGTTATTTCACTGGAATGTTCCTTGGGTGACCCTCTACCAAAATTGCTCAAACCTTTCGGCTCGGGTGAACAAAATGGCCACCAGAGCTAAAAATAGAAAAACCTTTAAAGTTGCTCATACCGTTCCGCTCGGATGAACAAAATGGCTACCAGAGCTAAAAATAGAAAAACCTTTAAACGACTTCTTCTCCTTAACCAGTGGATGGATTTTGAAATTATTTCACAGGAATGTTCGTTTGGTGAGCCTCTACCAAAATTACTCAATCTGTTCTGCCTGGGTGAACAAAATGGACACCAGAGCTTCTCCTGCTTAACCAGTGGATGGATTAATAGCCCTGGAACCAAAAACGGCCCCGCCTCAGGGCCCACTGGTTTTACATAGGCTTATATAGGGAAAACTTTTAAAAATCTTCTTGTCTGAAACCAAATGGCCCAGGTCTTTGATATTTGGTATGTAGCTTTGTCTATAGTGGACCACTACCAAGATTGTTCAAATTATAGCCCTGGTGACAAAAACAGCTCTGCCCCGGGGCCCACTGGTTTAACATAGGCTTATATATTGAAAACCTTTAAAAATCTTCTTGTCTGAACTAGAAGACCTACGTCTTTGATATTTGGTATGAAGCTTCATCTAGTGGACCTCTACCAAGATTGTTCAAATTATAGCCCTGGGCAAAAAATGGCTCATTAATGAATTGATTAATTTCAGTCAAACTTGGTACAATGTATTATTACAGCATATTACAGATTTGAATATATTTTGGTGACCTTGACCTTTTGTTCAAGGTCACAGGCCCCCCAAAACAGACAATTTTGGGACAGAAATGGCTTGTCCGCACTATATGATCAATTTTATTCAAACTTGCTACTATATATCGTTACAACATATTGCAGATTTGGTTAGATTTTGGTGATCTTGGCCTTTTTTCAAGGTCACAGCCCCCAACCACCCCCTCCCCAACCCCCCCCCCCCCAAAAAAAAAAAAACAACAACAAAAAAAAAAAACAGTCAATTGTGGTCCAAAAATGGCCTTTTTGCATTATAAGGTCAAGGCCTCCCGAAACCTGTTCTTTTGGAACCAAAATGATCTGAACTTTTGGTTTTCTGTAAGTAAAGTGACTGGTATATAATTATGCTCATGTTGCATTAAAATTCAAGCAGGCATTTGAACCTCATGATTGGGGACTAGGGTTTTAAGCTAACAATCATTCGTGCATTGTTTCACCCTGCATTACGTCCTGATACTCTCGCTGGTGATGATGTTTGCTTGAATACTTATTCTCTTACCAAACTTACTGTCTGGGAAACTGGTGCAGACTCCGGTCTGACTGCTTGTCAAGGGGCTGTCTGATAGATGTACTATTTGACCAAGGTATACACTGTTTGCCATGCTGTGTGCATCTGGTTTTACCTTTTTTCATGAAACAGATCTGTACAATTTTTTTTAGCTCACCTGATCACCTGAGCCGAAGGCTCAGTGCAAGTTTATTTTGATCTTTCACCGTCTGTCATCATCTTTCATTTGTTCGTCTGTCCATTCACAATTTCTCTGAACAACATATCCTCCTAAACCACTGGAAAGATTTTGACAAAACTTGGCAGAAAAAATTCTTTTGGTGTTCATATCTCAGTTTTTCAAAGAATTCAATTCCATGCAGAACTCTGGTTGCCATGTCAACGGAAAGGGTAAAATAAGAGAAAACCTTAGAAAATCTTCTTGTACATGTTGTATGAACCCAGAAGGCCTAGGTCTTTGATATTTGGTATGAAGCTTCTTCTAGTGGACCTCAAAGAAGACTGTTCAAATTATAGGCCTTGGGCCAAAAATGGATTTGAATTTGGTATGAAGCTTCACCTTTAAACCTCCCTCAAGATTATGCAAATTATAGCCCTGGGGCCAATAATGGTCCAACCATGGCTCACTTGTTACACTGTGGATCAGGTGAGGGATCCAGGGCCATCATGGCCCTCTTGTTAGCTCACCTGAGCCGAAGGCTCATTGGTGAGCTGATAGTATGGCCAGGCAAAAATTCTGTGTGTGTGTGTGTGTGTGTGTGTTCACATTTTCAAACGTCTTCTCCTCCGGAACCGCTGGACCGATTGTAGTCAAATTTCATGTGGAGGCTCCATGGGGTGGGGGAACGAAAGTTTGCATTTTTGGTCTAGGTCACATGACCAAGATGGCCGCCATGCCCATATATGGTAAAAACCCTTCGAAAATCTTCTCCTCCGGAACCACTGGGCCGATTTGCATGAAACTTGGCATGTAGCACCTGGGACATGGGCCCATCATAAATTGCATAAATGGTGTCCCTGGGATGACCTTGACCTATTTTACGCCAAGGTTAAATTTGGTAACATGGGCATTTGTATGGGAAAAAGTAGAAATGTCTGATATCTTGCAAACTGTTACAAATAATGCCACTAAACCATATATATTCTTATTCCTTATGATGAGGCGCATTTAGTGACGTGGATTTTGGAACCCTGGGACCCCCCGGGGGGGCATGCCCCACCCCCTTTTTGGCATAAAATGCTTAATATCTCCAAAACAGCTAAGATCCCGACCCATAAACCATATATATTCTTGTTCCTTATGATAAGGCGCATTCAGTGACATGGACCTTTGGACCTTTGGGTACCGGGGTTCCCCGGGGGGGGGGGATGCCCCACCCCTATTTTGCACAAAATGCTTAATATCTCGGAAACGGTTAAGATCCCGACCCATAAACCATATATACTCTTGTTCCTTATGATGAGGCCCATTCAGTGACATGGACTTTTGGACCATGGGGTACCAGGGGTCCGGGGGGGGGGGGGGGGCATGCCCCACCCCTTTTTTTTTGCACAAAATGCTTAATATCTCGGAAACGGTTAAGATCTCTATCCATGAACCATATATATTCTTGTTCCTGATCATAAGGCGCATTAAGTGACATGAACCTTTGGACCCGGGGGTCCCAGGGGGGCATGCCCCACCCCCTTTTTTGCATTAAATGCTTAATATCTCGGAAACGGTTAAGATCCCCACCCATAAACCATATATACTCTTGTTCTTTATGATGAGGCGCATTCAGTGACATGGACCTTTGGACCCTGGGGTACCAGGTGTCCGGGGGGGGGGGGGGGGGCATGCCCCTCCCCCATTTTTGCTCAAAATGCTTAATATCTCGGAAAAGGTTAAGATCCCCACCCACAAACCATATATATTCTTGTTCCTTATGATAAGGCGCATTCAGTGACATGGACCTTTGGACCCGGGGGGTCCCTGGGTGAGGGAGGGGGGCATGCCTAACCCCCTTTTTTCCACAAAATGCTTAATATCTCGGAAACGGTTAAGATCCCCACCCATAAACCATATATATTCTTGTCGCATTCAGTGTAATGGACCGTTGGACCTACGGTTCCAGTGGGGGGGGGGGGGGGGGGCTGGGGGTCAACTCCCTTTATTGCATTGAATGCTTAATATCTCGGAAACAGTTGAGATCCCCACCCAGTTACACAGACCTTCGGTCCCTCTTGGCCAAAGATCACATATTAAAGTCTTTGAGGACTTCCTCAGAAAAGTCAGGTGAGCGATTCAGGACCGATGGTCCTCTGGTTAATCTCACCTGTCTGACGCATAATGATAAGGTGAGCTTTTGTGTCCATCGTCCATGTATGCATACAACCATAAACAATTTCTTCATCCCAAATCTCCTAAAACACCAACAGGATTTTGACAAAACTTCACAGAAATAATCCTTAGTTGGTAGTATTTCAAAACTCAGAGATTTTTAATATTCTGTATGAAGCTTCGTTACTAGTGTACTTCTATCCAGATTGTTCAAATTATAGCCTTGGGGTCAAAAATGACTCTGCCCTTGGTCAAAAAGTTTAACATACTCTCATCATGTACTGTAAAAATCAAGAAATTTCGGACACCCTGAGGACTTCTTGTAATTCTCCAAAAATTTTAACAAATTTGTTTTCGCACTCCAGCCAGAGTATGAAAAGTGCAGATGGAATGGCAAACAGTGTAGACCCTGATCAGACTGCACTGGAAGGAAGTCTGCACAGGCCCAAAAACAGTCAGAGTGCAGACAAGCCATTACCAAAAACTCTCAAAAACTATTCGTGCTATGTTTTGAAACTTAATCAGCTGATAGAGGATGCTGAAAAAAAATGAACAGATTAACTTTTGAAAAAAGATCCATGATTATGACCCTTTGAAACTTAGGGCATATATTTCAGTTACAAGCGAGATGTCTCCAAAACCTTTTGAGCTATTGCCTTGAAATGCTACAGGCTGATTGGGGATGATGAGTAGATGACCATATCAACTTTTGAAGAAAAAAAATCAGAAATTTTTCTTGAGTTACGCCCCTTTGAAAATTTGGTCATTTTAAGTTTGTAAGCTAAATGTCTCTGGAACTATTTGAGCAATTGTCTTAAAACTTGATAGGGAATGATGAGTAGATGACATGATAAACTTTTGACAAAAAAAATGAAAATTTTTCTTCAGTTACGGCCTTTCAAAAATTTCGGCCTTCAGGGCCAAGCATGTTGTTGGGGGCATAGTGTTTTACAAACACAATTTCCTGTTTTCACCCTCACTTTCATCTCCTCTACTATCTATCCATTTTCTCTTTTTTCTGGGAGACGACGCAAAATAAACAAAAGGGCTGATGTGTCATTAAACCCAACACAATTGATCAACCAATCACTCATTATTGCCAAATGTGACTTAAAAGTTTGCGGTTCTTCTGTCGTGGTTTATTTTTGTTAATGTTTGGCTTTGGGTGCTTGTGACGCTTATATTATTTTGTTTTTGATGACCAATTGGCCATTTTGTGGGAAAGTAACTGTCCTTTTGGCTTTCCGCTGTTGATGTTTCCATTAGGGCCTGTATTTTCATGTTTGTGTGTCTTTCCCTTTGGTGTCTTTCATGGAAGCTGTGGGTTAATTGTATTGATTCCTGATCATTGTCTTCACTTCTGTTTTAAAAGGCTAAGCTAAAGCAAATAATGTATGTCCTCTCAGGGGTATTATCACATAAGGGCAAACAGTGTCTTCATTGGTAATGAATGTGTGGTGTCCATAATGTAGTCGCGTTGAGGTCAATACCTGTACACTTTTACAAATGTAGGGGACAATCTGAACTAATTAGGTACACAATAAACTTTATTAAGGCGATTCTTATTTCATAGCAAAGAAACAAAATATTAATTAAGTACGACAATTGAGGGATAAGGGCAAACACTGATCAAAGCAGTGTCTGCATTGGGAATGAATACATGGTGTCCATAATGTTATCGATTTGAGGTCAATATGATTAAACAATTTTGGGGAACATTCTCAGCTATGTTTCTTTGTATTAATAACAAACAAATCAAAAGGCAATTCTTACTTTCATAGCAAAGAAACAACAACTAAATTAGTACGAAAATTCAGGGTATATTATCATTACATATTAAAGGCAAGTAACATCTTCATTATAGAATGAAAGTGTGGTGTCCATAATGTTATCAGTGTGAGGTCAATACACTTATAAAATATTTTGGAGCATTCTCAACTGTGTTTCTTTGTAATTACATATAAACCAAATTTAGGCGATCTTACTTTCATAGGAAAGAAACAGAAAATAAATTGTATGACAATTGTCTTAAGGCAAGCAATGTCTTCATTATGGAATGAAAGTGTGGTGTCCATTATGTTATCGATTTGATGTCAAAACACTTACACAAATTTCGGGAATATTCTGACCTTTCTTTTTAATCACATACAAAATAAATTCAGGCGATCCCAGTGAAATTCTTTTCACTGGCTGTTCCAAGGCGGTTCTTCTGTTGCAGTTTATTATGCCCCCAACTTCGAAGAAGTTGATGGGGCATATTGGTTCTGCCCTGTCCGTCCTTCAGTCCATCCGCACCAACAAATGTATAGTTAGGTGGCTATGTAAATGGACAGAATCAATGTAAATAAAAATAAAAAATGAGTTCCTTTAAGAGCAATGAAAACATTCATAAGAAAGGAGATGGGTCATACTACGTAGTTTCGGCTAATAAAGCCTCATCAGTGACCCTGTAATGATCCGACAACGAAAGCCAGAGGAAACATACTGCAATTTTGCGAATTTCGAATAGGCAGTCGATTCAAAGACTGATATAAATCAAAATGGGATCCAAATAATTAAAAACCTGTCTAGAATATGAGTCTAAACCAATAATTTATTTATGATTTCTCAGAATATTCACGCTGATCTCAAAGGACCAAAAGTAAAATATAAACTGCACTATGGTTGATGTACGGGGAGACGTTTTACGGCCGCCACACGGCACAACACCAGCTGCAGTGAAGGCAAATAAAATAAGTCTATGGGATTTAATCCGTTAGACACCGAAAATACTTCTTTTCAGTGGCTAAAAGTAGCTACTTAAGTATCAATCCTGCCAAAAATAGCCACATAAGTATACATCCGTGGAACGTCCGTCCGTCCATTCATTACGCTTTAAGTACCTTGGTAAACTACAGAATGGCTTGAGCTAGGATCATGAAATTTCATATATGGCATGAGTATGAAAAATAAGCCGACCGTATTTTTAGCTCACCTGAGCACTAAGTGCTCAAGGTGAGCTTTTCGGATCGTTCTTTGTCCGTCGTCCGTCGTCCGTGCGTGCGTCCATCGTAAACTTTTGCTTTAAACAACTTCTTCTCCAAAACTGCTGGACAAATTTTGATCTAATTTCACAGGAATGCTCCTTGGGTGATCCTCTACCATAATTGCTAAAACTGTTCTGCTCGGGTGAACAAGATGGCCGCAAGAGCTAAAAGTAGAAAAACCTTTAAACAACTTCTCCTGCTTAACCAGTGGATGGATTTTGAAATTATTTCACAGGAATGTTCCTTGGATGACCTTCTACCAAAATTGCTCAAACCGTTCCGCTCGGGTGAATAAACTGGCCACCAGAGCTAAAAATAGAAAAAGCTTTAAAAGACTTTTTCTCCTTAACCAGTGGATGGATTTTGAAATTATTGCACAGGAATGTTCCTTGGATGCCCCTCTACTAAAATTGCTCAAACCTTTTCGCTCGGATGAACAAAATGGCCACAAGAGCTAAAAATAGAAAAACCTTTAACGACTTCTTCTCCTTAACCAGTGGATGGATTTTTAAAATAACTTCACAGGAATGTTCCTTGTGTGACCCTTTACCAAAATTGCTTAAACTGTTCCACTCGTGTGAACAAGATGGCCACCAGAGCTAAAAATAGAAAAACCTTTAAATGACTTCTCCTCCTTAACTAGTGGATGGATTTTGAAATTACTTCACAGAAATGTTCCTTGGGTTACCCTCTACCAAAATTGCTCAAACTGTTCTGCTGGGGTGAACAAGAGGGCCGCCAGAGCTAAAAATAAAATAACCTTTAAACAACTTTTTCTCCTTAAGCAGTGGATGGATTTTGAAGTTATTTCACTGGAATGTTCCTTGGGTGACCCTCTACCAAAATTGCTCAAACCATTCCGCTCGGGTGAACAAAATGGCCACCAGAGCTAAAAATAGAAAAACCTTTAAACGACTTCTTCTCCTTAACCAGTGGATGGATTTTGAAATTATTTCACAGGAATGTTCGTTTGGTGAACCTCTACCAAAGTTGCTCATACCGTTCCGCTCGGATGAACAAAATGGCCACCAGAGCTAAAAATAGAAAAACCTTTAAACGACTTCTTCTCCTTAACCAGCGGATGGATTTTGAAATTATTTCACAGGAATGTTCGTTTGGTGAGCCTCTACCAAAATTACTCAATCTGTTCCGCCTGGGTGAACAAAATGGACACCAGAGCTTCTCCTGCTTAACCAGTGGATGGATTAATAGCCCTGGAACCAAAAACGGCCCCGCCTCAGGGCCCACTGGTTTTACATAGGCTTATATAGGGAAAACTTTTAAAAATCTTCTTGTCTGAAACCAAATGGCCCAGGTCTTTGATATTTGGTATGTAGCTTTGTCTAGTGGACCACTACCAAGATTGTTCAAATTATAGCCCTGGTGCCAAAAACAGCTCTGCCCCAGGGCCCACTGGTTTAACATAGGCTTATATATTGAAAACCTTTAAAAATCTTCTTGTCTGAACTAGAAGACCTACGTCTTTGATATTTGGTATGAAGCTTCATCTAGTGGACCTCTACCAAGATTGTTCAAATTATAGCCCTGGGCAAAAAATGGCTTGTCTGCTCTCTAACTGTATCTCATTAATGAATTGATTAATTTCAGTCAAACTTGGTACAATGTATCATTACAGCATACTGCATATATTTGAATTTATTTTGATGACCTTGACCTCTCTACCTGTATCTCATTAATAAATTGATTAATTTCAGTCAAACTTGATACAATGTATTATTACAGCATATTACAGATTTGAATATATTTTGGTGACCTTGACCTTTTGTTCAAGGTCACAGGCCCCCCAAAACAGACAATTTTGGGACAGAAATGGCTTGTCCGCACTATATGATCAATTTTATTCAAACTTGCTACTATATATCGTTACAACATATTGCAGATTTGGTTAGATTTTGGTGATCTTGGCCTTTTTTCAAGGTCACAGCCCCTAACCACCCCCTCCCCCTCCCCCACCCCCCCCCCAAAAAAAAAAAAAACAAAAAAAAAACCAGTCAATTGTGGTCCAAAAATGGCCTTTTTGCATTATAAGGTCAAGGCCTCCCGAAACCTGTTCTTTTGGAACCAAAATGATCTGAACTTTTGGTTTTCTGTAAGTAAAGTGACTGGTATATAATTATGCTCATGTTGCATTAAAATTCAAGCAGGCATTTGAACCTCATGATTGGGGACTAGGGTTTTAAGCTAACAATCATTCGTGCATTGTTACACCCTGCATTACGTCCTGATACTCTCGCTGGTGATGATGTTTGCTTGAATACTTATTCTCGTACCAAACTTACTGTCTGGGAAACTGGTGCAGACTCCGGTCTGACTGCTTGTCAAGGGGCTGTCTGATAGATGTACTATTTGACCAAGGTATACACTGTTTGCCATGCTGTGTGCATCTGGTTTTACCTTTTTTCATGAAACAGATCTGTACAATTTTTTTTAGCTCACCTGATCACCTGAGCCGAAGGCTCGGTGCAAGTTTTTTTTGATCAGTCACTGACGTCTTTCATTTGTTCGTCTGTCCATTCACAATTTCTCTGAACAACATATCCTCCTAAACCACTGGAAAGATTTTGACAAAACTTGGCAGAAAAAAATCTTTTGGTGTTCATATCTCAGTTTTTCAAAGAATTCAATTCCATGCAGAACTCTGGTTGCCATGTCAACGGAAAGGGTAAAATAAGAGAAAACCTTAGAAAATCTTCTTGTACATGTTGTATGAACCCAGAAGGCCTAGGTATTTGATATTTGGTATGAAGCTTCTTCTAGTGGACCTCAAAGAAGACTGTTCAAATTATAGGCCTTGGGCCAAAAATGGATTTGAATTTGGTATGAAGCTTCACCTTTAAACCTCCCTCAAGATTATGCAAATTATAGCCCTGGGGCCAATAATGGTCCAACCATGGCTCACTTGTTACACTGTGGATCAGGTGAGGGATCCAGGGCCATCATGGCCCTCTTGTTAATCTCACCTGTCTGACGCGTAATGATAAGGTGAGCTTTTGTGTCCATCGTCCATGTATGCATACAACCATAAATAATTTCTTCATCCCAAATCTCCTAAAACACCAACAGGATTTTGACAAAACTTCACAGAAATAATCCTTAGTTGGTAGTATTTCAAAACTCAGAGATTTTTAATATTCTGTATGAAGCTTCGTTACTAGTGTACTTCTTTCCAGATTGTTCAAATTATAGCCTTGGGGTCAAAAATGACTCTGCCCTTGGTCAAAATGTTTTACATACTCTCATCATGTACTGTAAAAATCAAGAAATTTCGGACACCCTGAGGACTTCTTGTAATTCTCCTAAAATTTTAACAAATTTGTTTTCGCACTCCAGCCAGAGTATGAAAAGTGCAGATGGAATGGCAAACAGTGTAGACCCTGATCAGACTGCACTGGAAGGAAGTCTGCACAGGCCCAAAAACAGTCAGAGTGCAGACAAGCCATTACCAAAAACTCTAAAAAAACTATTCGAGCTATGTTTTGAAACTTAATCAGCTGATAGAGGATGCTGAAAAAAAATGAACAGATTAACTTTTGAAAAAAGATCCATGATTATGACCCTTTGAAACTTAGGGCATATATTTCAGTTACAAGCGAGATGTCTCCAAAACCTTTTGAGCTATTGCCTTGAAATGCTACAGGCTGATTGCGGATGATGAGTAGATGACCATATCAACTTTTGAAGAAAAATAATCAGAATTTTTTCTTGAGTTACGCCCCTTTGAAAATTTGGTCATTTTAAGTTTGTAAGCTAAATGTCTCTGGAACTATTGGAGCAATTGTCTTAAAACTTGATAGGGAATGATGAGTAGATGACATGATAAACTTTTGACAAAAAAAAATGAAAATTTTTCTTCAGTTACGGCCTTTCAAAAATTTCGGCCTTCAGGGGCAAGCATGTTGTTGGGGGCATAGTGTTTTACAAACACAATTTCCTGTTTTCACCCTCACTTTCATCTCCTCTACTATCTATCCATTTTCTCTTTTTTCTGGGAGACGACGCAAAATAAACAAAAGGGCTGATGTGTCATTAAACCCAACACAATTGATCAACCAATCACTCATTATTGCCAAATGTGACTTAAAAGTTTGTGGTTCTTCTGTCGTGGTTTATTTTTGTTAATGTTTGTCTTTGGGTGCTTGTGACGCTTATATTATTTTGTTTTTGATGACCAATTGACCATTTTGTGGGAAAGTAACTGTCCTTTTGGCTTTCCGCTGTTGATGTTTCCATTAGGGCCTGTATTTTCATGTTTGTGTTTCTTTCCCTTTGGTGTCTTTCATGGGAGCTGTGGGTTAATTGTATTGATTCCTGATCATTGTCTTCACTTCTGTTTTAAAAGGCTAAGCTAAAGCAAATAATGTATGTCCTCTCAGGGGTATTATCACATAAGGGCAAACAGTGTCTTCATTGGTAATGAATGTGTGGTGTCCATAATGTAGTCGCGTTGAGGTCAATACCTGTACACTTTTACAAATGTAGGGGACAATCTGAACTAATTAGGTACACAATAAACTTTATTAAGGCGATTCTTATTTCATAGCAAAGAAACAAAATATTAATTAAGTACGACAATTGAGGGATAAGGGCAAACACTGATCAAAGCAGTGTCTGCATTGGGAATGAATACATGGTGTCCATAATGTTATCGATTTGAGGTCAATACGATTAAACAATTTTGGGGAACATTCTCAGCTATGTTTCTTTGTATTAATAACAAACAAATCAAAAGGCAATTCTTACTTTCATAGCAAAGAAACAACAACTAAATTAGTACGAAAATTCAGGGTATAGTATCATTACATATTAAAGGCAAGTAACATCTTCATTATAGAATGAAAGTGTGGTGTCCATAATGTTATCAGTGTGAGGTCAATACACTTATAAAATATTTTGGAGCATTCTCAACTGTGTTTCTTTGTAATTACATATAAACCAAATTTAGGCGATCTTACTTTCATAGGAAAGAAACAGAAAATAAATTGTATGACAGTTGTCTTAAGGCAAGCAATGTCTTCATTATGGAATGAAAGTGTGGTGTCCATTATGTTATCGATTTGATGTCAAAACACTTACACAAATTTCGGGAATATTCTGACCTTTCTTTTTAATCACATACAAAATAAATTCAGGCGATCCCAGTGAAATTCTTTTCACTGGCTGTTCCAAGGCGGTTCTTCTGTTGCAGTTTATTATGCCCCCAACTTCGAAGAAGTTGATGGGGCATATTGGTTCTGCCCTGTCCGTCCTTCAGTCCATCCGCACCAACAAATGTATAGTTAGGTGGCTATGTAAATGGACAGAATCAATGTAAATAAAAATAAAAAATGAGTTCCTTTAAGAGCAATGAAAACATTCATAAGAAAGGAGATGGGTCATACTACGTAGTTTCGGCTAATAAAGCCTCATCAGTGACCCTGTAATGATCCGACAACGAAAGCCAGAGGAAACATATTGCAATTTTGCGAATTTCGAATAGGCAGTCGATTCAAAGACTGATATAAATCAAAATGGGATCCAAATAATTAAAAACCTGTCTAGAATATGAGTCTAAACCAATAATTTATTTATGATTTCTCAGAATATTCATGCTGATCTCAAAGGACCAAAAGTAAAGTATAAACTGCACTATGGTTGATGTACGGGGAGACGTTTTACGGCCGCCACACGGCACAACACCAGCTGCAGTGAAGGCAAATAAAATAAAAATGAGTTAATGTTTGTCTTTGGGTGCTTGTGACGCTTATATTATTTTGTTTTTGATGACCAATTGGCCATTTTGTGGGAAAGTAACTGTCCTATGGCTTTCCGCTGTTGATGTTTCCATTAGGGCCTGTATTTTCATGTTTGTGTGTCTTTCCCTTTGGTGTCTTTCATGGGAGCTGTGGGTTAATTGTATTGATTCCTGATCATTGTCTTCACTTCTATTTTAAAAGGCTAAGCTAAAGCAAATAATGTATGTCCTCTCAGGGGTATTATCACATAAGGGCAAACAGTGTCTTCATTGGTAATGAATGTGTGGTGTCCATAATGTAGTCGGGTTGAGGTCAATACACTTTTACAAATGTTGGGGACAATCTGAACTAATTAGGTACACAATAAACTTTATTAAGGCGATTCTTATTTCATAGCAAAGAAACAAAATATTAATTAAGTACGACAATTGAGGGAAAAGGGCAAACACTGAAGCAGTGTCTGCATTGGGAATGAAAACGTGGTGTCCATAATGTTATCGATTTGAGGTCAATATGATTAAACAATTTTGGGGAACATTCTCAGCTATGTTTCTTTGTATTAATAACAAACAAATCAAAAGGCAATTCTTACTTTCATAGCAAAGAAACAACAACTAAATTAGTACGAAAATTCAGGGTATATTATCATTACATATTAAAGGCAAGTAACATCTTCATTATAGAATGAAAGTGTGGTGTCCATAATGTTATCAGTGTGAGGTCAATACACTTATAAAATATTTGGGAGCATTCTCAACTGTGTTTCTTTGTAATTACATATAAACCAAATTTAGGCGATCTTACTTTCATAGGAAAGAAACAGAAAATAAATTGTATGACAATTGTCTTAAGGCAAGCAATGTCTTCATTATGGAATGAAAGTGTGGTGTCCATTATGTTATCGATTTGATGTCAAAACACTTACACAAATTTCGGGAATATTCTGACCTTTCTTTTTAATCACATACAAAATAAATTCAGGCGATCCCAGTGAAATTCTTTTCACTGGCTGTTCCAAGGCGGTTCTTCTGTTGCAGTTTATTATGCCCCCAACTTCGAAGAAGTTGATGGGGCATATTGGTTCTGCCCTGACCGTCCTTCAGTCCATCCACACCAACAAATGTATAGTTAGGTGGCTATGTAAATGGACAGAATCAATGTAAATAAAAATAAAAAATGAGTTCCTTTAAGAGCAATGAAAACATTCATAAGAAAGGAGATGGGTCATACTACGTAGTTTCGGCTAATAAAGCCTCATCAGTGACCCTGTAATGATCCGACAACGAAAGCCAGAGGAAACATACTGCAATTTTGCGAATTTCGAATAGGCAGTCGATTCAAAGACTGATATAAATCAAAATGGGATCCAAATAATTAAAAACCTGTCTAGAATATGAGTCTAAACCAATAATTTATTTATGATTTCTCAGAATATTCATGCTGATCTCAAAGGACCAAAAGTAAAGTATAAACTGCACTATGGTTGACGTACGGGGAGACGTTTTACGGCCGCCACACGGCACAACACCAGCTGCAGTGAAGGCAAATAAAATAAAAATGAGTTAATGTTTGTCTTTGGGTGCTTGTGACGCTTATATTATTTTGTTTTTGATGACCAATTGGCCATTTTGTGGGAAAGTAACTGTCCTATGGCTTTCCGCTGTTGATGTTTCCATTAGGGCCTGTATTTTCATGTTTGTGTGTCTTTCCCTTTGGTGTCTTTCATGGGAGCTGTGGGTCAGATGCTCTGTCTCTGGTCGGGCTCATCGGAGTCTAACTGTTGGTTTTCTTTTGCTCCAGCATTTCAGTGGTTTCTTGCTGTCGAGTCCTCACCGTTGTCTCACCTCTGTGGTTCTTTGATTTCTGTGTTCACGGAGATGTTGCACTGATGAGTTAGGAGGCCTTCATGCGGACTGAACAAATTATTTGTCTAAATCGCGACGGAAGTAAGGGCGAGGATTGTGGCCACGTAAAATCGATTTAAGCCCCCCAGTGGAAATCTTCCACTGACCGTTCCAAGGCGGCTCTTCTGTGGCGATTTATTTATGTTGTTGTTTGTTACTTACTGTGTGTATCACTTGTGTCTTTTAATTTTGGATGGCCATATGGCCATTTTGTGGGAAAGTAACTGTCCATATGGCCTTCCTTTGTTTAGGTTTCCATTATGGTCTGGTCGCTTAATGTTTGTATTTCTTTCCCTTTGGTGTCTTTTATGGATGGAGTAAGTTAATTGTATCAATTCCTGATCTTTGTTTTACTTCTACTTTAATTGTATTGATTCCTGATCATTGTCTTCACTTCTATTTTAAAAGGCTAAGCTAAAGCAAATAATGTATGTCCTCTCAGGGGTATTATCACATAAGGGCAAACAGTGTCTTCATTGGTAATGAATGTGTGGTGTCCATAATGTAGTCGGGTTGAGGTCAATACACTTTTACAAATGTTGGGGACAATCTGAACTAATTAGGTACACAATAAACTTTATTAAGGCGATTCTTATTTCATAGCAAAGAAACAAAATATTAATTAAGTACGACAATTGAGGGAAAAGGGCAAACACTGAAGCAGTGTCTGCATTGGGAATGAAAACGTGGTGTCCATAATGTTATCGATTTGAGGTCAATACGATTAAACAATTTTGGGGAACATTCTCAGCTATGTTTCTTTGTATTAATAACAAACAAATCAAAAGGCAATTCTTACTTTCATAGCAAAGAAACAACAACTAAATTAGTACGAAAATTCAGGGTATATTATCATTACATATTAAAGGCAAGTAACATCTTCATTATAGAATGAAAGTGTGGTGTCCATAATGTTATCAGTGTGAGGTCAATACACTTATAAAATATTTGGGAGCATTCTCAACTGTGTTTCTTTGTAATTACATACAAACCAAATTTAGGCGATCTTACTTTCATAGGAAAGAAACAGAAAATGAATTGTACGACAATTGTCTTAAGGGCAAGCAATGTCTTCATTATGGAATGAAAGTGTGGTGTCCATTATGTTATCGATTTGATGTCAAAACACTTACACAAATTTCGGGAATATTCTGACCTTTCTTTTTAATCACATAAAAAATAAATTCAGGCGATCCCAGTGGAATTCTTTTCACTGCCTGTTCCAAGGCGGTTCTTCTGTTGCAGTTTATTATGCCCCCAACTTCGAAGAAGTTGATGGGGCATATTGGTTCTGCCCTGACCGTCCTTCAGTCCATCCGCACCAACAAATGTATAGTTAGGTGGCTATGTAAATGGACAGAATCAATGTAAGTCTATGGGATTAATTCCGTTAGGCACCGAAAATACTTCTTTTCAGTGGCTAAAAGTAGCCACTTAAGTATCAATCCTGCCAAAAATAGCCACATAAGTATACATCCGTGGAACGTCCGTCCGTCCATTCATTACGCTTTAAGTACCTTGGTAAACTACAGAATGGCTTGAGCTAGGATCATGAAATTTCATATATGGCATGAGTATGAAAAATAAGCCGACCGTATTTTTAGCTCACCTGAGCACTAAGTGCTCAAGGTGAGTTTTTCGGATCGTTCTTTGTCCCTCGTCCGTCATCCGTGCGTGCGTCCATCGTCAACTTTTGCTTTAAACAACTTCTTCTCCAAAACTGCTGGACAAATTTTGATCTAATTTCACAGGAATGCTCCTTGGGTGATCCTCTACCATAATTGCTAAAACTGTTCTGCTCGGGTGAACAAGATGGCCGCAAGAGCTAAAAGTAGAAAAACCTTTAAACAACTTCTCCTGCTTAACCAGTGGATGGATTTTGAAATTATTTCACAGGAATGTTCCTTGGATGACCTTCTACCAAAATTGCTCAAACCGTTCCGCTCGGGTGAATAAAATGGCCACCAGAGCTAAAAATAGAAAAAAAGCTTTAAACGACTTTTTCTCCTTAAACAGTGGATGGATTTTGAAATTATTGCACAGGAATGTTCCTTGGATGCCCCTCTACTAAAATTGCTCAAACCGTTTCGCTCGGATGAACAAAATGGCCACAAGAGCTAAAAAATAGAAAAACCTTTAAACGACTTCTTCTCCTTAACCAGTGGATGGATTTTGAAATTACTTCGCAGGAATGTTCCTTGGGTGACCCTTAACCAAAATTGCTCAAACCATTCCACTCGGGTGAACAAGATGGCCACCAGAGCTAAAAATAGAAAAACCTTTAAACGAGTTCTCCTCCTTAACTAGTGGATGGATTTTGTAATTACTTCACAGGAATGTTCCTTGGGTGACCCTCTACCAAAATTGCTCAAACTGTTCTGCTGGGGTGAATAAGAGGGCCGCAAGAGCTAAAAATAGAATAACCTTTAAACAACTTTTTCTCCTTAAGCAGTGGATGGATTTTGAAGTTATTTCACTGGAATGTTCCTATGATGACCCTCTACCAAAATTGCTCAAACCATTCCGCTCGGGTGAACAAAATGGCCACCAGAGCTAAAAATAGAAAAACCTTTAAACAACTTCTTCTCCTTAACCAGTGGATGGATTTTGAAATTATTTCACAGGAATGTTCGGTTGGTGAACTTCTACCAAAGTTGCTCATACTGTTCCGCTCAGATGAACAAAATGGCCGCCAGAGCTAAAAATAGAAAAACCTTTAAACGACTTCTTCTCCTTAACCAGTGGATGGATTTTGAAATTATTTCACAGGAATGTTCGTTTGGTGACCCTCTACCAAAATTACTCATACTGTTCTGCCTGGGTGAACAAAATGGACACCAGAGCTTCTCCTGCTTAACCAGTGGATAGATTAATAGCCCTGGAACCAAAAACGGCCCCGCCTCGGGGCCCACTGGTTTTACATAGGCTTATATAGGGAAAACTTTTAAAAAAACTTCTTGTCAGAAACCAAATGGCCCAGGTCTTTGATATTTGGTATGAAGCTTTGTCTAGTGGACCACTACCAAGATTGTTCAAATTATAGCCCTGGTGCCAAAAACAGCTCTGCCCTGGGGCCCACTGGTTTTACATAGGCTTATATATTGAAAACCTTTAAAAATCTTCTTGTCTGAACTAGAAGACCCACGTCTTTGATATTTGGTATGAAGCTTCATCTAGTGGACCTCTACCAAGATTGTTCAAATTATAGCCCTGTGGCCAAAAGCGGCATTGCCCCAGGGCCCACTGGTTTTTCATAGGCTTATATTGGGAAAACTTTAAAAATCTTCTTGTCTGAAACCAGAAGGCCCAGGTCTTTGATATTTGGTAAGTAGCTTCTTCAAGTGGACGGCTACCAAGATTGTTCAAGTTAAAGCCCTGGGGCCAAAAACGCCCCGCCCCAGGGCCCACTGGATTTACATAGGCTTTTATAGGGAAAACCTTTAAAAATCTTCTTTTCTGAAACCAGAAGAACCAGGTCTTTGATATTTGGTATGAAGCGTCATTTAGTGAACCTCTACCAAGATTGTTCAAATTATAGCCCTGGGGCCAAAAATGTCCCCACCCAGAGACCCTTTGGTTTTACATAGTCTTATAAAGGGAAATTTTTTAAAAATCTTCTTGTCTGAAACTGCAAGGCCCAGGTCTTTGATATTTGGTATGGAGCTTCATCTAGTGGACCTCTACCAAGATTGTTCAAATTATGGCCCTGGGGCCACAAATGCCCCCACCCCAGGGCCCTTTGGTTTTACATAGACTTATATAGCCCTGGTGCATAGGCTTATGTAGGGAATATCTTTATAAAAATCTTCTTCTCTGAAACTGCAAGGCCCTGGTCTTTGATATTTGGTTTGTAGCTTCATCTAGTGGACCTTTGCCAAGATTGTTCAAATTATAGCCTTTGTTGATGTTTGGTATGAAGCTTCACCTTTAAGACCTCCCTCAACATTATGCACATTAAGCCCTTGGGCCAATAATGGCCCTCCCTGGGGCCCACTTGTCACACTATGGATCAGGTGAGCGATCCAGGGCCATCATGGCCCTCTTGTTTTTTTTTCTGTCAGACTTTTCCTTGCGGCTATGGGTAAACCTTGTGAACAAAATATCTGGAGAACCGCTTGAGCTAGGCTCATGATATTTGGCGTACAGTTTGGGTCTAATGTGTAGATGACCTGAATAATTTTTGACGAAATTCCGAAAATATTTAATGAAGATATGCCCCTTTTTGGACTTATGCATTGTGGCTATAGGGAAACCTTGTGAACAAAATATCTGGAGAACCGCTTGAGCTAGGCTCATGATATTTGGCATACAGTTTGGGTCTAAAGCGTAGATGACCTGATTCAGGTTCTGCCCTGTCCGTCAGTCAGTTACACTTTATGTACCTAGGTAAACTACAGAGCGGCTAGAGCTAGGATCTTGAAATTTCATATATGGCAAGAGCATGAAAAATAAGCGGACCCTTATTTTTGTCCTTGCAGAGTTATGCCCCTTTTTAGCTCACCAGAGCTGAAGGCTCTGGGGGAGCTTATAGGATAGGCATTTGTCCGTTGTCGTTGTCGTCGTCGCCTGCGTCGTCTGGTATCAACACTTTCAAACGGCATCTCCTCTGAAGCCACTGGGCCGATGGTGCCCAAATTTTATCTGTAGCAACCTTGGGCTGGGGGATTGAAATTTTGTGTTTTAACTCACCAGAGCTGAAGGCTCCGGGACAGCTTATAGGATAGGCAGTTGTCCGTCGTCGTCTGCGTTGTCGTCGTGTGACGTCAACACATTTAAACATCTTCTTCTCTGAAGCCACTGGGCCGATTGGGCCCTGATTTAATCTGTAGCATCCTTGGGCTCGGGGATTGAAAGTTTGTGTTTTTTATGAAAATCGGCTCATTTGTTTGGTTGCTATGGCAACTTAGAATTTCCATAGACTTATAATGGGGAAAATTGAAAAATGGCATTTACTGCCAAGTCATTGCAGATATTTTGACATACTTTTATAGAAATGTTTCTTGAGGAAACTTCTCTCAGGCATATGCTTTTATGCCAACCTGAGGGTCCCCAAGGTTGTGCCGGGGCCATGCCCCACCCCCTCCACTCCATAAAAGGCCATATATCACAGAAACCATTCAGATCCCGACCCCTAAACCATATATATTCTTGTTCCTATTGATAAGACGCATTCAGTGACACCAACCTGGGGGTCCTCAGGGATGCGCTGAGGCTATTCCCCACCCCCTCCACTTAATAAAAGGCCCAATATCTTGAAAACCATTCAGATCCCCACCCCTAAACCATGTATATTCTTGTTCATTATGATAAGACCCATTCAATGACATCAACCTGGGAGTCCACGGGATGCGCCTAGGAAACCTTACAGATCCCCGCCCCTAAACCATATATATTCTTGATCCTTATGATAAGACACATTCATTGACACCAACCTGGGGGTCCTCAGGGGTGCGCCGGGGCCTTGCCCCACCCCTTCACTTCACAAACGGTCATATATCTCAGAAACTGTTCAGATCCTCACCCCTAAACCATATAATAGTCTTGTTCATTTTGATAAGACGCATTCAGTGACACCAACCTGGGGGTCCCCAGGGATGTGCTGGAGCCATGCCCCACCACCTCCATATCATAATCTCACAATATCTCGGAAACCCTACAGATGGCTACCCCTAAACCATATATATTCTTGTTCCTTATGATAAGACACATTCATTGACACCAATCTGGGAGTCTCCCGGGGCTTTGCCCCACCCCTCCACTTCACAAAAGGCCTTATATCTCAGAAACTGTTCTTAGCCCGACCCTAAACCATATATATTCATCTTCGTTATGATAAGACACATTCAGTGACACCAGCTTGTCCCCGGGGCATGCCCAGGCCATGCCCCATCACTTTACTTCATTAAAAGCCATATATCTCAGAAATAGTTCAGATCCCCACCCCTAAACCATATATGTGTTCCTTATGATAAGACTCGTTCAATCACACCAACCTTGGGGTCTCTTTGTGCTGAGGCAATGTGCCCCGCCCTTCTGCTTTATATTTGAGAAACCATTCAAATCCCCACCCCATAATCATGTATTTTCTTGTTCCTTATTATTAGCACACCTACTGCAGGGGGGTCCGCATTCCTATCCTTTCCACTTCATAAAAGGGCCTCAAATCTCAGAAACCTTTCAGATTCCCACCCCTAAACCATGTATATACTTGGTCTTTATGATAAGACACATTTAGGAACAACAATCTATGGCTGGCCTGGGATCAACAGGGCATGCCCCAACCCCTCCACCACTTATGAGGCCTTACAGATACCCACTGCTAAACCATATAATTATATTCTTGTTCCTTATGATAAGACGCATTTAATGATACCAACCAGGGCTCCATTGGGTCCATCGCCCACCCCCTCTACTTCATAAAAGGCCTAATGTTTCAGATACTGAGTCCACAATGGTGCTCATTTGGACATGGCGGTTCATTTGGTAGATTAAAATGATATCATGTTAAAATTCATGGCTGCCATTGGGAAGTGCCAACCTGAGCCCTGGTGAGCAAATAGGCCCATGGGCCTCTTGTTATGAAAATCGGCTTATTAGTGTGGTTGCTATGGCAACTTATAGTTTCAATAGACTTATAATGGGGAAAATTAAAAAATGACATTTACTGCCAAGCCTTTGCAGATATTTTGACAAAACTTTTATAGTAATATTCCATGTTTAAACTTCTTTTAGCCATATGCTTTTATGCCAACCTGGGAGTCCCCCAGGGTGTGCTGGGGCCAAGCCCCACCCCCTCAAATGCATAAAAGGCCATATCTCTCAGAAACCATTCAGATCCCCACCCCTAAAGTATATATATTCTTGTTTCTTATGATAAGACACATTCAGGGACACCAACCTGGGGGTCCCCTGGGATGTGCCAGGGCAATGCCCCACCCCCTTCACTTTGTAAAATGGCCAATATCTCAGAAATTGTTCAGATCCCCACCCCTAAAGCATATATATTCTTGTTCCACATGATAAGATGTATTCAGTGACACCAACCTGGGGTCACCTGGGATGTGCCCGGGCATGCCTTCCCCCCCCCCCCCCTCACACACACACTTTCAAAAGGCCCAATATCTCAGAAACCATTCATATCCCCACCCCTAAACCATATATATTCTTGTTCCTTATGATAAGCCACATTCAGTGATACCAACCTTGGGGTGCGCTGGGGCCATTCCCCACCCCTCCACTTCATAGAATGCCCTATATCTCAGAAGTGAGTTATAGTTTTACGTCCCACCAACAGCTAAGGTCATACGAGGACGGACTTGGGTTTAAAGACTCATCCGAAAGTCTGGAGAAGCCCGGAATTGATCCTGTGATCCCTGGTTTTGCAAGGCGAGTAGCGTAACCACTGCACCACGGAGGCTTCTTATCCCCTATATCTCAGAAACCATTCAGATCCCCACCCCTAAACTATATATATTCTTGTTTCTAATGATAAGACGCATTCAGGGAACCAATTTGGGTGTCCCCTAGGATGTGCCGGGGCCATGCCCCACCCCTCTACTTCGTAAAAGGCCCAATATCTCAGAAACCGTTCAGATCCCCACCCCTAAAGCATATAAATTCTTGTTCATTATGATAAGACACATTCAGTGATACCAACCTAAGCGTCTCCCGGGCCGCACGGGGATAATGCCCCGCCCCTCCACTTAATATACGCACAGGGACTATGCCCCACCCCTCCACTTAATATAATGCGGTATATCTTGGAAACCATTCAGATCCCCACCCCCAAACCATATATATTCTTGTTCCTTATGATAAGAGGCATTCATTGACACCAACCTTGGGGTCCCCTGTGATGTGCCCAGGCCATGCCCAACCCATTCCACTTTGTAAAAGGCCCAATATCTCAGAAACCATTTAGATCCTCAACCCCTAAACCATACATGTTCTTGTTCCTTATAATAAAACACATTCAGTGATACCAACCTAGGGGTCTCTGGGGTTGTGCTGGCGGCCATGCCCCATCTTTCCACTTCATAATATGCCATATATCTCAGAAACTGTTCAGATCCCCACCCCTAAAATGTGTATATTTGTGTTCCTAAGAATACGACTCATTCACTCACATGAACCTGGGGTCTCTATGTGCTAGGGCAACATGCTGATGCTATTGCCTGCCCCTCCACTTCATAAAAGGCCATATATTCCAGACACCATTAAGATCACCACCTCATAATCATATACATGTATATTCTTGTTCCTTATGATTAGACACCTTCAGTCGCACCAACTTGGTGGTCCACAGGGGCCATTCCTCCTCTTTATTTTAATAAGAGGGCCTCATATCTTGGAAACTGTTCAGATCCCCGCACCCCTAAACAATATATTTTCTTGGTCCTTATGATAAGACACATTCAGCGGCAACAATCTTGGCTTTCCTGGGGTCTGCAAGGGCCATGCTCCAACCCCTCCACAGCTTAAAAGGCCTTATATCTCAGGAACTGCACACACATCCCAAACCCCTAAACGATATATATTCTTGTTCCTTATGATAAGATGGATTCAGTGATACCAACCTGGGATCTGTTGGGTCCATGTCTCAACCCTCCTCCTCATGAAAGGCCTAATATTTCAGATACAGAGTCCACATGGGTGCTCATTTGGAAATGGGGGTTTGTTTGGGAGACTTTATAATCAATAAATTGAAACCTGAAACCATACATAGCTGCCAGTGGGCAGTGCCCGCCTGAGCTCTGGTGAGCATTGTGGCCCATGGGCCTCTTCTTGTTTGACTGTCTGTCTTTCTACAGAATGGCTTGAGCTAGTTTGGGTCTAATGTGTAGATGACCTGATTAACTTTTGACGAAATTCCAAAAATATGTTATGGAGTTATGCCCCTTTTTGGACTTATGCAACAGAATATCTTGAGAACCGCTTGAGCTAGGCTCATGATATTTGGCATACAGTTTGGGTCTAATGTGTAGATGACCTGATTAAGGTTCTGCCCTGTCCGTCCATCAGTCCGTCCGTCCGTTACACTTTAAGTACCTAGGTAAACTACAGAATGGCTTGAGCTATAGGATCTTGAAATTATATATATGGCATGAGCATGAAAAATAAGCAGACCTTTTTTTAGCTCACCGTCACGTAGTGATGAGGTGAGCTTTTGGGATCACTTTTTGTCCGTCGTCCGTCGTGCGTGCGTCCGTGCGTCCGTAAACAATTTCTTTAAACGACATCTCCTCCTTAACCACTGATCGGATTTTGACCAAACTTCACAGGAATGATCCTTAGGTGGTCCCCTTTCAAAGTTGTTCAAATGGTTCCGGTCCGTTGCACATCTAGGTCACAGGAGCCAAAAAAAGATTTTTTTCACCAAAAACTTAAAAAATCTTCTTCTCTGAAACCACAAAGCCCAGGTCTTTCATATTTGGTATGAAGCTTCATCTAGTGGACCCCTACCAAGATTGTTCAAATTATAGTGCTGGGGCCAAAAATGCCCCTGCCCCGGGGCTCTTTGGTTTTACACGGGCTTATATAGGAAAATCTTCAAAAATCTTCTTCTCTGAAACCACAAGGCCCAGCTAGGTCTTTGATTTTTGGTACGAAGCTTCATCTAGTGGACCCCTACCAAGATTGTTCAAATTATAGAGCTGGGGCCAAAAATGCCCCCGCCCCGGGGCCCTTTGGTTTGACATAGGCTTATATAGGAAAATCTTTAAAAATCTTCTTCTCTGAAACCACAAGGCCCAGGACTTTGATATTTGGTATGAAGCTTCATCTAGTGGACCCCTACCAAGATTGTTCAAATTATAGTGCTGGGACAAAAAATGCCCCCGCCCCGGGGCCATTTGGTTTGACATAGGCTTATATAGGGAAAATCTTTAAAAATCTTCTTCTCTGAAACCACAAGGCCCAGGACTTTGATATTTGGTATGAAGCTTCATCTAGTGGACCCCTACCAAGATTGTTCAAATTATAGTGCTGGGACAAAAAATGCCCCCGCCCCGGGGCCCTTTGGTTTTACATAGGCGTATATAGGGAAAATCTTTAAAAATCTTCTTCTCAGAAACCGCAAGGCCCAGGACTTTGATATTTAGAATGAAGCTTCATCTAATGGACCTCTACCAAGATTGTTCAAATTATAGCCCTTGGGCCAGAAATGTCCCCGCCCCGGGTCCTTGGGTTTTACGTAGACTTATATAGGGAAAATCTTTAAAAATCTTCTTCTCTGAAACCACAAGGCCTAGGTCTTTTATATTTGGTATGAAGCTTCATCTAAAGGACCCCTAACAAGATATTTCAAATTATAGTGCTGAGGCCAAAATTGTCTCCGCCTCGGGGCCCTTTGGTTTTACATAGGCTTATGTAGGGAAAATCTTTAAAAATCTTCTTCTCTGAAACCACCAGGACTTTGATATTTGGTATGAAGCTTCATCTAGTGGACCCCTACCAAGATTGTTCAAATTATAGTGCTGGGACAAAAAATGCCCCCGCCCCGGGGCCCTTTGGTTTTACATTGGCTTATATAGGGAAAATCTTTAAAAATCTTCTTCTCTGAAACCACAAGGCCCAGGTCTTTGATATTTGGTATGAAGCTTCATCTAGTGGACCCCTACCAAGATTGTTCAAATTATAGTGCTGGGGTAAAAACTGCCCCGGTCCCGGGGCCCTTTGGTTTTACATAGGCTTATATAGGCAAAATCTTTAAAAATCTTCTTCTCTGAAACCGCAAGGCCCAGGACTTTGATATTTAGAATGAAGCTTCATCTATTGGACCTCTACCAAGATTGTTCAAATTATAGCCCTTGGGCCAAAAATGCCCCCGCCCCGGGGTCCTTTGGTTTTACGTAGACTTATATAAGGAAAATCTTTAAAAATCTTCTTCTCTGAAACCACAAGGCCTAGGTCTTTTATATTTGGTATGAAGCTTCATCTAAAGGACCCCTAACAAGACTATTCAAATTATAGTGCTGTTTGGTATGAAGCTTCACCTTTAAGACCTCCCTCAACATTATGCACATTAAAGCCCTGGGGCCAATAATGGCCCTCTCTGGGGCCCACTTGTTACACTATGGATCAGGTGAGCGATCCAGGGCCATCATGGCCCTCTTGTGTTTTATATTGTAAACAGTTTCTTCAAATGACATCCTCTCCTAAACCACTGATCGGATTTTGACCAAACTTCACAGGAATGATCCTTAGGTGATCCCCTTTCAAACTTGTTCAAATGGTTCCGGTCCATTGCACATATAGGTCACAGGAGCCAAAAATATATTTTTTCACCGAAAACTTAAAAAATCTTCTCTGAAACCGCAAGGCCCAGGTCTTTGATATTTGGTATGAAGCTTGATCTAGTGGACCCCTACCAAGATTGTTCAAATTATAGTGCTGGGGCCAAAAATGCCCCTGCCCCGGGGCTCTTTGGTTTTACACGGGCTTATATAGGAAAATCTTCAAAAATCTTCTTCTCTGAAACCACAAGGCCCAGGTCTTTGATTTTTGGTATGAAGCTTCATCTAGTGGACCCCTACCAAGATTGTTCAAATTATAGAGCTGGGGCTAAAAATGCCCCCGCCCTGGGGCCCTTTGGTTTTACATGGGCTTATATAGGGAAAATCTGTAAAAATCTTCTTCTCTGAAACCGCAAGGCCCAGGTCTTTGATATTTGATATGAAGCTTCATCTAGTGAACCCCTACCAAGATTGTTCCAATTATAGTGCTGGGGCCAAAAACGTCCCCGCCCCAGGGCCTTTTGGTTTTACATTGGCTTGATATATAGGGAAAATCTTTTAAAATCTTCTTCTCTGAAACTGCAAGGCCCAGGTCTTTGCTATTTGGTTTGAAGCTTCATCTAGTGGACACCAACCAAGATTGTTCAAATCATTGTCCTGGGGCAAAAAATGCCACCCCTCTGGGGCCCTTTGGTTTTACATAGACTTATATAGGGAAAATCTTGATAAATCTTCTTCTCTGAAACAACAAGGCCTAGGTCTTTGATATTTGGTATGGAGCTTCAGCTAGTGGACCAAGATTGTTCAAATTATAGCCCTGAGGCCAAAAATGGCCCGGCCTTGGGGCCCTTTGGTTTTACATAGACTTATACAGGGAAAATCCTTTAAAATTTTCTTCTGTGAAACCACAAGGTCTTTGATATTTGGTGTGAAATTTCATCTAGTGGACCTCTATCAAGATTGTTCAAATAATAGCCCTATGGGCCAAAAATGCCCTGCCCCGAGACCCTTTGGTTTTACATAGACTTATACAGGGAAATCTTTAAAAATCTTCTCTGAAACTGCAAGGCCCTGGTCTTTGATATTTGGTATGGAGCTTCATCTAGTTGACAATTATAGCCTTTGTTGATATTTGGTATGAAGCTTCACCTTTTTAGACCTCCCTCAACATTATGCACATTATAACCTTGGGGTCAAAAATGCCCCTCCCTGGGGCCCACTTGTTACTCTATGGATCAGGTGAGCGATCCAGGGCCATCATGGCCCTCTTGTTTTTTGTCCTTGCGGAGTTATGCCCCTTTTTTGACTGTCTGTCAGTCCGTCTGTCCGTTACGCTTTAAGTAGCTAGGTAAACTACAGAAAGGCTTGAGCTAGGATCTTGAAATTTCATATATGGCATGAGCATGAAAAATAAGCAGACTCATATTTTTTTCTTTTCTGTCGGACTTGTCTTTGTGGAGTGATGTCCCTTTTTGGACTTATGCATTGTGGCTATAGTGAAACCTTGTGAACAAGATATCTGGAGAACCCCTGGAGCTAGGCTCATGATATTTGGCATACAGTTTGGGTCTACTGTGTAGATGACCTGATTAACTTTTGACGAAATTCCGAAATTTTAACTGAGTTTTGCGCCTTTTTCGACTTTAGCATTGTGGCTTTGGGGAAACCTTGTGAACAAAATATCTTGAGAAACGCTTGAGCTAGGCTCATGATATTTGGCATACAGTTTGGGTCTAATGTGTTGATGACCTGATTATCTTTTGACGAAATTCCGAAAATATTAAATGGAATTATGCCCCGTTTTTGACTTATGCATTGTGGCTATAGGGAAACCTTGTGAACAAAATATCTGGAGAACCGCTTGAGCTAGGCTCATGATATATGGCATACAGTTTGGGTCTAATGTGTAGATGACCTGATTATCTTTTGACGAAATTCCAGAAATATTTAACGGAGTTATGCCCCTTTTTGGACTTATGAATTGTGGCTATAGGGAAACCTTGTGAACAAAATATCTGGAGAAACGCTTGAGCTAGGCTCATGATATTTGGCATACAGTTTTGGTCTAATGTGTAGATGATCTTATTAACTTTTGACCAAATTCCGAAAACTTGTAATGGAGTTATGCGCCATTTTCGACTTAAGCATTGTGGCTATGGGGAACCTTGTGAACAAAATATCTGGAGAACTTCTTGAGCTAGGCGCATGATATTTGGCATACAGTTTAGGTCTAATGTGTGGATGACCTGATTAACTTTTGACGAAATTCCGAAAATATTTAATGGAGTTATGCCGCTTTTTGGACTTATTTTAAAAGGCTAAGCTAAAGCAAATAATGTATGTCCTTTCAGGGGTATTATCACATCAGGGCAAACAGTGTCTTCATTGGTAATGAATGTGTTGTGTCCATAATGTAGTCGCATTGAGGTCATTTTGTGTCCTAGGCCCAAGGTCTCAATTGACATATTAGAATACATTTTCTCTAAAAGCACTTGGCCATTTTTATTTAAATTTACATGCAGCCTAAGGACTGTAAGGAAACAAAAATTTATTCAAATGTTCCAGGATTTATTCAAATGTTCCGGGTCACATGACTAAGATGGCCCCATGCCTGAAAAGGTTAAAAACCTTCTTCTCCAGAACTAATGGGCCGCTTGTCCTGAACTTGGTTTGTAGCATTGGGTGACTGGGTACCAGACTGAGTAAGTTTGCAACAATGCTGGCACTAGGTTGACCATGACCTATTTTACATCAGGGTCAAATTGGTTGATATGGCTTTTAAATGGTGAAAAGTTTGAACAATGCATCTTTTGAACATGAGAATAGAAACAAAATGAATTCTAAAAGGTCATGATAATTTGATGACCTTGGCACGTCACTTGGATTGCAGATCCATTAACATTTCAAAATACTTTTTTTTAAACCACTGTGCCAATTTCATTTGGATTTTATATAATGGACCAGGGGTACCGGTATGCCAATTTAGTTGACTGGTCCAGGTCATGTGGCTAAGATGACCACCATGCCCTATTATGGTAAAGACTTTAAAAAAACTTCATCTCCGGAATTACTCGGCTGATTGTCTTGAAACTTGGTATGTAGCATCAGGTGATTTGAGTAATACTAAATTTGCACAAGGGCTCAGGGGAGCGACCAGGACCTCATGGTATTCTTGTTTTGATTACCGATAACCTGCTAAACAATAACATAGCATCTTTCACCACTACATCTTTGTTCATGCAACATAGAAAGTTTGTTGTGGCATTATACAGATGTAGCATTTCAACAAAGCAAGTATTTTAAAAGTCTGCAGTAGAAAGGGTGCTGTTACTTACTACACAGTGAAGCGTGAATTTTTTTTTTAGACTTTTCGCACTTCTGCTAAGAACTTAATTTTAGAACCCTGGAATGTTTTAGAGCAAAAATGAGTCGCCCAGACTTTATAGGTGGTACCGTTGTTAGACATACAGCGCAAACCCAGGTCGGATAGACAGTACTTTGCTTCTGATCAGGGTCGGCACTGTTTGCCATATGTATGTAGCAACAGTTATGAACATGATTCAGGCCCATACACAGACTCTGAAAAGGGACGTGGGGAGGGTGCGAATTTCAGGTATTTTGCAGAGGGTGAAAAACTGCATGAATCTGAGATAATTTCCAAAAGGGGGAGGGGGCTGCGTTTGCACCCTCCACACTCTGTGTGCGGGCCTGCATCAACAGGTAACATGAACTTTTTTGTTTAAACATACCGCTAAAGGGGCTCGGTTACAGATCACTGTTATTCAGGAGCCGAAAATGTAGTGGTGGGACTGACCGAGGAGAAAAGAGAGAGGAGATACTATTGTGCGCACAAGATAATATCTTGTTCGCACAACTTAATATCTTGTTCGCACAACATATTAAAAATTCATGTCCCTTAAAATTCCCGGGTTACGTAGAAAATGCTACCATGTATTTTCTTCTTTTTTTTCAGACAAAAAATTGACTGAATACTTTTCTTATAATGGAGCGTTTTAACGGGTACCCACAGTCTATAAAAAAGAGAACCTGTTGCTTGCTATTGTCCGCGTGACTATCCCTGACCATCTGACCAATGAAACCAATAGGGTTTATGAACATGCACGGTCCGACTCGCACCGCTTTGCCTGGGTAGGCTTAGATCCTCTAAGTGATTTACTAGTACTCGTGTGCGGTCGGTTGCAGCTCTGCGTGGAAGCATCATGCAGCCCATCTATTTCTTCAAGCCCCGATGTGCGGGCGGACTGTGACTGTACTCGTGCACTTGGGCATTGACAAACAGAATCTACATAATCAGACACCACATAGCATGATGTCTGATCAGATCTACTGTGTTTGTTTAAAGTTAAACGAACAGTTCGATTCTCAGTTCAGGACCATTTTCCCAACCTACACGCAGAGACGATCGACCCACCAGTACTCTCAGTGCTTTGATTTTAAGCATGCAATCGATTCTGTTGGTGGTGTGTTGGCAAAATAATCTCACCAAATACACAATACAGTATTTGCTGTCCTGGTGGACACCAAGGTGACAATGGTGTCCACAACAAATTTGGTGTCCACAACGACATTTCTTCAAAATATATATCTGCGTCAAATATACTATTATAACACAATAGATACTTGGCTTAATACAGGTTTCAAAGTGTGACTCTTTTTCTATCTCAACTACTGATGCTAAAATGTAAGTATTTTAGTTTGGTGTCCATTAGTTGGTTATTTTTCTGGTGGTTCACAGTGAATGCAAGTTGAGGTGACAAATTGTTCACAAGGATAGAAATGCGAGACTGTGTGTGTGTGTGTGTGTGTGTGTGTGTGTGTGTGTGTGTGTGTGTACTTAAAGTGATCAAGAAGTCACATTGTTATCTTTACATATGAATTCATTGTTTTTGAAATGTTGTTATTTTTGAAACATTTATTCCATTTACACCAAAGTTTATAAGGTGAGATTTGGACATGATGACCATAGTTTTGTGTTTACTAAATATGAATTGCAGTCACATTGTTACCTGTACATATAATTGAATTTTGTTTAAGAAATTCTTGTTGAACAAAAACTATATACAACAAAAGATAACAGCAAAATTAACACTGAAAACTATTGAGTGGCACAAAATATGTCTTGTAAACGTATTCTCAAGTGATATTGACAGTCCCTAGAGAAAACCTTTTGCAATGGATAGTCAGGGATAAACAAATAAACAACAGTTAGACTTGAGAGTAATTTATCTCAAGTTGGATAAAAAATCTCACAAAATCTGAAGCTACGTCTAAAATGACTGGTATGCTGTTGATTTGGATGTTTAATCTCAACACAACCTTACCACCAATACAAAATTAGACAAGACAGGCAGAAAGAAAACTATGGGCAGGATTTCAGTGGTACATTTGATGAGACTACGCTAACGGCCCCACGAATCAGATAGACATGCGACTCGCGAAGGCTCCAATTAAACTAATAAGCTATAACCATCGCCGGTGGCCCGTGTCCGATTGTGGTGAGCTTTGTTCTCCTCCAAATTTTACATTCGATCCCTGGCATAAATTTCCTGGTACCGCAGTTCCAAACAACTTCAAGAGAGAGAGAGAGAGAGAGAGAGAGAGAGAGAGAGAGAGAGAGAGAGAGAGAGAGAGAGAGAGAGAGAGAGAGATTTTCTATCATCTTTTGTAATGCAGGACTGATCAGTAACAGGGTATGTGAACCTAGGTAGACAGTATTGATAAGGGACTTTGAGCTCTTTTGCGACAAGCAGTGATAGTCAACATGTCCCGTTTGTAGATATGCCTGCATTCACTTTCGAATACTCTGATTTGTTTGTGCAAATGTACAGGCTGATCTGAGTCTTCGCCGATGAGACATGCCGACCTGAACTATTTCGTGTGCATATGCTCTGAAATGATAATGCTTGCATTATAATGCCAACTTATTTTTTCTGACACTTATATTATTAAGTTCAATCCCTTGCCAATGAACTACTTTAAAAATACCGTTTCTTGCAACATTGTAAATCCAGACAGCGGGAAATTTCTTTAATCTTTTAGAACTATATCTTTCCGTTCACTTCTACCTTGAGCAATTTGCCTAAACATGCCCAGGAAAGTAAACGTAAAGTTAGATAAGCAGAAACAAGACTTAGTGTAACAGTCTCACAACTTGACGATGTTCGCGGAAGAAGATTTACAAAATAGCGGTGACAGGGTGACTGGCATGGCTATGGCGTTACGCGCGGGTCACTTTATATTTTATTTACTTATTTATTTATTTTGGTTTCGTTTTACGACCCTTTCAAGATTATTTTACTTAATTTGTGCCAATCGTTAATCAGAGTTGGGTGAAAACGGTAGCCAGGAATCGATACAATTAACCCTCAGCTCTCATCAGAAACACCAAAGAAAAAGAAACACAAACCTGAAACAACAAACCCCAACGGAAACATCAACAGCGGAGAGCCAAAAGGACAGTTACTTTCCCACAAAATGTCAAATTGGCCATCCAAAACCAAATAATATAAGCGATACACACACTCAAAGACAAGCCATAACCAAACATAAACCGCGACAGAAGAACCGCCTTGGAACGGTCAGTGAAAAGAAGTCCTCGTGAGAGGGACGGGGGGCTTAAATCGATTTTACGAGGCCACAATCCTCGCCCTTACTGTGGTCGCGATTTAGACAAATATTTTTTTTCAATCCGCATGAAGGCCTCCTAATCCTGAACTAGGGGGAGCACTGTGGTACAGTGGGAAAACCGTAATACTCTAAATTGAGAAGTTCTGGACTCGATTCCCCACAAAATTTACTGTTCTGGGGAGAATCGCTAGGAAACCTCTAGACCGTTCAGTAATTCGACCCAAAAACGGCCACTTACCTTGATTTAAACTCTTATCTGTGTCTTTCAGTTGTAGGAGAATGGCGTTAGCAATTGGTATCATCATAGCTGTAGTAGCCGTGTTACTGATCCACATTGATAAGAACCACGTAGGCATCATAAGACCAAGCATCAACCTGAATCACAAATAGAATCCATCGTCACTGTTTAGTGGGAACACATTATGAAAACATGCCTATAACAAAAATAAACCGCGTTCTTTATCGCTGAAAAAAAAAAAAAACATTTTAAGCTGAAAAATTATGATATTTTTTCTTATTTCTGCTCCAAATATAGATTCTGAGTACTTGTTAGAACTGCCTCACAATCTTTTTTTTTCTTAGGAGCAGAAATAAGAAAAATAAGGTTTACCCCTGTAAAGCCCAGTTTTACTATATAAAAGTAGGGTTAAAGGGGGTCAAAATTATATAGGCGTGTTTTCGTGTAGAGAGAAATACCAGCCCGAGGTTACAGCAGTCACCTGTTTTCCCTCGTTTCCCTCTTTACCGTAGGCTTTCCTGTCCCCACAGAACAACAAAAGTAGTACACATAATTGCGGTTCTGGCGCACTAACCTCTAGAAGCCGGTCACCAACCGAGGAGACCCCCAGGCCCTGTTCCAGCCTCCCTCTAGAAGCTAACCAATAGGGTTTATATGTATGGACAGTCCGACCCGCACCACTTTGCCTGGGCCTGAGGGATAAGCGGCTTACCGGTACTCGTGTGCGGTCGGTTTCATCATCATACAGCCCAAACTATTACTCCAAGCCCCAATGGGTGGGGTCAAGCCGTCCCAATGGTTGGGGGTCAAAATAGGCACTATGCCCCGCCCCAATGGGTGGGGATCAAACTAGGAACTATGACTGTTTCCTTTTTCCCCTTATCCCTCTGAATAATATTAAAATTTAGCCACACCCATTTCTGACATTGAATCAATTAGGTGTTATTTATTCCTACAAATACACAAACTGAATGACAAAGCCTGTATATCCTGATCAGTTGGCTTCTTCAAGCCAGCTGATCTGAATCTACACTGTTTGAAAAGGGGTAAGAGTTGTCTTGAACAGCAGGATAAGGGTTAAACCATAAATTATGTACCGTAAAAATCCTAGGGTTCGGACCCCTTGAGGACTTGCTGTGGTTCTCCTAGAGTTTTAGCCATCTCGAAAATATGCCTATATTATTTTGACTCCCTTGGACCCAACTTTTATATAGTAAAACTGGGGTTAGCAGATGTCAACATTACTTTTCTTATTTCTGCTCTAAAATATAGATTGTGGGTACTTGTTAGAACCGCCTCAGTACCCACAGTCTATAGTTTGAGCAGAAATAAGAGTGAGTGAATGAGTGAGTGTTTGAGTTTTATGCAACAGCTAACGTCATACGGAGACGGGATCTCGGTTTAAAGACTCATCCGAAAGTCTAGAGAAGCCTGGGATCGATCCTGCGATCCCTGGTTTACAAGATGAGTAGCGTAACCACTACACCACGGAGGCTTCTTGCAGAAATAAGATTTTCAACTTAAAATGTTCGTTTTTTCGGCGGTAAAGGTTACAATGTATTTGTATATGCATGTTTTCGTAATGAAATTTGTTTCTCGATCCGGGAAGGAGTCCGGGAGCTGGGGACGGAATTTACAGACAGTGAGGAGCAGTCTGGTCTGGGTCTGCAGTGTTTGCTTATGCCGGTCTTTCCCAAAGCTTGGGCGGCCCCCGCCCATCGGGGCTTAAAGAAATACATTACGATAACTCGTGCGACATAGTTTATTTTTCACATCTCAAAAATGGCTACATTTCTGATGAAAAACCGTGATATTTTTGTTATAAATGCACAAAACATATGTTGTGGGTGCTCGTTAGAACCTCCTCGTTGCGGCGGTTCTAACGAGTGCCCACAACCTATGTTTTGGAGCAGAAATATGAAAAATAATGTTTACACCCGTGAACCTACGTTTACTCTATATGAAATTGGGGTTGAGGGGGGTGGGGGTCATTTCACGGACATATTCGCATTCTGTGGCGTCAGATCTGGGCCTGCACCGTTTGCCAAATACCCGTTTTGGGGTTTCTGGGACAAAATGGGATAATGCTACACAGGAAAAGCTGTTTAAGGTGTACACTTTCCGACATTTACAAAACGGCTTTTGAATAGTTTTTTGCATCAACAATAATACATAACCCTTTTTGTACCAAATGGAATCTTCCTTCCTATATATAGCAGAAGTTCATTTCAAAATTTAGGTGTGTCAGGTCGTGTTTTCACCAAAATTTATTTGGAAAATGACTGAACTTTTAGCAAACAGTTGAGACCCTGGTCAGACACTGCGTTTTGCGGCGTCTGATCTGGGCTTGCACTGTTTGCCAGGGTACCCGTTTTGGGGTTTCTGGTACTAAATGGGTTAAAAAATGTTATGTTTCAGTTATGGATCCACTGTAAGGGGTACCCCACTGCTCCATTTAAAGTGTCCCAGGCAGACTTCTAGAAGTCCCAGACTCAATATCCTGCGTCAAGGGAAACCATGCTATTAATAACTTGTTACCTGGATTTTGTAAATTGTTTGTTTGTTTGATTATTTTAGGTTTAATTTCCCCATCAACACCGTATAGGTCATTTTGGAGACGTTGCTTCCAATTTTGTGGAACTTTTACCCGACATTGAGATGAAATGACATCTCAAGCCCTGTCGCCCAATGAAACCAGTAGGGTTTATAAGCATGGACGGTCCGATTCGCACCGCTTTGCCTAGGCAGGCTTAGATCCTCTAAGCGGTTTGCAAGTACTCGTGTGCGGGTCTGTTTCAGCTCTGCGTGGAAGCATCATGCAGCCCATCTACTTCTTCAAATAACGGGCCTCCGTGGCCTAATGGATAAGAGCGCTGACTCTTAGTCATTAGGTCTCTCACCGCCGTGGGTTCGAGCCTCGCTCGGGTCACGTGTGAGACGCCAAGTTCTGCAACGGAAGGTCAGGTGGTTTTTCTCCGGGTACTCCGGTTTTCGCCCACCTATGATTAACGATCGGCTCGATATGAGTGAAATAATCTTGAAAGGGCCGTAAAACCCAAACCAAAAAAAAAACAACAAAAAAACAAAAAAAAAAAAAACTTCTTCAAATAAGAAAAATAATGTATACCCCCGTAACCCCCGGTTTTCTCTATATGAATTGGGGTTTAGTGGAGTCTTCATTTTACGGACATTTTCACGTGATGGATGGGCTGCAACCAACCCCGTAAACCCCATTTTCTTTATATAAAGTGGGGTATAGTGGGGTCTTCATTTCACGAACTAGTTCACGTGATGTGGCACTTGAATTATGATGTTCTGTTCAGTGTAGTTTATAAAACGGTATACCCCTAAAATAGGCAGTGGGAAAAAAACAACAGAAAAAAACACACTTTAAAACAGGCCTGTTTTTATTTTATTTGAAGCCAAATAACTATTTCATTCTAGAACTTCATCACATGAAGGCTGTTTACCCTGATAATTTTCTACAGCATTTTGCTGCCTGTTCACCAGTAATTAGTAGCACCGGACATCTGCAATGGTGCTGGGGTAGTCAAAAAGAAATGAAGTCTTTAGCTGGTTGGAGTGAAGTTTGAACAATACATTGTTTACTTCCACATCACGTGAACAAGTCCGTGAAATGAACACCCCCTAAACCCCACTTTATATAGGGAAAACTGGGGTTTACGGGGGTATACATTATGTTTCTTATTTCTTCTCCAACACACTAGGTTGTGGGTACTCGTTAGAACCGCCTCAATGAGGCGGTTCTAAGGAGCACCCACAACCTATGTTTGCAGTATAAATAAGAAAACTATCACGAATTTTCATAAGAAAAGTAACCATTTTGGAGATGTGAAAAAATACACTATTTCGCACGGGTGTGTTATCGTAATGAGTTTGAAGGATTGTTTGGTTTCATATGATGTTTAACGTCGCCGTCAACACTGTTAAGGTCATTTTGGAGACGTTGCTTCCAATTTTGTGGACCAGTATACACATGTATAAGCGAAATTATCTTGAAAGGGCTGCAAAACCTGAATGAGATAAAAAAAAAATAAAAAAAAAAAAGTTTTGAACAGAAACACCACTCAACAGTTAAATAAAGTGGATATAATAGGCGTTGAAAAGAAATACTTGGTGCAGCAACCTTCCGGGTATGCAGTGAAAGTGAAGTTACTGAAAGGATTGTACAAATGTCTGATTGCTGATTTAACCCTTTTTGTACCAAATGGAATCTTCCTCCTCATCTATAGCAAGATTTCAAAATTTAGGGGTGTCAGATTGTGTTTTCTTCAAAACTGATTTGGAAAATGGCTGAACTTTAAGCAAACAGTTGAGGCCCTGATCAGACGCCGCGTTCTGCCGCGTCTGATCTGGGCCGGCACTGTTTGCCGGTACCCGTTTTGGGGTTTCCGGTACGAAATGGGTTAAATATTGCTTTTTGAATGTATTTTATCAGGCTTTTCCCATCAAAATACAGAGAGATAGCAAGAATATAAAGGATATAAGATTTTACATTGCATCCGACAAGGCGCTTTTTCATCCGAAAAGTAGTGATGTTTTTCTAATTATTTCACAGAAAGGTGTTGTTGGTATTCTTTAGAATCGTCTCGGCTAGGTGCTACTCATAAGTACCAACAACATATGTTTATTGGCAAAAATAAGAAAAATAATTTTTAGAAACCCCCTCTCTTCTTGGGCTATGATTGTTGTTTGTTTGATTTGAGGTTTTGACGTCCCAGTCAATACTGTAAAGGTCATTTTGGAGACGTTGCTTCCAATTTTGTGGGACTTTCCCCGACATTGAGATGAAATGACACATCAAGCCCTGCCGCCCAATGAAACCAATAGGGTTTATAAGCATAGACGGGCCGACTGGCACCACTTTGCCTGGGCAGGCTTAGATCCTCTGAGCGGTTTAGCAGTACTCGTGTGCGGGTCGGTTTCAGCTCTGCGTGGAAGCATCATGCAGCCCATCTATTTTTTCAATCCCCAATTGGCGCGGACTGTCTTGGGCTATGAAAGGGCTAGCAAGAAAAAGAATGTATGAAAAAAAAGGAGAATACATTAGAAGGAAAAATCATTACGATTACACACTCGTGCGACATAGTGCATTTTTCACATCTCTAAAATGGCTACTTTTCTGATGAAAATCCGCGATATTTTTTTTTACAAAAACTGCAAACATAGGTTGTGGGTGCTCGTTAAAACCGCCTCATTGAGACCCATAACCTATGTTTTGGAGAAAAAATAAGAAAAATAATGTATACCCCCGTCAACCCCAGTTTTCTCTATATAAAGTGGGGTATAGGTGGGTCTTCATTTCACGGACTTGTTCACGTCACGTGTAGGATAGATTTTCTTACTTCTCTGCCAAACATTTACCAGGAGGTGGGAAACTAAGAAAACTTTAACAGAAAATGGAAACCCTTTCCAGGAGGGTGGAAAACAGAAAATGTTCTCATCTGGAACACTGAGCTGAGCACTGTTACGTTACACTATGATTGTATCAAGAGTAAAATGCATCCATTAAATCATATCTACCCAGGAATGTCTTGATGGGCTTTAATATCCCCCACAAAAAAATTAGTTTGACTTAAGGATACCACTTATTCAAATTATTTGCCCCCGACCATCGGGCCTTGAATAAATAGATGGGCTGCAAGATGCTTCCACGCAGAGCTGAAACTGACCGCACCTGAGTACTGGTAAACCGCTTAGAGGATCTAAGCTTTCCCGGGCAAAGTTGTGCGAGTATGCCTGTCCATTCATATAAACCCTATTGGTTTCATTGGGCGGCAGGGCTTGAGATGTCATTTCATCCCAATGTCGCTTGAGATGTCATTTCATCCCAATGTCGGGTAAAAGTCCCACACAATTGGATTCAACGTCTCCAAAATGACCTATGTAGTGTTGACGAGGACGTAAAGCCTCAAATCAAACAAACAAACAATATTTAAATTATTGAAAAACTTTTTATTTCACTGTTGATCATCGTACAGTTTCTGAAAATCGGAAGCTGCTGCTACTTTACGCTCATAAATCGTTAGCTGCTTTACACGACATTTATGAAAAACATTAAAAGACAACAAAATTCATTAATGACACTTTTGTTGAACACATGTTTTGGAAGGTAAGAGCCGTTTCTTTTCAAATTTGCTTCGATTTGCAATCATAAGGCGCCCTGTTCTTTCCAAGAAAACGATTCTGATGCTGCATTAGTGATTTCTTATCCTTGATGCGATGATCGTTACTTTTTTACATTTTGTCTTTTTACTGATACTGCGTCGGTCACATTTGACCATTACCGCATACACTCCAGGTTTTGCAGGATGAAAGCCTACACAGTAATCATGTAATTACGGTAGGGATCTTTAACATGCACAGGGGATGGTTCTCCTGCACTTGGGGCCTCCAGTTAACGTCCCGATCCGAAGGACGGTGCACTTTATGACATTCATCCCTACAAATGATGCCAGTGGAGTGTGTTCGGACACCGAAATTTTATCGTCGCTGCCGGGGATCGAACCCGGTACCTCTAGCATCAGAGGCAAGTGCACTAACCACTGAACTATCACGCACCAATGTGCCTGTCATGTGGTAAGTTTACACATGTTTTAAACAAGCGAAGCCTTAATACAGTTATAAACCAGGTATTGCAATATCCGTTCGCTTGTTCTGTATTCCTACCATCAAAATAATAACTGCTTTGTTCAGGGCCTATCATTTTGGCGACTGTAGCCTAGGTATTCAGCTCTTCAGAGCCGAAGGCTCCGGGGGAGCTTATATGATAGGCAGTTGTCCGTCGTCGTCTGCGTCTGCGTCTACGTCGTCTGGCGTCAACAACTTCAAAAGACATCTCCTCTGAAGCCACCGGGCTGATTCACAAGGAACCAGAGCTTAGATATTTAGTATGTAGCAACGTCAAGTAGTCGCCTATATAAATCCTGCCAATCATGCCCATGGGGTCTAAATTGGTCACGCCTCAGAGCTCCTTAGCTTCCATAGACTTATAATGGGGAAAAAATTTTCAAAAATCTTCTTCTCCGAAACCATAAAACCCATAGCTAAGATATTTAGCTTGTAGCAACATTATATGGTCACCTACGTAAATCCTGCCAATAATGCCGCTGGGGTCAGAATTGGCCACGCCCCGGAGGTCATAAGCTCCCACAGACTTACAATGGGAAAAAGTTAGAAAATCTTCTTCACTGAAACCACAAGGCCCAGAGTTTAGATATTCAGAATGTAGCAACGCCGAGTAGTCCCCTACATAAATCCTGCAAATCATGCCCCTGGGGTCTAAATTGGCCACGCCTCAGAGCTCCTTAGTTTCCATTGACATACTGGGAAAAAAGCTTCAAAAATTTTCTTCTCCGAAACCATAAAGCCCACAGCCAAGATATTTACTATGTAGCACGTAATATGGTCACCTACATAAACCCTGCCAATCATGCCCCTGGTCGGCCCTCGCCCATCGGGGCTTGAAGAAATAGATGGGCTGCATGATGCTTCCTCGCAGAACTGAAACCGACCCGCACATGAGTACTGGAAAACCGCTTAGAGGATCTAAGCCTGCCCAGGCAAAGCGGTGCGAGTCGGCCCGCCCATGCATATAGACCCTATTGGTTTCATTGGGCGGCAGGGCTTGAGAAGTAATTTCATCTCAATGTCGGGTAAAAGTCCCACAAAATTGGAAGCAACGTCTCCAAAATTACCTTTACAGTGTTGACGGGGACGTTAAACCTCAAATCAAACAAACAAACATGCCCCTGGGGTCAGAATTTGTCACGTCCCGGAGGTCATATGCTCTCATAGTCTTACAATGGGAAAATCTTCTTCTCTGAAACCACAAGGCCCAGAGCTTAGACAGTCAGTATGTAGCAATGTCGAGTAGTCCCCCTACATAAACCAGGGCAATCATGCACCTTGTTTCCAAATTGGCCACGCCCCGGGGCGCATAATCTCCCATAGATTAACAAAGGTTGTATGCTCTAAGAGGCTAAGAGATTTTAGCTCACCGGAGCCGAAGGCTCCGGGGGAGCTTTATAGGATAAGCAATTGTCTGTCGTCGTCTGCGTCTGTGTCGTATGTCCGTCGCCACTTTGCCGATTGGGCCCAAATTTTATCTGTAGCAGCCTTGGGATAGGGGATTGAAAGTTTGTGTGTGTTTTTTTTTTATGAAAATTAACTCCTTAGTTTGGTTGCTATGGCAACTTAGAGTTTCCATAGACTTATGCCAAGGTCAAATTTGGTAATATAGGCTTTATTTTCGTGTGAGGCCCCCAATTTAACCTTTGGTGTTCAAAGATACATGTAACAAAATGCCCCTTATCACAAGAAACAAGATAATATATGGTTTATGGGAGGGGATCTGAACAGTTTCTGAGATTTGATGCATTTTATGTAATGCAGGGGTGGGGCATGCCCCCGGGGTCTCAAGATGCATGTCACTTAAAGCCCCTTATCATAAGCAACAAGAACATATAAAATGCGGACTTTACACATGCGGACTGAACATATAAAATCCCGACGAAAGTAAGGACGAGGACAGTGGCAACGTAAAATCGATTTAATACCGTTCCAAGGTGGTTCTTCTGTCGCGGTTGATGGTCTGTCTTTAAACGTTTGTATCGCTTATGTTATTTTGTTTTGGATAACCAATTAGCCATTTTGTGGGAATGTAACTTTCCTTTGGCTTTCCACTATTGGTGTTTCGATCAGGTTTTGTTGTTTCACATTTTGTGTTTCTTTCCCTTTGGTGTCTCTGATGGGAGCTGTGAGTTAATTGTATCGATTCCTGATCATTGCCTTCACTTCTATTTTATAATGGGGAAAATTGAAAAAAATGGCATTTACTGCCAAACCGTTGCAAATATTTTGACACAACTTTCATAGAAGTGTTCCTTAAGCAATCCACCATCTGCCATATGAGTTTAGGCCTATTGCTCATTTATACTGGTCGCCATGGACACCAAAATGAAATAAAGAAGAAAAACATACTTAAAAACCATCTCCCCAGAAACCATTTGCTTTGTAAGGCTGAGACTTTATGAAAATATTCACCATATTTGCTCAAGATGTTTTGTGTGTTTTTTTTTTTATGAAATTTAACTCTTTAGTTTGGTTGCTATGGCAGCTGAGAGTTTCCATTGACTTATAATAGGGAAAACTGAAAATTTGCATTTACTGCCAAGCCTTTGCAGATATTTTGACAAAACTTTCATAGAAATGTTCCTTAAGTAATTTACCATCTGCCATATGATTTTAGGTCTAGTGCTCATATTTAATGGTTGCCATGGAAACCAAAATGAAAAAAAAGAAAAAGAAAAACAAATATTTAAAAAAAAATCATCTCCTCAGAAACCATATGCTCTATGAGGCTGAGAGTTTATGGAAATATTCACAACATTTGCCTCTACAGGTTTTACATTGAAAGGGGAGATAATCCATGATCATAAAGTTTTGATTCTGGAATCTTTTTGGCCTCGATTTAAATGTTTTGAACTTCATGATGTGTTTGGTTTGATCAAGAAACGAACGATCGGCGAAACGATGGAGGGGCGAAACGACCCGGTTTCTCGGGGAACTGTCTCGATTTCCCTTTATTTTCGTGTGAGGCCCCCAATTTAACCTTTGGTGTTCAAAGATCCATGTAACAAAATGCCCCTTATCACAAGAAACAAGATAATATATGGTTTATGGGAGGGGATCTGAACAGTTTCTGAGATTTGATGCATTTTATGTAATGCAGGGGTGGGGCATGCCCCCGGGGTCTCAAGATGCATGTCACTTAAAGCCCCTTATCATAAGCAACAAGAATATATATTGTCTATGGGTGGAGATCTGAACAGTTTGGGCATTTTTTTAAATGGAGGGGGTGGGACATGTCCCCGGGGGACCCCCTAGACTCCCAAGGTCCATGTCATTAAACATGCTTAATCACAAGGAACAAGAATATATATATGGTTTAGGGGTGGTATTCTCAACCATTTGCAAGATATCAGCCATTTAGACTTTTTCCCATACAAATGCCAATGTGACCAAATTTGACCTTGGCATAAAATAGGTCAAGGTCATCCCAGGGCAATTCTTTGAACAAACTATGATGGGCCCGAGTACCCGAGCCTACATACCAAGTTTGGTGGAAATCGGCCCAGCAGTTCCGGAGAAGAAGATTTTTGAAGTTTTTTAAGGGACCTAGTTGGACCCCATGTCAATAAATGCGCCCTATCTTAAGGAACAAGAATATATATGATTTAGTGGTGGAATATTGAACGGTTTGTTAGATATAATGCATTTTCACTTTTTCCCATACAAATGCATATGTGACTAAATTTTACCTTGGCATAAAATAGGTTAAGGTCATCCGAGGGTCACCATTTTAAGAATTTATGATGGGCCCGCGTCCCAAATGCTACATACCAAGTTTCATAGAAATCCGTCCAGGAGTTTCAGAGAAGAAGATTTTTGAAGGGTTTTTAACAATATATGGGCATGGCGGCCATCTTGGTTATGTGACCCAACATCATCAACTTAATTTACATGTCCTTCTCCCATTAAGCTTGCATATGAAATTTGGTCAAAATTGACCAAGTAGTTTCCCTGAAAAATAAGTTTCAAGTTTGACATATTAAAAAACTTGACCCAAGGTCACGGAATGACCTTGACCTTTAAATCTCATATATACTTATTAACTCATTTAGCTGATGTCATCTACCAACTTTCAGGCCAAAGGCTGCAACAATTTCCGAAAAATCCACCATTTTCACTTTTTGCCATTCAAAAGCCTATATTACCAAATTTGACCTTGGCATAAAATAGGTCAAGGTCATCCAAGGGCCATTTTTTTAACAAACTATGATGGGCCCGAGTACCCGAGGCCACATACCAAGTTTGGTGAAAATCGGATAAGCGGTTCCGGAGAAGAAAATTTTTGAAGGGTTTTTACCATATATGGGCATGGCGGCCATCCTGGTCATGTGACCTGGACCCCGCGAAGAAACTTTCGTTCCCCCATCCCACTGAGGCTCCACATGAAATTTGGCTTCAATCGGCCCAGCGGTTCCAGAGGAGAAGATGTTTGAAAATGTTGACATACATACATACATACATACATACATACATACATACATACATACATACATACAGACAGACAGACAGACAGACAGACAGACAGACAGACAGCATGGCCACCCTATAAGCTCACCAATGAGCCTACGGCTCAGGTGAGCTAAAAACAACTTAAAAAATCATCTCCTCAGAAACCATTTTCTTTTTGAGGCTGAGACTTTATGAAAATATTCACCATATTTGCTCAAGAGGTTCTGTGTTTTTTTTTTTTATAAAATTTAACTCTTAAGTTTGGTTGCTATGGCAGCTGAGAGTTTCCATTGACTTATAATGGGGAAAATTGAAAATTTTCATTTACTGCAGATATTTGGACAAAACTTGAATAGAAATGTTCCATAGGTAATCTACCATCTGCTATGATTTAAGGTATATTGCTCATGTTTACAGGTTGCCATGGAAACCAAAATGAACAACAAGAAAAAATACTTAAAATATCATCTCATCAAAAACAGTATGCTCTATGAGACTGAGTCTTTGTGGAAATAGTCATCATATTTGCCGTTTAAGGTTGTGTGTTTTTATGACATTCGGCTCTTTAGTTTGGTTGCTATGACAACTCATAGTTCCCACAAACTTGTAATGGGGAAAAATGAAAAAAAAAAAAAGGATTTAATAAAGTTATTGCAGATTTTTGACAAACCTTTTATAGAAATGTTCCTTGTATAAACATATCTCAGCCACACGCTTTTATGCCAACCTGGGGGTCCAAAGGTTGTGCCGGGTCCATGTCCCACCCTCTCCACCTCACCAAATGCCTTATATCTCAGAAACTATTCAGATCCCCTTCCAGTACCATATATATTTTTGTTCCTAATGATATTATGCATTCAGTGACACCATCCTGAGGGTTCCCAGGGATGTGCAAGGACCATGCCCCCCACCTTCATAAAACGCCAAACATCTCAGAAATCTTACAGATTCCCACCCCTAGACCATATATATTCTTGTCCTTTATGATAAGATGCATTCAGTGACACTAACCTTGGGGTTCCCAGGGATGTGCCGGGGCCATGCCCAACCCCTCAACTTCATAAAAGGCCCTATATCTCAGAAACCTTACAGATCCCAATCTCTAAACCATATATAGTTCTGTTCCATATCATAAGACACATTTAGGGGTCGCCTGGGGCGCACCGGGGATATGCCCTTACCCTCGACTTACAAAAGGTCAAAACTGGTGAGAAACCGTTTAGAGCCCCACCACTAAGACATATATATAGAAACCATATGCTCTCTAACGCTGCGACTTTGTGTTTTTTTTTCTATCAAATTTGGCTCTTTAGTTTGGTTGCTATGGCAGGTTAAGTGTATCAATAGACTTATAATGGCGAAAATTGAAAAAGACAATTATGCCTTTCATGATATTTTGTCAAGCTTCCAAAGTATTGTCCCTTAAGCAATGTTCTATCTGCCATATGATATTGCACGACCCGCAGAAAAAGCGACCGACTGAAGTCGGTTGATTTTCTAAGAGTGCCCTAAAATCACCGTGTCATTCTGTCATTCTGTCAGTCTGTCAGTCTGTCTGTCCGTCCGTAACCCGTTTGTGAAAATTGGTGATAGTGACTTTACCGCTTGGAATATCTAAACAATTTTTGGCATACTGATAGATATCAATGAGATCTAACTACTTAACTTGCGAAATATTACATTCCATTTAGTATAGCCTCGCCGAGGCGAAAAATGTGGAAATTTTCGAACTGCTTCTTCTCGAAAACCGTTGGGCCGATTGAAGTCAAATTTCATATGGAGCCTCTATGGGATGGGGAAAACCAAAATTTGCTCATGGGGTCCAGGTCACATAACCATAATGGCCGCCAGGCCATATATGGTAAAAACCCTTCAAAAATAGTCTTCTCCAGAACCACTGGGCAGATTTCCACGAAACTTGATAAATAGCATCTGGGACGTAGGCCCATCATAAATTGCTAAAATGGTGACCCTGTGTTGACCTTGACCTTCTTTGTGCCTAGGTCAAACTTTGACACATATGCTTTTGTATTGGAAAAGTGAGAATGCGTTTTATCCTGCAAACGATTCAGAATACAGTACTGAAGTATTAGATATATTTTTGCTCCTTACGATAAGGCGCATTTATTGGGGGAACCGTTTTAGGTCCAGGTCACATGACCAAAATGGCCGTCATACCCATATATGGTAACACTCATAAAGCTAAAAGCATCCGGCGGGTCGTGCACTTCAGCTGAGGCACTGGTTTGGCCTATTGGTTGTCACAGATGGGAAATTGTCTATCAACTTTTGTTGTTTGCAACTACACATTCAAGCGACAGCCACTAGACTGATTTGGACCAAAGTTTATCTGTAGCATCCTTGGGCGCAGGGCTTCCAAGGTATATTTAAATACATGACTGCCAGTGGGCGGTGGCCCCCAGAGCTCTGGTGAGCAAAGTGGTCCATGGGCCTCTTGTTTCTATGTACGACCAGCTGTGACTATCACTGGTTGCATTTTTCCAGCTGATTTGATTGAAGACGTAATTTTAGCCTTGATATTTCCATTTTGATAGCGTGACTGAATCACGCCTATTCCGAGAAGCGGGAAATGTTGTTATCAGAGTCAGAATTGTTACTAGTGAAACGTCCAATAACTTTCATACACCAGAACCTGTGAAATGAGAAGTAAGTCCCTAGCGCTCATCAAAGAGGCAAACTTAGCTACACTATGCTCAGCATCTCGAGTCGTGGAAATGATTGAATCGGGAAGGGCATTCCAATCTCTAATGTCCTGAGGGAAGAAAGAATCTTTGTGAATGTCAGTTTTCGCAGTAGGGGGTCTGGAACGCCAATGAGTGGTGATTTCTACACCTTCAAGCTGGAAAAACAAGGTCATCTGTTGGAATCACCCTTCAGACCCTTGTTATATAGTATGAGCCTACTGTCTCTTCTCTTTCCGGTGAAAGAATGTGCACTGTACTGGTTAGCCGCCTACGTAAGCTGCCGAGGAAAAGTGTGGATAGACAAACTGACCAACTCTGTATGACCTAAATAGTGTTTACGGGGCCGTTAAACTCAGACACAAACAACAAACAAACTGTCTGTTCTCCTTTTCTTTGAGACTTCCATTTTAATTTTCCTAGAGTTCCAGTTATACTTCCAGTTTCAAAGCAGTAATCCTTGTCACAACTCTAGCAACTCTGTTCTGCTGAATTTCTTTTCAGTTTCTTCATTAAGGACCACTCTGTTGGGCACCAGTATACAACTACACAATATCGAGGACCGTTCCCTCTAGGTGTGAGAAGCCTCACTTTTATTGGTGCTCTTCCTAGTTATATGCATAATAGTGCATTCAACGGGCTGAAATTTATTGCCCCATTTTCGTGCCCAACATCCTAAACTATCTATATCGTACTGACGTTTCAGTGATTCCTCTGTATCTGTAATTCCCCGGTAGCAAACAGTGTCTGCGAACATTCTTATTTCTGAGTCAGTGGAAATACCATTAATGTACAGGGAGAGTATCATTGAACCGAGAACAGTCCTTTGTGGGACCCCAGACATCCGAAGCTTCACAATTAACAACAACTTGCTGTTTTCTGTAGCAAAGACAGGAATCTATCTACTTGAGAGTCCCCCACCCCCAGTGAGGTAACCAAATAATTTGGATTTCAGTAGGTCGAGAGAACAGGGGTGTCGAAGCGAAAGGCTTCAGAAGTCTAGAGAGAAGCCTCCGTGGTGCAGTAGTTACGCTACTCGCCTTGTAAACCAGGGATCGCAGGATCGATCCCGGGCTTCTCCAGACTTTCGGATGAGTCTTTGAACCGAGGTCCCGTCTCCGTATGACCTTAGCTGTTGGTGGGACGTAAAACTAAAACTCACTCACTCAGAAGTCTAGAAAATGTGTCCATCTGCCCTCCTTTGTTAAAGATTTTCACCAAATCATTCATAACAGAGCTCAACTTAGTTTCACAACTATGAGTTTCCTAAATGCGTGTTGCTTTTCTGACAAAAGTTTATGTTCAAACAAGAGGGTCATGATGTTTAAACAGATTATATGTTCAAGCAATTTACATGGAACGCAAGTCAGGGACACAGGGCGATAATTACGAGCAAGAGTCCTCTCACCTTTTTAAAAAAATTCGACATATGTTCGTTAAGAGCCATCCTTTGATAATTTCACCCGTATCAAGAGTTTATTGGAATAGATGTGCCAAAAAAAAGGACCTACCTCATTTGCTTGTTGTTCCTTCATTACTCTAGGATAAAGATCGTCAGGTCCTAAAGCCTTTAGATGGGTTCTAGCATTTAAGTAACTTGATCATTCCTTCCGATGACACAACAATAAACAGGGGCGTTACTGCAGTCTACGCACAAACGCAAATGCGTACAACTCGAAATATGGGCCAGCTGACTGAACATAGGAAAATTCATGGTTCGCATGACGTTTTGATGAAAATGAAAAGAAAAGCCCTTGGATAGTGTGTGTACAAAGCATGTTCGGAGAGGTGCCAAATGCTTGGATCCCATTTTCGGCCGTGGGGCTTCACCATGTTCCCTGTCTCATTAACCCTAGCTGGGGGAGGCCACCAGACCCCTTCCTGAAATTGGTGTATTCTCAGTTTGTAGCCAAGAACGCCCCTGTTTGTGGTCATCCAAGATACCATGGAATGTCTCCTTGCCAAACGCAACGCCATACAGATACCATATCACGATATAAGACCACTGTACATGTATATAAGACAAAATACCTTCAGGACAAGCCTCCGTGTCATACACCGAACCTGACCATGCCTAGACAGCCGTTTTAATTAACAGGTGGTTTTATAACTGCTTTAATCATCGCAGAAATGTTGAATCTAACAAAACCGTTGCCCACAGCAATTTTATTTCTATTGTCAGAACGATTGTGGTCCAAATTTCTTATGCATGTCGCTGGACCAGAACTTTATATCACATGAAGTTAATCCACTTTAAACAGTAACTTCTTAAATGCTGCAGCTAAGCGTACAGATATTTTTTACGACTTTTGCAGCTAATGATTGAGTACAGATGCAGCTAATCGTACAGTCGCTAGTAGGATAGACCCTGAATAAAGCAGTGCGTTTTTAAGGCAGAACTAGCAAATAAGTACTGAGATGTACTGGTTAATAATTGTTTTGGTTATTGTTTAATGGCTGCGCTAATTTTGAAAAAGTGTAAACTGACCACAAGGCAGTCAAAATATGAAAAAATAATGGTCGCCGCGAGCGAAAATGAAATAAATCACTGATGCAGCATTAGAATCGTTTTACTGTGCAGAACAGAGTATTTTATGGTTCCAAATCGAAGCAAATTTGAAAAGAGACGTCACTTACCTTCCCAAGCATGTTTCTTTCCCAGGTGTCAATACCGAATTTTATTGATTTTTAGTGTTTTACATAAATATCGTATAATGCAGCTAACAATTACAGTCGCAGAAGCTTCCGATATCAGAAACTGTACGCTGGTCAGCTGTGTATGTCTTGGTCAAATTTTAATATGCTCTAATCTGCACATATTACTAGTCTAATAATAAGTAAAGATAAGGATGGCTTGCAGCAGGTCACAATGTAAACATTACCTCGTGCCATATTCTATAGCCTGCATGCTGTTTGGAAGACAGTAATGGCTAATTATATCACAATGGTTCCTTAGTTTTATAGTCGGTCCATAAAACTGAATTTCAAGCACTTAGTCCAGGAACTGTGTAGGAACTCAAGAAACAGAACAACCCCCTCCACTCTAACCTGCTGTAAGGACAGCACACCTTGTCCAACTGTAAGCCAATATCAGGTGGACGCTCATACAGACACCTTCGCCTCACATAACCACCCTCTTTGTTTTTCTCGGACACAAAGTTTTGGATGGTCTCTACTAAAAATGTCAGATATTCTACTAACCGTTCTGATCACTGGAACAAGTCCGTGAAAAGAAGACCCCTAAACCCCATTTTATAAAGAGAAAATTGGGGTTTACGGGCCCGGGGTATACATTAATTTTCTTACTTCTGCTCCAAGACATAGGTTGTGGGTACTAACGAGTATAGTGAGGCGTTTCTAACGAGCACCCTCAACCTATGTTTTGAGCATTTATAAGAAAAATATCAAGGATTTTTATCAGAAAAGTAGCCAATTTGGAGATACGTAAAATGCACAATGTCGCACGGGAATGTTATCGTAATGCGAATTTAATTCATGGTGATTTCCATAAACGTTCTTACCATCTTGGTTCAGATCCAAACCAAAGCAGAATTTTCAGAGCAATTCTGCGATGAATGTCCCAGGTTTCAATTGCAGCAGCCACGATAAGGCCTCCTACAAACAGCATATTGGTGTCCTGAGAAAAAAACACAACAATAATTACAGATGATGATAAAAATAATAGTATGATCATAATCTACCGATTATAAAGTATCCCATATTTGCATACCCCACCCCCTGGATACAATTTTAGACAGACAACAGCTCCTATAGACACTAAGGGGTTTTTGTTTAACCTAAATATCGATAGAACCAAGAGCAGTTGTGAAGTAATACTTCGTTTGCAAGTACCTAATGCAATATAAATTGCATAACAAAGCGTATATTGATCCTAAATAGCGACCTGTTTGTTTAAAAAATAAATTTCGAGACAGACAGGTGAAGACCTTGGAAGTTGTCGGTGATTAGGCAGGTCATCTTTGCCATTCGTAGTACGTGCAGATTTATCCTGACTATTTCGCATAGTCACATAGATGCACCAATGCACAAAGAATGTCACAGATAAAACCTATTAGTCAAACCTCATAAAATACGAAAAATGATAGGAAACTATTGACCTGGTATCGCACCGCATAAACAATCCCACGCTTCACTAATCGCTATATCCGGTGTACGTTGACATACGGTGAGAATTTACAGACAGTTCCATGCTTATATGAAGTTCATCTTATTACTAAGGGTTTGAGTGGCATGCACCCACCAGTGTATAATCATTTTTGCTGCGGTCGGTGGCTCATGTTGTGAAAATCTCTCGGATTAAGTACATATTTATCCAAAACTACTCCCTCGCACAAACTTTTACTCAGCCATTAAGTGAACTGGTATGCCTTGTACGTTTGTGTAAAAAACAAATAGCCAAATCTGTGAGAGAGCATTTTTTCTGTGTCATTTTTCCTGAGATGTATGCCATCAAAAGGGAGGCATTCAAAATCACAGCGGTGCCGCCTTGGATACTGTCCTACTGAAAACTTAAACACCTTAAGAGAAACAGCTTTCATCATTGACAGCTTTTTTCTTTCAGAAAAGGCTGGATTGTGAGACGGTTGATTTAACCCAGCCATGCTTGTTAGCTTTTGTAGTCTGCCTGTCTGTTGTCTGCTGTCTGTCTGTAAACATTTTCAATCATCTTCTCCTCCAAAACCACTTGGCCAATTAAAGTCAAATTTTATATGGAGCATCCATGGGATGGGAGAATGAAGTTTATTCGCGGGGTCCAGGTCAGATGACCAAGATAACCGACATGCCAATATAAATTAAAACCCCTTCAAAAAATCTTAGTCTCCGGAACCAGTGGGCCGATTGTCTTGAAAATTGATATGCAGCATTGAAGACTCAAGTTCATCATAGTTTATTCAAGTTACGAACTTAGGATGACCCTTATCTATTTTACTTCAAGGTCAAAGTTGGCCACATTGACCTTTGTATGGGAAAAAGTTCAAACTGAGTATTTTTTTAAACTGTTGCAGCCTATGATATGAAAATTGGAGTTGCAGAGATGAAACTACAGGGGTATTCAAGGTCAAGGTCAAGGTCAAGGTCATTCCTTGACATTGGTTCAAGGTCATTCAGATATGAAATTTAAAACGTGTTCTCCACAGAAACCACTCAGCCATTTGTAATCAAATTTCATATGGAAGTTTCAAGCAACAAGAAAATGAAAATCAATGAATTTTTAGTTTGGTCACATGAAAAAGATGGCTATCATACCCATATACGGTAAAAATCCTTCAAAAGTCTTCTTCTCCGGAACAAGTAAGCCGATTGTACTTGGTATGTAGCATTGAGGACTCGGGCTCCTTACAATTTGTTCAAATGATGACCATCGGATGGCCTTGACCTATTTTACGCTTATGTCAACTTTAATCATACAGACTTTTGTATGGGAAAAATTCAAATCAATGCATTTTTCGGAAAGTATTACAGTCTCTGATCTGAAAATTGGTAGATGCTGTTAGCCAAATGAGTGGATGAAACTATATGAATACTCAAGGTCAAGAACATATCTTGACCTTGGCCTAAGGCCTTTCAGATATGAAGATTAAAACTTACTTTCCACTGGAGCCATTGGGCTGTTTGTGACCAAATTTTATCTACAGGTTTATAGAAACAAGAAAATGAAAATTATTAATATGAGTTTGGTCACATGACCAAAATGGCCAGCATGTCCATTTAAGGTAAACATTTCAGAAATCTTCTTTCACGGAACAAACTGGACTGATTTTCAGGAAACTTGGTATGTAACATTGCGAACTTGGGTCCATTATATTTTCTTCAAATGATAACCTCTGGATGGTCTTTTTTGGATGGTGATGTTCCTCGTGCGCCATCCTATGGCGTTTATATTTCGCAATTAATTCGATTTGCTAGAGTGTGTAGTCATGTAACTGACTTCAACACTCGTAATAAATTATTAACGGCTAAACTCCTTAATCAGGGTTATCGGTACCATAAACTACGCAAAGCCTTTTCAAAATTTTATAGACGCCATTCTGATTTAATTTCAAAATTCAATATTGGACTTAAATCTCTTTTGCAACAAGGTCTATCGGAACCCGAATTTTATGGTGACTTAGTATATAAATTCAGAAAAATATATAACCGCAATGACTTCAGCACCCAATTTCGTAAAATCATTCTTCGATATAAAAAGATTGGGTACAACATGGATATTATACGACAGACTGCATGCATGGTAGTTAACCCAATCACGGTTGGCAACTTTGCTTCCCTCTTTAATTGCACGCCGGTGGGTCAGGCCTCAGATTCTATGACGGCTCCAACGTAAAGGCTTATTGAAAATTAAAGAGATAATGTTGGTTGGTGCCTGATGCTCTGTCTCTGGTCGGGCTCATCGGAGTCTAACTGTTGGTTTTCTTTTGCTCCAGCATTTCAGTGGTTTCTTGCTGTCGAGTCCTCACCGTTGTCTCACCTCTGTGGTTCTTTGATTTCTGTGTTCACGGAGGTGTTGCACTGATGAGTTAGGAGGCCTTCATGCGGACTGAACAAATTATTTGTCTAAATCGCGACGGAAGTAAGGGCGAGGATTGTGGCCACGTAAAATCGATTTAAGCCCCCCAGTGGAAATCTTCCACTGACCGTTCCAAGGCGGCTCTTCTGTGGCGATTTATTTATGTTGTTGTTTGTTACTTACTGTGTGTATCACTTGTGTCTTTTAATTTTGGATGGCCATATGGCCATTTTGTGGGAAAGTAACTGTCCATATGGCCTTCCTTTGTTTAGGTTTCCATTATGGTCTGGTCGCTTAATGTTTGTATTTCTTTCCCTTTGGTGTCTTTTGTGGATGGAGTAAGTTAATTGTATCATTTCCTGATCTTTGTTTTACTTCTACTTTACCTATTGTACGCTAAGGTCAAATTTGGCCCCATAGACTTCTGTATGTAAAAAAGAAAAAAGCATGTGACTTTTTCGGAAACTATTGCAGCCTGTGATCAGAAAATGGGTAAATGTAGTTAGCTAGTTGAGTGGATGAAACTACTTGACTATTAAAGGTCAATGTCTTCCCCAATGTCATTCAGATATGAAATTAAAACTTATTTTTCACAGAACCTCTGCTGCATTGCAACTAAATTTCGCATGAAAGTTTTTAGAAACAAACAAATGAAAATTTATCAAAATGAGTTTGGTCACATGACCGATATGGCCGCCGCTCATATCGTAAGGTAAAAAATCTTCAGAAATCTTCTCCGGAACCAATGAGTCCATTATCAGGTCACGTGACCATGATGGCCACTATAGCAAAAACCCTTTAAAAATCTTCTTCTCAGAAATGAAATAGTTCCATAAACTCTCAGCACTCAGGTGAGCGGCTCAGGACCATTGGTCATCTGGTTTAAAAAGTTCTAAAGATGAACGTGTATCCATTGTAACAAGGAAGTTCAAGTTGTATCCAACCAGATGGTAGAGTCAACCGGAAACTGCAATGTAGAGCCGGAAGCTTCATCAAAATTTTAAGCCTAACAGCAGTTGTTTTCAGAGGTTTTGAATGGGTGGGTATGTTCTCATTAATAAATACACGTGTTACCGTTAAGCAACCAACTCTCGTTCGGAAGCAAACAACTCGTTTGTTTGTTGGTTGCAATAATATTAAGGAGAAGAAGAAGACCCACAGCAAAAGAACGAAGTCTTCACACTACTTTTGGGTGACTTAATAATAATTAATTATATTTATTATTATTATTATCATTAGTAATAGTAAGAGTATAACTAGATCAGAGTAAACTTTGCATTAAAGGGAGACTGATATCGAGTTACAAATTGTTATTTAATGTGGTTATTCGTTATATCATCTGGACCTCAAGTATATTGTGTTCATGTGGTTAACTTTTTTTACTTGGTAGTGTTCACCAGCTCAAATGAGCAATTCCATGTGGTGACTAAATACTCAGGCAGGCAACAACTATTTGGTAATATCTGATATCTGATATCTTAACCGCACCTTTGCATGGTGGTTTCTAATTATAGCTCTATTTATAATGTATGGAATAGCGACGAAACTGCAGAGCTGATCATTGCCTTCACTTCTATTTTGTTAGTCCCCATTAGCTCCCATGATCAGGACCGTTTGCATACTTTGGCGTTAACCCTTTTTGTACCAAATGGAATCTTCCTCCTTATATACATGTATAGCATGAGTCCATTTCAAAATTAAGGGGTGCAAGGTTATGGATGTTGTGTTTCTTCAAAATTAATTAGGGAAATGGCTTATCTTTTTGCAAACAGTGTAGGCCCTGATCAGACGCCGCGTTCTGCGGCGTCTGATCTGGGCCTGCACTGTTAATCAGGGTAACCGTTTGGGGTTTCTGGTACTAAATTTATTAATTACGTAATATTACCGCTTTCATCATTTAATTTCGATGTGAAATATTATTTATATTTATCATACGACGTCGCGTCGGAGAATGTAATAACGCCATATAATATTTTCGACAATCCACTAGTGAATTAAATATGCAAATTAGCTAGATGCGTCCAGTAACGTTACTTATTCGACGTCCTTAACGACGTCGCGTTTACTAACGGCGGAATTTCGACACTTTTTGTAAACAATCGTGAATAAAATTCGTTTTAAATATCATATGATAAATAGAATCTTGCATTCGTGCTCATGTATTATTGAATTTATCAAACTCGTTGAGGAAAATAGATAAAATGCTCGGCAAAGCCTCGCATTTTATCCCTTTTCCTCAACTCGTTTCATAAATTCAATAATACATGAGAACTCATGTAAGATCCTCTATAGTTACAATTATTTGAAGTTAAGTGGCTTTTGAAGTAACACATTCTTAGATGTTTGCACCAATAACTTGCTCCACAATTTGTTTCGACAAAAATGCCAGTGTAGTAACGTTTCCACTGTTAACTGTGCTTTGACCAACTGAGCCCAGTTTAGCATAATCATGTAGTACAAGCAATAAAAACGTCCCGCCTATCGGGGCTTGAAGAAATAGATGTGCTGCATGATGCTTCCACGCAGAGCTGAAACTGACCGTACATTAGTACTGGTGATCCGCTTAGAGGATCTAAGCACCAGCGGTGCGAGTCGGAACGCCCATGCTTATAAAACCTATTGGTTTCATTGGGCGGCAGATCTTGAGATGTAATTTCATCTCAGTGTCGGGAAAAGTCCCACAAAATTGGAAGCAACATCTCCAAAATGATCTATACAGTATTGGCGGGGACGTTAAACCTCGAATCAAACAAACAAACTTACAATAAAAAACTTACATTGACATATTGTTGTGACGTGGCCTTGACCGACAACAAACCAGTTACTGGAAATAGAAACACTGGTAATAGCGCCGTTACAGCGATGGGAAGCGCCTCTGTGATCCAGAAGACCGCCATGATGATAATAGCGTAGGCGCATACTGCTTCCTGCAAGAACGGAAAAATAAAATATATTTGTGGATGTAACAGCAGGATTCCTTTATTTCTGAAACAAACAACATGTATGAACGGACGTAACTTGAAACTACTGTTGGTTTTGTTGTTTATCGCTAAGAAGTCGAAATATGCTCATCACGAAAATTTTGACCCCCTCGAACCTCACTTTTATACTGCAGAAAACTGAGGTTTACAGGGGTAAACATTATTTTTCTTATTTCTGCTCTAAAATATAGATTGTGGGTACTCGATAGTTTCGCCTCGTTTAGGCGGTTCTAACTAGTACCCACAATCTATATTTTGAGCAGAAATAAGAAAAAAATTCACCTAAAATTGTCGTTTTTTTTCGGCGGTAACATTTACAATGTATTTGTATAGTCGTGTTTTCGTAATGGTTTTGGTCGAAACTATTAAGGATATATCGAGCCGTTCAGTTTACCTTGCTGCTCTTTCCCTGTGCTGACGTCATGCATAGTGGTTAATCAGTACAGTAGCATTCTGTAGTTCGCAGCTTATAAACCAGGATCGAACACACGACCTCCCGAAAATCACCAGTCGGTCGCACATTCGCTTGTGCCACCGAAGACGGCTGAAGTTATTATATATAGCTTGAGTGGACAGTGCTATAGCAGAGTGGCAGTTTTCGGCAGTTACGAGTATTACATACTGTCACAGTTCATGAAAATATTATAGATATATGTATATGTGCCACCAGAAATTCATTTAGATTTAGTTTATTTTCTCGCGCATTTTCTAGCCTTTGGATCTGGGGGGAGCTTATAGGATGGTAGGCCTCCGTCGTCCACCCTTTTCTTGTGTTTCTTCTCAAAATCCACTGAGCCAATTTCTACAGCCTCCAGAAAGTTTGCAAGAATCATCTAGGTCACATGAACAGGATGGCCGCCGTGTCCAAATATGATAAAAAAAACAACTGAAAAAATCTTCTTCTCCAAAACCACTGGGCCAATTCTCTTGAAACTCGGTACATGTTTGTACAATCGGGTGACTAAATACTACCAAGTTTGCAAAAATGATGGCCCCAGATTGAACGTTCCATACTATACACTGTAGATTACGTAACAGGTAAAGCGATCTGCATGCTGATTTGTTTTATAATCGTCTTCGTTACAATGCAATATCATAATGATTTTGTGATTGCCAACTTGAGATTGAAGATGCAGAACATTTTATCTTTAGATGTAACAGATATGTGCACGCAAAAGTAAATATGTTCAAAACAAACACGCCAGTCTCACCCTCTTAGTGTCTCTGATGTTCTAAAAGGGAGAATAAACTTGCCTGCATATGAAAATGCAGTTTTCAGTTTGAAGCTATACAAGCATATATAAAAGACACATGGCGTTTTAATAAATAATTTCCTAATGTATAATGTTTTCTGTCACCTGTTTCAGGTCAGACAAGCCATCAATTGATTGCCCGCAGTATGATCCCCTGTCTTGATGGGTCCTTGGGAGCTGGCAGAGTTTGAACAGATTTATTTATTCATTTATTTATTTAATTGACATATTTTATAATGGAATAGTGTAAATATTTGCTGCCATGTTTGTTGTAATATAATATAATTCTAGGGAAAGGGCTGTAACTATATAATGGTTGTAGAACTTGTAGCCTAACCCCATTGTTTGTGCTGTTATATTATGAACAGAGATAATAATATATGTTTATACTATACATCGCATCACATTAGTCTGCACCGAACACGCGCGCGCATCACACACACGCACTCTCACCAGCGTACATGTAAACGCATCAAAGATGACACAACCCAGAAGTCTGAAATCTTATCTTTTCTTTACAGTCTCATGAGATTGCAAAAATTCAACAATTTTAAAAAGATGATGATAAAAGCTTTTGTTCTTATGTCTACATATTCACATATTGGCACAAATTTTCTATACAGACATCACGTGAACAAGTCCGTGAAATGAAGACCCCCCTACACTTTATATGGAGAAAACTTGGGTTTACGGGGGTAAGCATTATTTTCCTTATTTCTGCTCCAAGACATAGGTTGTGGGTACTCGTTAGAACCGCCTCTTTGAGGCGGTTCTAACGAGCACCCGAAACCTATGTTTGGAATATAAATAAGAAAAATATCACAAATTTTCATCAGAAAAAAAAAAAAAAACATTTTTTTTTTAGGTTTGAAAAATGCACTATATCACACGGATGTGTTATCAAAATGAACGAGGGCAACCCAGTCAAAAGAAAACCTCGGCGACCAGCTAAGATCAGGTGTATCTACACGTTCGAGCAGTCTCGTCAAAGACATTAGCTTTTAACAGAACCAAAGCTGTCCAAAGAGTTGCAGCGGAGTGACTGTAGATCTGAACCAGTGCTTCAGCTGAAGTGCACGACCCGTCGGATGCTTTTAGCTTTTGAGTGCTACCATATATGGGTATGGCGGCCATTTTGGTCATGTGACCTGGACCTAAAACGGTTCCCCCAATAAATGCGCCTTATCGTAAGGAGCAAAAATATATCTTATACTTGAGTACTGTATTCTGAATCGTTTGCAGGATAAAATGCATTCTCACTTTTCCAATACAAATGCGTATGTGTCAAAGTTTGACCTAGGCACAAAGAAGGTCAAGGTCAACCCAGGGTCACCATTTTAGCGATTTATGATGTGCCTACGTCCCAGATGCTATTTATCAAGTTTCGTGGAAATCTGTCCAGTGGTTCTGGAGAAGACTATTTTTGAAGGGTTTTTACCATATATGGCTTGGTGGCCATTTTGGTCATGTGACATGGACCCCATGAGCAAATTTTGGTTTACCCCATCCCATAGGGGCTCCATATGAAATTTGACTTCAATCGGCCCAACGGTTTCCGAGGAGAAGCAGTTCGAAAATTTTCACATTTTTCGCCTCGGCGAGGCTATACTAAATGGAATGTAATATTTGGCAAGTAAATTGGTAAGATCTCATTGATATCTATCAGTATGCAAAAAAATTGTTTAAATATTCCAAGCGGTTAAGCCACTATCACCAATTTTCACAAACGGTTACGGACAGACAGAGAGACAGACAGACCATATATGGCTTGGCGGCCATTTTAGTCATGTTACCTGGACCACATGAGCAAATTTTGGTTTCCCCCATCCCATAGAGGCTTCATATGAAATTTGACTTCAATCGGCCCAACGGTTTCCGAGGAGAAGCAGTTCGAAAATTTTCACATTTTTCGCCTCGGCGAGGCTATACTAAATGGAATGTAATATTTGGCAAGTAAATTGGTAAGATCTCATTGATATCTATCAGTATGCAAAAAAATTGTTTAAATATTCCAAGCGGTTAAGCCACTATCACCAATTTTCACAAACGGTTACGGACAGACAGAGAGACAGCTAGACCATATATGGCTTGGCGGCCATTTTAGTCATGTTACCTGGACCCCATGAGCAAATTTTGGTTTCCCCCATCCCATAGAGGCTTCATATGAAATTTGACTTCAATCGGCCCAACGGTTTCCGAGGAGAAGCAGTTCGAAAATTTTCACATTTTTCGCCTCGGCGAGGCTATACTAAATGGAATGTAATATTTCGCAAGTTCAGTTGGTTAGATCTCATTGATATCTATCAGTATGCCAAAAATTCTTTAAATATTCCAAGCGGTTAAGTCACCATCACCAATTTTCACAAACGGGTTATAGACGGACAGACAGACTGACAGAATGACACGGTGATTTTAGGGCACTCTTAGAAAATCAACCGACTTCAGTCGGTCGCTTTTTCTGCGGGTCGTGCAATGTATATTTATATTTCTCCTCTGGCTGAAATATATATATATATATACTTTGTCGAGTGAGTGAGTGTTTGAGTTTTACGTCCCACCAACAACTAAGGTCATACGGAGACGGGACCTCGGTTTATAGACACATCCGAAAGTCTGGAAAAGCCCGGAATCGATCCTGCGACCCCTGGTTTACAAGGCGAGTAGCGTAACCACTACACCACGGAGGCTTCTATATATACTCTATCGTATTACCGGGAGCTTTCCACTAAATGTTTTCCATATGCGACAATAGTAACCTTTTACCTGCTCCCACAAAAACTACACATACAAAACTTTTCAAACCTTACTTGTTTATAGAGCCATCCTAGCCCAATAAGTTAATGAGAAAAAAATCCACATGTTGATATGCTCCTTTTCAAGTTACAGTCAACCATGTTTGTTTACCTACTAGAACGGAGTAAATACAAACCAACATTTTTAAAGGAGGGGTGACCATATAAAATCAGAAAAAAATTCTTTGAGCTTGCAGATATATTTATAAAACATGCCTCATTTTAGTCCCTTATACCTATCATTTTCTCACATTGAAATAAAACATGGGGTATATATCCAATGGAAGCAAGTCTGGTATTTAGAACGCAACTGAATGCTCGGTCCAAAAGTGATAAAACCTGGCACCTCCCAGTATTTAGTGCAATGCTACCTACCGTTAAGAGTAAGATGGATACGGTATTCGCTGGCTAAATACGAAGTTCAAAGGCTCTAACGCTTTAGGACCATGAAACTTTTAGCCACTCGAGCCACTTTAGGTTATCAGGCGGTTTGATTCTGTCTTGTATAAAATAAAGGTATATTGTGTGTACTCATTACACTTGCCTCATTGAGGCGAGGGTAATAAGCGCACATAATAAACTTTTTAACGTGTATGTACTCATTAGAATCGCCTAAATGAGACGACTGTTATGAGAATACACCATATACAAATGTTCCTTTCAAAGATACAGTGGAATTACAGTTGCTCGAACCCCCGATGGCTCTTTTACCATGGATGAATCGAACCCGTTCTTGAGTCCGCAAGGAATTCCTCCAAATACGATATTGGGATAATTAGGGAAAAATTCTTCTTTATCTTGAAAATGTATGCTGTGTGTACTCATTAGAATCGCCTCGACGAGGCGATTCTAATGAGTGCACACAACACACATTTACCATATAGAGCTTTCTACGGCCATTATCTTCCTTCCGCTGATTCATGAAAGAGAAAACTGTGAACTGTACTGGTTAACCGCTTGCGTATAAGCCTGCCCAGGAAAGTGTGGATAGGTAATCTGACCGGCCAAAAATGACCTAAAATAGTGTTGTCTGGGCTGTTAAACTCCAATACAAACAAACAAAACAATATAGAACACTGAAAAGACATCCCCACAATTATCTTGATCATGCCTCCTGATATGGTTCTAAATGTATCCCTTCTTGGCTCGAACCACCACTGTCTCAAACCAATTTTCTCGGTCCCAAAGGGATTCGAGTCATTGAAGTTCGACTGTATATCACTTATTCTAAGTATATGGATATCTGTATCCATTGGACGAATTCTCCCGGGATTTAAAACGAGTACGCACTATCCATATAGTAAACGAGCAAGGGGTGTTGGAACCATTGGGGTTTCCCTGTATAGTAGAACTCCAATGGCTCGAACTCCGATTGCTCGTTTACCATGGCTGAGTCGAACTCGTTCTTAGGCCCCAGGGAAATCCTCTACATAAGAAATAGTGGGGGATAATTTAGGAGATGTTCGTCTTTTATCTTGCAAATGAATGCTGTGTTTACTCATTAGAATCGCCTCGGTGAGGCGATTCTAATGAGTGCACACAGCATACATTTTCATTTTAGAACACCGAAAATGGTAAACCGCTTAGAGGATCCAATTTCAGCCTGCCCAGGCAAAGCGGTGGGAGTCGGAACGCCCATGATTATAAACCCTAATGGTTTCATTGGGCGACAGGGCTTGAGATGTCAATTCATCTCATTGTCGGGTAAAAACCCGACAAATTGGAAGCAACGGCTCCAAAATGACCTTGACAGTGTTGACGGGGACGTTAAACCTCAAATCAAACAAACAAAAAAAAGAACACCGAAAAGATGTCAAAAAGTATCTCGTTAGGACTCCTTGCAGTAACCCTCAGTGGCTCGGTCTGCGCATGTCTCGAACAGATTTTCGAGGTACAAAAGGTGTTCGAGCCATTGAAGTTCGACTGTGTATACATAATGTTTTTTCAACGTCTTCTTTTCTCTTGATCATAACAGATACACAAGATATTAAGGTAAAAAATGCCTACATGTATGTAAACAGATGCCTGTGTGCGTAGGAATACGTATATATTTGAGCCACGTCATGAGAAACCTGTTTTGCCACGGGCGAACAACAAAGCTGTTGATGAGCTTGCGCTTCCGCCTGATCGGCACCTTAACCCTTATCTGCTGAATATTCAATTTCGCCACACCCATTTATGGCTTTGAACCAATCAGATTATTGATGTAATTTTTCCTACAAATTCATAAAATGAATGTTAAACAGAAGCTATCTGATCTGGATCTACACTGTTTGCAAAGATAGGGGATGTCGTGAACAGCAGGATAAGGGTTAATGAATTCTCTCTGATAGGACTCATATAATTATATCCAGAATTACTCTGTGCTGCTGAGCAGACCAGTTTGTGTTTCATCAGTCGCAAGCCTCGTTTTTTTCTGCCTTTTTTTTTTTTTTTTTTTTTTACTTTTCATTGTCGTTTTGTCTATATACCACTCGTTTGTTTGTTTCAATACGGGTTTAACGTCCCCGTCAACACTGTTTAAGTCATTTTGGAGATCTTGCTTCCAATTTTGTGGGACTTTTATCCGACATTGAGTTGAAATGACATCTCAAGCCCTGCCGCCCAATGAAACCAGAAGGCTTATAAGGAAAACCCTATAAAGCTAACTACACTACTGTATCAGATTGTGTCCAGTTCAAAGAAAAGTGTACCGACTGTCTGTCTGGTTCCGTCTGTCTGTCAGTCTGTCTAAATAAAGGTCACTCGAAACGGATATCACTTGAACAGGAATACCTCTTAATTTTTGGCAAACTTGGGTACAATGATGTGCAGTATTTGTCTTCTCCACGACATATGATAGTTGGTGCTAATAAGCACCGCCAATCCTTGTTAGCTCACCTTACCGAAGGTCATGGTGTACCTTTGTGAGTGTGAAATGGCCGGCGTCACGTTCGTCGTGCGTCGACAGTCGTGCGTAAACTTTTCTTGTGAACACTCTAGAGGCCACATTATTGGTCGAATCATCATCAGACTTGGTCAGAATGATAATTATGACACTATCTCATCCAAGTTCGGATATGGGAGATTTCGGATAAAAAACTAGGTCAGTAGGTCAAATCTGAGAAAAAAAACTTAACACTCTAGATGCCACAGTTTTGTTTCAATCATCATCAAACTTGGTCAGAAATGATAACCATGACAATATTTCGGTCGAGTACTACATTGTAATATGGATCATGTCGGGAAAAAGGTAGGTCAGTAGGTTAAATCTTAGAAAAGCATTATGAACACTCTAAAGCAACACTTTTGGTCCAATCATCATGAAACTTGCTCAGAATGATTATCTTGGAAATATATGGGTCAAGTTTGAATATTGGTCATGTCGGATAAAAAAAGTAGGTCAGTATGTCAAATCATAGGAAAACCTTGTGAACACTCTAGAGGTCACAATTTTGGTCCAATCGTCATCAATCTTGCTCAAAATGATCACCTTGACAATGTCTGGGTCATGTTTGAACATGGGTCCAAAAGTAGGTCAGTAAGTCAAATCATAGGTAAACCTTGCGAACGTGCTAGAGGCCACACGTTTGGTCCTTTGGTCCGATTATCATCAAACTTGCTCAGAATGATCATCTTGACAATATCTGGGTTTAATTTAAATATGGGTAATGTCGGGTCAAAAAGTAGGTCAGTAGGTCAAAACATATAAAAACATTGTGAACACTGTAGAGGCCACAGTTTTTGTCCAATCATCATCAAACCTGGTCAGAATGATTATCATGACAATATCTGGTTCAAGTACGAACATAGGTCAGTTTGGGCCAGAATGTAGGTCAGAAGGTCAAATCATAGAAAAACATTGTGGTCATTCTTGGGGCCAAAGATTGGGTCCGATCATCATCAAACCTGCTCAGAATGAGCGTCTTGACAATATCTTAGTCAAGTTTGAATATGGGTCATGTGGGGTCAAAATGTAGGTCAGTAGGTCAGGTCAGCTCATAGAAAGACCTTGGTAACACTCGAGAGGCCACATGTTTTGTCCAATCATCATCAATCTTGCTCAGAATGATCTTCTTGACAATATCTCAATCAATGTCGAATACGAGTCATGTTGGGTCAAAAAGTAGGTCAGTTGGTCAACTTATAGAAAAACATTGTGAGCACTCTAGAGACCACGGTTTTTGTCCAATTATCATCAAACTTGCTCAGAATGATCATCTCGACGATATCCGGCCGAAAATATTTGAAAATGGGCCATGTCAGGAAAAACGTAGGTCAGCAGGTCAAATGATAGTTAAACCTTTTGAACACTCTTGAGGCTACAGTGTTTGCCCATCATCATCGAACTTGCTCAGAATGATCACCTTGACAATATCCGGGTCTATTTTAAATATGGGTCATGCCGGGTCAAAAAGTGGATCAGCAGGTCAAATCATAGAAAAACCTTATGAACACTCTAAGAGGCCGCAGTTTTGATCAAATTATCATCAAACTTATTATCCCCTTGCATATATATAGCAATTTTTCCTGTACGTAAGAATAGCTCATACGGGCGTAGCATCTTTTTCCTGTACGTAAGAATGTATGTACACACGTGCACTCATACGTACATGGCTCAAGCATCTACATTTATTGATGGATATCAATATAAATTCACAAAAAAGTTTGATATGATAATATCTTAAGTGAGTTCTAGACTCAGGGTCAAGGACACTGCAGCTATTTTTAGAAAAACTTTGTTGCCATCTAGCGCCTACTATTGATAGACTTAATATAACTTCTCAGAAATGTTGTTAAAGATATCTCAAGCGAATTCCACATTTTAGGATCTTGGGCTCAAGGTTAAGGTCACTGTGGCTATTTTGGGAAAACCTTTGTCAGCACTCTAATGCATACATTTATTGATGGTTTACACACATGTTGTGTATGATTATATCTCGAGCAAGAGCGTGCTTGGTTCAAGGTCAAGGTCACTGCAGCTGTTTACAGAAAAACTTCAGCATGACTCTAGTGCCTTCATTTATTGATGGCTTTTAATGTTGCCACATAAATGTCTGGTATGATAATTTATCGAGCAAGTTTGACTTTCAGGGTCCTAGACTCAAGGTCAATATCACTGTGGCTATTTCTAGAAAAAAACTGTCATCACTCTAGCGCATACATTTATTGATGGACTACACAAATGTTGTGTATGATAATATCTCTAGCAAGACTGACATTTAGGTTGCTAGGCTCTCGGTCAAGGTCACTGTTACAGTAGCTATTTTTATTATTTGGGCCCGGTCAAGCGATTTTGGTACTTATCGCCTATGCGAGCAGCGAAGGTTCAGGAGAGCCTGCGCATCCGCGCAGACTCGCCAGAACCTTCGCTGCTCGCTCATACAAGCAGTGAATCAAGAGGAACCTTCAGACAGAAAGCCATATCCCTGGCCCCTCTGAATGGCTGGGCATGCGCAGTTAAAATTTGTCATGACGGAATGCTCGAAGACACAAATTCGCTTGGCGGTGCTCATTTCGTCTAGTGTCTTCATTTATTGATGGCGTTTAATAAACTTCACACAAACATTCAGTTTGATAATATCTCAAGTAAGGTATTTGTATCAAAGTCAAGCTTCTTTGGGCAAGTTATACTTTCCGGGTGCTGGGTGCAGAAAAAGCGTTGTCATCGCTCTATCGCCTACATTTATCAAAGGAATTTTATGTAAGTTTACACACATGGTGGGTATGCTAATATATCAAGCAAGTTTGACTTTCAGGGTCCTGGACTCAAGGTCAAGGGCACTGTGGTTATTTTAGGAAAATCTTTGTCATCGCTCTAGCGCTTACAATTATTGAGGGGTTACAATGTAGCTTCACACAGTGAGGGTCTTGAGCTTAAGTCATGGTCACTGTGGCTGTTTAAAAAAAAAAAACTTTTTTTATGACTCTAGCAGGCACCTAGATTTTGATTTAACTGCACAAAAGTGTTAGGTATGGTAATATTCTCAAGCATGATCAAGATTCAGAGTTCTGTGCTGAAGGTCAAGGTCAATGTGGCTGTTTTTAGGAAAACCTTTTATGGCTCTTGTACCTACATTTATGGATGAATTTTGCTCAAATGAACATGATAGCCACCAACCGGCTAAGAATATCCCAACCTTAAATTGACCTACTCATAGAAAGCTACATTGGTTTTGATAGAATTTCCCAGGAGTATTCTTGTGGTCACTGCTAATCAAAATTACCCAAACCCTCGACTCCATCTTACTATATTACCTAACATTTCATCTGTACAGCGTGGATCAGATGGGCGATCCAGGGCCACCATGGCCCTTTTGTCTTTTTACAGTATTGAGAAGGCAAATATCATCCGCTTAATCCCATATAAGACAATGGAATATTCCACCTGATGCCTTTGGAGTGTTCCATGTCAGGTTAGTTTTGCTTGTGGTACGTTTTTCAAACATGCAAGAACTTTAAGCCGTGCGGCGTCTGATCTAGGTCTACACTGTCTGCAAATGTCCCAAAAATGGGCCGCTAGGCATAGGGTTGTTGGGTGAGTGAGTGGATGTGAAAGTCAGGGTTTGTTGGGTTATATTTTTTTTATTTATTTTATGCTATACATGTATAACCTCACTGGGACCAAAGTGTGAAGTCGTCGTTCATATCAAAAATGTAATAATGCTTGCATGTATTTTTTTCTGGTGGATGATAATTGTAATGTGCGTGTTGTGTTTGTTTAACCGCCTTACCACATGAATTAGACATTTCACTTTCTGCACTCTAATGTATCACGAATTTCGAGAAAAAAAAATCATAAATCCTTATTCAGTTTGAAATGTGTGCTTAGGTCGAAATAAACTCAAACAGTAAATACGATTATACGTGTAATTTATTCAAAAAACGTTGAATCTTCAGACAAGTAGCCTACTTCACAGTAAGTACTGTGTTTGCTTGTTCTAAGATTACAAGTGTACTAGTACAGTCCCAAAAGGCACCCGTCGTTTGTTTGTTTGTTTGATTTGAGGTTTAACGTCCCCGTCAACACTGTAAAGGTCATATTGGAGACGTTGCTTTCAATTTTGTGGGACTTTTACCCGACATTGAGATGAAATGACATCTCAAGCCCTGTCGCCCAATGAAACCAATAGGGTTTACTAGCATGGACGGTCCGCCTCGCACCGCGGTTCCGAGACAGGCTTAGATCCTCTAAGCGGTTTACCAATACTAGTGTGCGGGTCGGATTCAGCTCTGCGTGGAAGCATCATGCAGCCCATATATTTCTTCACGCCCCTATGGGCGGGGGCTGTGCCACCCGTCGTTATGGTAACGTCAATTCAACGTCGGTGCAACGTCATGAAGTTGCATCGACGTAGATGTGACGTTCCATAAACGTCATGACGTTGTACCGACGTTCATGTGACGTCACAGTTAAGTCATGTGCCTGCTGGAGCGCTTTGGTGCAGTGGTAGCGCATCGGATTTGTGATCGAGAGGTTGCGGGTTCGAGCCTCACGCTGACCAAAGTGTTGTGTCCTTGAGCAAGGCACTTCATTCACATTGCTTAAAAAAGTACTGGTTACCACCCAGGAAATCCGGCTCGTAATGCTCAGATGTGAGCGAGTAGCAGCAATAGGAGAAACAAAAGAGCTGTCACTGTAAGCGACCCATGCCCCCGTGGGAGCCAATTTTTATGCCGGTTAAAGTTTTTGTGACGGACAAACAGACAAACAAACAAACAGACAAACAAACAAACAGACAGACTGACAGACAGGGCAAAAACTATATGCCTCCGAGAATCTCTCGGTGGGGGGGGGGGAGGGGGGGTGTGCATAAAAAGAAAAAACTGCGCTATATGTTGCAACACACAGATATGTACAGGTAAAATGTTGTTTTTCACACCTGTGAAGTTCCCAACAGCTGTTGTAATGGTGCATATAATTAATTGTAATTAATTGTAATAATTGTAATCTAGTAAAATTTTTATATCTGCCCAGTGGACTGAGAGATACAAACTGACTTGACCAAAAAGCGGTCTCAATAGCGAACAGTCATGACAGATTTGGCCTTTTGTAAGCGGTCATAATACTGAATAGCGGGGTGGTCTCTTTATTCGAATAAATAGCAATTAATTATTAAGGAAATAATTTTGGTCTGGCCAAAATCGGTCTTAATAGCGGAGTGGCCCTAATATAGGGGTGGTCTTTAGGCGGAAGTCTACAGTAATACACATTCAGTGACACCAGTCTGGGGGTCCCCCGGGGTGCCCCGGGACCAAGCCGTACCCCTTCACTTCATTAATGGCCATATATCTCTGGAACCGTTCAGATCCCCACACCATACCCATATATATTCTTGTTCCTTCGATAAAACACACTCATTGAGACCAACCTGATGATACTCGCTAAGACCAACTCCTCCACTTTATAAAAGTCATATATCTCAGAATCCCTAAACCATATACATTCTTGTTCCGTATGATGAGACACATTCGTAGCCATCATCCTATGGCTCCCCTGGGGTGCTCCGCCACATATATATATTTATGTTCCTTGTGATAAAATGCATTCATTTACACCAACTTGGGAGTCCCTAGGGGCCATTCCTCACCACTCAACTTCATTAAAAGACCTAATACCTAAAAACCGTTCAGATCCCCACCCCTAAACCACATACAGTGTAACTTCCATTCAACAGCCATCCTGGGAAAACTCGAAAACTTGCTGTTTAAGGGAAGTGGCTGTTCAACAGAGGGAAATGTCTGAGATGATGTATGGCTTTTTATCGACAAACAAAAATAGTGATTATTAAAGACTGCTCAACATGGATGTACTAAAAGAAAAATAAATGATGGAGAGGTGTCATCTGACACCTCTCCATCATTTATGTTTCTTTTCACTCGTTTATATTGAATTTATACATATATCACAATGGTAGTTTTGACAAAAATAAATTTTGAAATATTAAATAAATACACCAGAAGAGAAATTCCTATTCTTACATCCGATTTTTAGCTATTTAGTTTACTTTGGCTGTTTAATAGAGGGAATTTAGATTTGGTAAAGTGGCTGTTCCCTGGAGGAGAGAGGTGGCTGCTGAGCAGAGGTTAGATATATATTCAAATGCTATGGGAGGAATTATTGTGGCTGCTGAAGAGAGGTGACTGCTGAACAAAGGTGACCATTTGTGGAGGTTTAAATACTGTATGTTCTTGTCCTTGTTTCGTATGATAAGATGGTTCATGCAGTGCATTGTAGTTCTTCAATCAGGCTATGACAACATTGACGCCAACGCAAATGGGATCCGTATAAAGCATTGGTCCCCAACCCCTCCCCTTTTGGGTACATTAAATGTTTTATCAAACTAAGGGGTATTTTAGACTTGCGGTCGTTTTCATACGTATTTTCAAGGTTCAAGACCTATTCGTTCCTGTGTCATATTTTCAATTATCTGGCGGGCTGATAGTAAAACCTGGTCATGTCAATACACATATAATTTTTTTGTTGTTGTTTTTTGTTTTTTTTTAAGACAAGCTTTGTCTCGGCTTAGCCTCGATTATAGTTAAACGACATTTGGCTTGCTCCTTTACAAAATGACATTGGAGGTCCATGTGATATAGTACATTTTTCAAACCTCAAAACGGGCAATTTTTCTGATGAAAATTTGTGATATTTTTCTTATTTATATATACTCCAAACATATGTTTTAGGCGCTCGTTTGAACCGCCTCATTGAGGCGGATATAACGAGTACCCACAACCTATGCTTTGGAGAAGAAATAAGGAATATACTGTTTACCCCTGTAAACCCGAGTTTTTTCTATATAAAGTGAGGTTTAGTGGGGGTCTTTATTTTACGGACTTGCTCACGTGATGAAAAGTGAAACCTACCTGTGTGTGAAGCAATCATGAATCTTACCGTTCATTGAAGAAGGGCAATGTTGCCGCCGGATAAATTAAGTGACCAATACTTGTTTTATTTTCTGTCAGACTTGAAATACACCTTCCAGCGAGGCAACCCCTTCAAAGGTGTTTCCTTTTCTCCCTTGTCAATAGGGGTCACTTCGTAAAGGAAATAGTTTGCTCCTAAGATGGGTGAGGGGTTGTTGCCATTAGTGGATTATATATGAAAAGGGGTCCCTCTAAAGAAGCAACGGGAGTGTTTGGGTGAGACGAAGGTGGCGTGTATCTTGCGTCACTGTGGCGTCCAACATGTACCGTTGATTAAGGCCTGTTGTCCGGTAGAGGGGGCATGTTTTTTTTTTTCAGGTTCTACACTTCCATTCATTTTCCTCATTCTCTCCATCTACTCTGCTGTCTCTTCTCTTGCAAAAACATGCGGAATCTTCTTGTGGATTCAGCGAATATGACATACAGTAAAACCTCGGTGGCTCGAACACCGATGACTCGTTTGCCATGGCTGAGTCGAACCCGTTCTTGACTCCCTAGGGAATTCTTAGTCTTTTATCTTGCAAATTTATCCTGTGTGTACTCATTAGAATCTAATGGGTACACACAGCTTACGTTTTTATTCTAGAACGCCGAAAAGCTATCCAAAAGTATCACGCTATGCCTCCTGGCAGTAACCATCAGTGGCTCGAACTACCCCTGTCTCGAACAGATTTTCGAGGTCCCAAAGATGTTCGAGCTATCGAAGTTTCACTGTATATTGACAACAGCTGTATATCTCCACCCTGCCAATATTATCTGCGACTGTTATCATCACTTTGCAACAATACCTCAGACGACGTCCGCTCACCCGGACGGATGTTCCAAAGTGAATGTCAGCCGCGTCAAGGGAAAAGCTGTCTTCACGCATGTGCGCCCGCTTAAGACTGAAACTACACACAGTTTGAGCAGAGTGTTCGCTTTATGCTCCAATGATGCTCTGTGACACAAAGTTCCTTAATCCAGACCGAACATGCTACATTCTTACAGACTAACTGTGAGTACACCGTCGCCGGCCTCTGTAGCTCAGTTAGACGCGCGTCTGGTTGGTAATCAGGAAGTCGCATGTTCGATACCTGCTGTGTCAGCAACATTCTTTCGCGGAGATTGATCATTATGGAATCTTTTCTGCGGTTAACCGCATGACTATAATCTTGCCGGCTCGATATGACCAAAATAGTGTAGATTTGGTCGTTAAACTCTAAATCAACAAACAAACAAACTCGCTAACAGCACATGCCCTAAGATACCGTTTCGCTTGTCAAGTCATCACGAAAACATGATCCCCTCGAACCCCACTTTTATACAGAAAAATTCGGCTTTACAGAGGTAAACATTATTTTTCTCATCACGCTAACAAATCCGTGAAATGAACACCCCCTTACACCCCACATTATATAGAGAAAACTGGGGTTTAGGGGGTATAAAGTATTTTCGTTATTTCTGCTCATAGACATAGGTTGTGGGTACTCGTTAGGACCGCCTCATTGAGGCGGTTCTAACGAGCACCCACAACCTATGTTTGCAGAATAAATAAGAAAAATATCAAGGATTTTTATCAGAAAATTAGCCATTTAGAGATGTGAAAAATGCACTATGTCGCACGGGTGTGTTATCGTAATGTTATTTCTGCTCTAAAATATAGATTGCGGGTACTCGTTAGAACCGCCTCCTAAAGAGTACCCATTATCTATATTTTAGCAGAAATAAGAAAATATATCACAATTTTTCATCTAAAAATGCAGAAATTTACAGTGTGTTTGTATCGGTATGTTTTCATAATGCCTGAAACTGTTTACCTGTCCTCCTGCCGCTAGTGGCAAAGGCAGCAGTAACAATGGTGTAAAAACCACAATTAAAATATTCCTGATGTGGTATATATCCCTGAGGACGTCCTTCATGTTTCACAATCGAAAGTCAAAGTGTCTCTGATGAATAAACGCCGAAGTCTCCAACAGCGTTTACTGTGGATCAGTGAAACGGCTCTATATTTGGACAAGATATAAACTTAAATACAATACGCAAACATGGTATAATCAGGTGTATATTTAGTTGTTGTTTTTTCACAATGTCTCATCATGTTAAAAAGTCCTTGTAATGTAAAGTAAGGACCATGTAAACCTCATTTTCTATACAGAACATTGGGGTTTACAGGGGTACATGTATATTTCTTATTTAGGCTCAGAAAAATAGGTCGTTGGCCTCTAGTAAGAACCGCCTCTGTGAGTCTTTTGACTAGAAATGAGGAAAATATAAGCAAAAAAAAAAAAAAAAAACATAAAAAATGATAGTTCTAGAGATACGAAAGACGCCATTTAAGCACACGGTGTGTTATCGAAACGTCTGGAGGGGGAATGGAAACACCTGGCAGAATTTTCCGCCATTTTTCTAAGGGAGACAACTTTCGGGACCTCTTGTACGCTTTTCTATAACCGATGTCCCACTGAGAAAGGAAATAATTTAGACTTTGCTCCTCAGGAGCAAATTCTTTCCTTTAAGAGTTTACCCCTTTTGATATGGGCGACAAAAAATACTTTTGCAGGAGATGCCTCCCCTGAAGGTACATCCATTCCCTTAACCCATTTAGTACCAGAAACCCAAAAACGGGTGCCGCACAAGGTATTAAGTTGTGCGAACAAGATATTATCTTGTGCGCACAAGATAATATCTTGTCTGCACAACATAGATCTTGTGCGCACAAGGTATTAAGTTGTGCAACCAAGATATTATCTTGTCCGCACAAGATAATTATTTGTCTGCACAACATAGATCTTGTGCGGACAAGATATTATCTTGTTCGCACAACTTAATATCTTGTGCGCATAAGATATTATCTTGTCCGCACAAGATAATATATTGTGCGCAAAAGATAATATGTTGTGCGAACAAGATAATATCTTGTCCGCACAAGATATTATCTTGTTCGCACAACTTCCCAAGCTCTATGTTGTGCAAACAAGATATTGCATAATATGTTGTCCGAACAAGATAAATTATGTTGTCCGCACAAGATTATTTCTTGTGCGCACAACATAATTTCTTGTCGGCACAAGATAATATCTTGTTCGCACAACTTAATATCTTGGTCGCACAACATATTTAAAAATATTCATGTCCCTACCCGGGTTCCGCACAATTGTATAGATTGTGTTCCCAGATTTTGCACAGAACATTTTTATCACTGTGGTACTAGTTCGAACCATCACAGTGAGGCCCGACATCTTTGTTTGGAGCAGAAATAAGAAAATATCACTAACCAGCAGGTAGTCCAACGTTGAGTCAACGTTTTGTGCCTGCGGGGTAAGCATCTGCAAATGATAGGTCTTGAGTCGTGCAGCAGGCACTGTATTACACTTAGTATAATGATGTTTGTTTGTTTGATTTGAGGTTTAGGGCCCCCTACAACACTGTAAAGGTCATTTTGGAGACGAAGCTTCCAATTTTGTTGGACTTTCACCCGACATTGAGATGAAATGACTTCTCAAGCCCTTCCGCCCGATGAAACCAATAGGGTTTATAAACATGCACGGTCCGACTCGCACCGCTTTGCCTGGCAGGCTTAGATCCTCTAAGCGGCTCTGCGTGGAAGCATCATGCTGCCCATCTATTTCTTCACACATCGATGGGCGGGGGCCGCTTAGTACTATGAAAGTATAAAATTAATAGTAATAAGAGGGGCGTAGCGCCAATTACGCATCCGTAAAATATTTGCGTCACCAAGGTGTAAGTGTTGATCTTAAAGAAAACAAATTTCTCCCCTAGGAAGCAAATTCTTTCCTTTAAGAGAACATGCAGCCCCATCTGCGAGAAAAATGATTTAAAACAGATTCCCCAGCAGGCACACGTCGCTAGGGCAACGTCAAATCAATTTCGGTGCAACGTCACCTAAATTTGACGTTGCATAAAAGTCATGACGTTGCACCGACGTTGATGTGACGTCACAATTACATCATGTGCCTGCTGGGTTTTCTCGTTGTGCGAAATTTCATTTTTTGGCTATGTCACTGAAGAACATAATTTTTCATCCGGAAAACACCTTTCCAATATCTTTGACATATAGCCGGATGTCCTTATCTATGTCTGTTTGTTTTATTACTTTCTCTCTTCATTTTACGTCTTTTCTTATATTTGTTTTATCCTATGTAAATACTACCCTATACGTTTGAGGTTATGTTGTTCATCATGGGCCTATTGTTCAAATCATCGTTAGCTTAACGAGCTCGTTAGTGGTCATATTGTTAAATCTTCTAGCAAGTTTAATATTTAAAATTTTGGTATTTTTGCTGAAAAAATGTGAGCTGCATCCGCAAAAGCTGCTTACATTTTTTCAGCAAAAATTTCAGCATATTTGCCATATTAAATGATCAAAGTTTTAACGATACGTTAACTAACGACGTCGTTAGTTTTGAACAACTGGGCCCAGGTCTTAGGTTAATGGTGTTATGCTCTTGAAATGCAAGACGTGTATACCATTTGGTATGAGGTTTGCTTTTCGAAGAAGCTGACATGGCATTGTCGTGTGCAGCAAAAATCAGCCAATCAAAACGTCGGTGTGTTTGTGCTGCCATTGCTCTCACTTTCGGAAAGATCAGTATTGTTGAAAGACAACAACAACAACGAAAGACTTCCGACTTAATCAACAGACATGGTAATACAATTGTCATTGAATGTCATTTGGGCCCCGTCAAGCGATTTTGGTACTTATCGCCTATGCGAGCAGCGAAGAATCAGGCGAGCCTGCGCATCCGCGCAGTCTCGCCAGAACCTTCGCTGCTCGCTCTTACAAGAAATGAATCAAGAGGAACCTTCAGACAGAAAGCCATATCCCTGGCCCCTCTGAGTGGCTGGGCATGCGCAGTTAGAATTTGTCATGACTGAATGCTCGAAGACACAAATTCGCTTGGCGGGGCTCATTTGACGTATCAAGAGTAACAATTCTTATTCCGATTGCTTCTTGGTGTAGCTATTGAAGGGGGCGAAAAGAGGCGAAGTGTTCCGCTGCCCGGCCTATTATTGCCAATGCTTGTTAGGATTCCTACCTAATCCTATTTCAGCTCATCGCTTTTCAGCTGTTGTTGTAGACAGCGAAGGTAAAAGGGCTTATATATAAGGATTTAAATATTTATTCATTTTTTTTCATCTTGCATTTATTATTTTTATTACTGTGACATTGGATTCGCTCAACAATATTTTTCCCGCCAGTAAACTTTTAGTTGAAATGCAGTTATCTCCCTTGCTGTGACGGCCATTTTGATTTCTAAAATGAAATTATCAACATTATGATAACACATCCGTACGACATAGTGCAATTTTCACACCTCCAAAAAGGTTACTTTTCTGATGAAAATCCATGACATTTTTCTTATTTATACTGCAAACATAGGGCGGCCTCGGATGCGCCTCTGACTGGTGATCAGGAGGGCGCGGGTTCGATAACTGCCGGGGTCGGCGACATTCTTTTTTGGAGATTGTTCATGACATCTTTTCTTCGGTCATTCTTTCCCTTCCGCTGATCCAAGAAGGGCAGTTGTCAGTTTCTGGCGAAAGAAAGTGCACTTAACAGCTTACGTGAAAAGTGTGGATAGGTAAACTGAGCGGCTCAAAATGACCTAATTAGTGTTGACTGGGTCGTTGAAGCCCATTACAAACAAACAAACAAACCAAACATAGGTTGTGGGTGCTCGTTAGAACCGCCTCATTGAGGCGGTTCTAACGAGTACCCACAACTTATGTCTTGAAGCAGAAATAAGAAAAACATGGCATAGCCCCTAAACCCCAGTTTTCTTAAAGTGAGATTTTTATGGGGGTATTCGTTTCATGGATATGTTCACGTGATGATGACTCCGTTAAAAGTGCAAAAATATTCAAAAAAAAAAATAGACAGCTCGGACAGGTACATGTGATAAGTAGACTTGTTCACACGCCATACTTAATTTCTCAAATGCATGACATTGTATTAAATTAAAGATGGGTCAGTGGGAGGTTATTTAGTAACTTGAAAGTATGACAAATGATATCCATTAACCCATTTTGTACCAAATGGAATCTCCCTTCTTATATAGCAGGAGTCCATTTCGAAATTTAGGGGTGTCAGGTTGTGTTTTCCTTAAAAATTTATTTGAAAAAAAATGGCTTAACTTTTTGCAAATAGTGTAGGCCCTGATCAGACGCCGCGTTCTGTGGCGTCTGATCTGGGCATACACTATTTGCCAGGGTACCCGTTTTGGGGTTTCCGATACAAAATGGGTTTAGCATGTAAATGCTATAGTATGCGGTGTTTAGCACGGGTGGTAATCAGGGGAACTAGCTCGAAAATGTGTCTATGGAAAGTCGTTTCCTCGTCACATCCAGGAACTCTCGAGCGATCACCATCGACAGGAAAACTGTAAACAAAGGTACGTCTCGAAGAATTTTTTCAGCAAAAGATCCTTTGTTTGCTATTTATTTGAAAAAAAAAAAAAAAAAAAAAACAATAACAAACAAACAAAAAAAAACGACAATGCTTTTCCACTTAACAACCATTTAACTTCGTTCCCCGCAGAAATAAGAAAAAATAATGAAGTCCCCCGTAAACCTCAGTTTTCTCTATATAAAGTGGGGTTTAAGGAGTCTTCATTTCACGGACTTGTTCACGTGATCTGATAACATCAAGCGTAAGATTCAGAATATGACCGTAACTATCGGCCACAAAGTCTAGCTCCAGTACAATTTCTAAAATTGCTTATTTTTGGTTGATGTTAGGTCATTTCACTTATTTCACACATTTATTTATTTATTTTTTCTTTTTTTTTTTTTTTTTTTGCAAAATAACGTGCTATCGCCCAGTGTAAAAATACCCAACAAGTCCGTGAAATGAACACCCCCTTAAACCCCACTTTATATAGAGAAAACTGGGGTTTTCGGGGGTATAAATTATTTTTCTTATTTCTGCTCCAATGCATAGGTTGTGGGTACTCGTTAGAACCGCCTCAGTGAGGAGATTCTAACGAGCACCCTCAACCTATGTTTGCAGTATAAATACGAAAAATATCACCGATTTTCGTCAGAAAAGTTCCCGTTTTTGAGATAAGAAAAATGCACTATGCCGCTCGAGTGTTTTATCGTAATGAGGCGACTTACCTAAATAAACTGACGAGCAGTCACGTCTCACTACGTTTTGAAACGCTATACCACATTTAAGACAAACTTTTTACATACACAAATAAATACGGAAACTTTTTACTTATAAAAGATTGCGCACTGGCGGTTCTAAGAGATGATTCCAACTAGAAATGGGCTACCACAGATATAATGTCTTCTAACGAAGCACATGGCTATATATGGCAAATAAAAAGTTCGATATTGTTTCCTACTTCTCCAGAGCAGGGACAGCGTCCACACGTTAGAACCGTGTTACTCTGTGAGGCCGTTCTAACGAGTACATACCCACAATCTGCGCTCCAAAGCAGAAACAAGAAAAAAATTAGTGCGTGCATCAAAGTCATATAATCATCACAGCGACAGTGAGTCGCACGAGGGTACTCTGATCTGAGTAAACCGTCTCAATCGACGAGTGAAGGGCACTCACTCGTACTGACAACCAGCAGTGTATGTTGGGTACTCATTACCTTGCCAACCGTCGAGTAAACAATCAATAACGACTACAGTGTAGTCGCTACAGCCCTACATACTAGCCAGGCGAGCACAATGTATACTCCCTCAAAACAATAACTAGAAAAATTCGCTCGGACGTCTGACCAGGGTCTTCACCCAATACATTAACAATATTTATAACATATCGTTGCGTCTGATCAGAGAGAGTCTTCAATTGTGGCAAAAATGTACGATAACGCCACTACTGCACAATTCAATGTTGCGTCTGATCAGGACCCTCAATGCAATAAAACGCAAAACGACGAATGATGTTTTCGACTTTAAACTGCGCCTGATCAGAAAATACATTACATTGCTAACAATGCGTGCATGCGTGCCTGCATGCATGTCCTGTGTGCGTGCTCATGAACAAACGCCATCATACACGGTATATAAATTGTCAAACGGTTATCTGCCCCTACAATGAACGGTACAAAACTTGTAACGCAATTATCTTCCCTTACAACGAACAGTGGGCTATGGGAGCCACAGATCAAGCGCTTGAGATCCATTTCCAACCTGCACAACACAAACAGCCATCCTTGTAGGCTGTGTAAAAATAGCAATAGTAACATGAGAAGAACATTACAAAAAAGAGAAGCGCTGTATCTAGAAAACTAGAAATGCGTCCATAGGACACGGATGCCCCCGCCTGAAAATATGTCTATGTTCGTATTCATCCATAGAAAGTTATTGACCGTGTTTAAGTTTTGGACCCTTTTTTCACGTTTGACCTCTAAGTATGACCTTGATCTTGTAGGTAAGGACCTTGGTTTTGTGTGAGGCAGACCGTCTCATGATGGCCAACATTTCCGCAAAAAAAATCCAAAATCCATCCAGAGATAAGAAAAGTTATTGACTGCGTTTAAGTTTCGGACCATTTTGTTACCTTTGACCTCTAAGTATGACCTTGACCTTGGAGATACGGATCTGGGTTCGCACATGACGTGATGATTAATAATTCTTCAAAGTAATTTTAAAATCCATCCAGAAATAAGTAAGTAATTGACTGCGTTTAAGTTTCGGACCCTTTTTTGACCTTTGATCTCTAAGTATGACCTTGACCTTGGAGGTGCGGACCTGGGTTTTGCACGTGACACGTCGTCTCATGATGGTTAACATTTCTGCTGAGTAATTTTAAAATTCATCAAAAAATAAGGAAGTTATTGACTGCGTTTAAGTTTCGGACGCACGGACGCACGGGCGGACGGACAGGGGCAACGCTATATGCCCTTTCCACCATTCTTCGAATGGCGGAGGCATAAAAATGCATGCCGCCGTTGATGTCGGGTTGAACCTATTATGCAGACAAACAGTGTGTATGATAAACAAACTGCTCCTGGGGGAGCTGTCTGATCTGAGTCCATATTGCTTGCAACAATGACTTTAAACGTTACCAGTAGACAACAAAGCCGCTTGACAATTGTTGTGATTTGCATCTAAAGCGTTTATCGGATGCAAACGAAATCAACCGAAGCGCTTTGCTTAACGGAACTTACTGGGACATTCAGAAATCAAAGGCCACAGAATGCGGCGTCTGATCGGTACATGTTTCTTCAGTTTGCTTAAGGTGCGGAACCTGATTTGAAACTCACAGAATAAATGTGACAACGCATTTTGAAATTAGACCTCTCCAAAGAAAGGTGGAATACCAATTTTAACTGTTTACTTGGAATTCGTACAAACGCTATAAAACCCTTTCAACACTATGGGCCAGTGCAAATCTTGTAGATCCAGTTGAGACGGCACGTAACGAGCAGTCCCGCCAGGATCTACATGTACACTGTTTGCCAGTCAATGAACGGGAAAAACGAACCTTTCTATTAGAATAAATACACCAAGGGTCCTGTTCTGAAACTCAGGACTGAAAGGGTAAAATATCGGATGTAGGTATACAAATGAGCCCCGCCAAGCGTCTTCGAGCATTCCGTCATGACAAAATTTAACTGCGCATGCCCAGCCATTCAGAGGGGCCAGGGATATGGCTTTCTGTCTGAAGGTTCCTCTTGATTCACTGCTTGTATGAGCGAGCAGCGAAGAATCTGGCGATACTGCGCGGATGCGCAGGCTCGCCTGAACCTTCGCTGCTCGCATAGGCGATAAGTACCAAAATCGCTTGACGGGGCCCAAATAATGATTATTCGAGGCATTTGCATCTTTAAATCAATACATGTATACGTATATGCGCGAGAAAATGTTCAAATTTATCTAATAAATATGATTTGAGCGAAACAGCGCTAAAAAAAAATGAAAACAAGTCGAACTTCGCTTTTGCGCGGGCTCATATTTTGGTATTACTGAGTCAAAGCCGGAAGTTAGCTGCACAACTCGTGTGATAGCTGAGAATGACAGTCATTAACCCTTTTTGTACCGCATGGAACTTTCCCCTTATATTTAGCAGGAGTTCATTTCAAAATGTAGGGGTGTCAGGTATTGTTTTCTTCAAAATTGGTTTGGAAAATGGCTGAGCTTTCTGCAAACAGTGAAGTGGTCCTGATTAGACGCCGCGTTTTGCGGCGTCTGATCTGGGTCTGCACTGTTTGCCGGGGTACCCGTTTGGGGTTTCTGGCACTAAGTGGGTTAAAAACAATGAATTAAGTGATATGTCATAGCATGTGAAAATTCTCCGAATGGGTAGACGAGACAAATAGTTACGTCACTAGAATACTCGTATGTCCATGAAATGATCACCGCCGTAACTGGGGTTTACCTGGGTACGCGTTAGTTTTTCATATTCTGAACAATGATCAAATACATGGGTTGTGGGAACTCGTATGCGGTGACTCAAATGAACACCCACATCTTATGTTTTCGAGTAAAAATGTTTTGGAGATACTTAAGAATACACTATGTCGCCCGGTTGTTATCGTAATAACAAATACCGCTCACCTCTCATCCACGGCCCCCGTCCATCGGGGTTTGAAGAAATAGATTGGCATGATTCTTCCACGCAGAGCTGAAACCGGCCGCACACGAGTACTGGTAGAGCGGTGCGAGTCGGAGCGTCCATGCTTATAAACCCTATTGGTTTCATTGGGGGACAGGACTTGAGATGTCATCTCGTCTCAATGTCGGGTAAAAGTCCGACAAAATTGGAAGCAACGTCTCAAAAATGACCTGTACAGTGTTGACGGGGACGTTAAGCCTCAAATCAAACACAAATCAAACACCTCCCATCCAGACACCAAAGGGACAGAAACCCATCACGAAAACACGCCTATTAAAAGTAACCCGCTTAAACACCACTTTTAAATAGTAAAACTAGGGTTTGAAGGGGTATACATTTTTTATCTCTGCTCAAAAACATAGATTGTGGGTACTCGTTGGAACCGCCCCACAGAGGCGGTTCTAAGGAGTATCCACAATCTATGTTTTAAGCAGAAATAAGAAATACGTGATATTTTCTTATTTATACTGTCAATATAGGTTGTGGGTGCTCGTTCTTGAGGCGGTTCTAACGAGTACCTTCAACCTATGTATTGTAGCTGAAATAAGAAACATAATAATACCCCCGTAAACCCCAGTTTATTCTATATAAATTGGGGTTAAAGGCGGTGTTCAATTCACGGACTTGTCCACGTGATTACAGTTACTTTCCAACAAAATGCCCGAAAGGCTATCCAAAATAAAAAGATAGCACTACATACATCCTAAATCTAGGTACCACAACAGAAGAATCGCCCTGGAACGGTAGTTTAAACAATGCTCTGCATTACGAAAATACGCCTATTCATATACATTGCACAGTTCACCGCCGAAAAAAACGACAATTTTCAGATGAAATATTCTGACATTTTTCTTATTTCCGCTCAAAAAAATAGGTTGAGGGTTGAGGCGGTTCTAACGAGTACCTTCAACCTATGTATTGCAGCTGAAATAAGAAACATAATAATACCCCCGTAAACCCCAGTTTATTCTATATGAATTGGGGTTTAAGTGGGTGTTCAATTCACGGACTTGTCCACGTGATTACAGTTACTTTCCAACGTTATTTAAGAGCAGAAATAAGGAAAATAAGGTTTACCAGTTTTATTTTATAAAAGTTGAGTTCAAGGGGTCTTAAATGGATTTGACGTAACCACAATCTTCGCCCTTGGTTCTGTCGAAATAATTCGTACAGTTCTAACTCAGCTGTTTTTTAACAAATTTTATGTTCTCGGGGTTGTGGCAACTCCGAGAACAAAAAATTGTTAAAACACAGCATCACGATAACTAATCCGCGCGACCAAGTACATTCATACCTATCGCCTTAACGGTTAATGTTCTGTCAGAAATTTGTAATAAGTTTGTTTGTTTGTTTGTTTGATTTGAGGTTTAACGTCCCCGTCAACACTGTAAAGGTCATTTTGGAGACGTTGCTTCCAATTTTGTGGGACTTTTACCCGACATTGAGATGAAATTACATCTCAAGCCCTGTCGCCCAATGAAACCAATAGGGTTTATTAGCATGGACGGTCCGCCTCGCACCGCGGTTCCTGGACAGGCTTAGATCCTCTAAGCGGTTTACCAGTACTAGTGTGCGGGCCGGATCAGCTCTGCGTGGAAGCATCGTGCAGCCCATATATTTCTTCAAGCCCCTATGGGCGGGGGCTAGAAATTTGTAATAAGAGTGCTGAGAAAGAAAAAACGAAAAAAAAAAAAAAAAAACAACAAAAAAAAAAAAAAACACGAAAAAACATACGGGACCCCGGGACCCGGGAAGGGACATGATTTTTTTTATTTTATCAGTTGTGCGCACAAGATAATATCTTGTGCGGACAAGAAATTATCTTGTGCGGACAAGAAATTATCTTGTGCAGAAAACATAATATCTTGTGCGGACAACATATCTTGTGCGGACAAGATATTATCTTGTGCGGACAAGATATTATTTTGTGTAGAGAAGATATTATCTTGTGCGGACAAGATAATATCTGGTCCGCACAACATTATATCTTGTCCGCACAAGATATAATCTTGTGCGGACAACATTATTATCTTGTCCGCACAAGATATTAAGTTGTGCGAACAAGCACATGATAATATCTTGTCTGCACATCATAGATCTTGTGCGCACAAGATATTATCTTGTCCGCACAAGATAATATCTTGTCCGCACAACTTCCCAATGTCTATGTTGTGCAAACAAGATAATATGTTCTGCGAACAAGATAATATGTTGTGCGCACAAGATATTATATTGTGCGAACAAGATCATATCTTGTCCGCACAAGATAATATATTGTCCGAACAAGATAATATCTTGTCCGCTCAAGATATTATCATGTTCGCACAACATAATAAAAATAAAAAATTATGTCCCTTCCCGGGTTCCGTAAAAACAAGATCAAAACAACAACAAAACCTGACCGTAATCGCCAGCCTTTCAGCATCGTCAATTTATAAGAGTGGCCTCATGGGTAAGATTATATGTGGTTAAGAGCGCCGACTAGCTCGGGTCACATGTGAAATGACAGGTCTGATGTTGTTGTTTTTTTTATCCGGTTACTCCGGTTTTCGCCCACCTCGAAAACAGGGAGATATAATCTTGAGTGTCGTAAAAATATACCTTTCAAAATATCCTATCTCTGACATGTCTAAGGTGTCAATTATGAAAGCATTCGCTACAATTGTTTTACGATGCTCTTATATTATCATTGAATTATCCAATTTTCATATAAACAAAAAAGACTGAGAAGAGAAATTAGAAATTCCAGATGGGCCATGTTAACACTTTTTGTATCAAATGGCATCATTCTCCTTATATATAGCAGGAGTGGGTGTCAGGTTGTGTTTTCTTCAAAATTTATTTGGGAAATGGCTTAGGGGATTTTGGTACTCAGTGGGTTAATTATCAACTGTTTCAAAACAACACCACATTAATTTTATAACAGCATCGTAAACAATTGTACCCGGGGACTGGGACGAGGACCCTGCTTTCGTAGTCCCCACGGACCGGATGCAGGCTGGAAACAGACAGGTGGGTGCATTGGCAACTGAGAGCAGTTGCTGGCAACAGAGGGCTGTTGCAATGGCTAAGCAGACTGGTAATAGCCATAAGATCCAGCAGGCACTCAGCCTTGAAGTGACGTCCTATCAACATCGATGCGACGAGATATCACTTCGACGTTGTTACGTCATTTCAACGTTGTGTGCCCGCTGGGGACAGACAAATTCCTTGATGGTGTTCCGTTTTCCAACTCTGACCTCAGACCCTGGCGTGAAGAAAGACCGTTATCAGTAAAGAGAACCCATTTGTAACTATGACACAGGAATTACTGCATTACCTCAAGTAGAACTTCACTGCGAGCTTCGGCGAAAAAGGTAATTAGGAAGTCGCATGCAAGGAAGTGCCCAGCCTCTTTGCAGACATGCACATCTGCAGAAAGCCAGAATGCCTCTGGCTGGTAAGGAGACCAAAATAGTCGGGGCCCACCGGAGTTCAGCAATTGGTTTTCTTTTGGTCCAGTATTTGTTATTTCATGCTGTGTGGGTGAGGATTGTGTCTATGTAAACTAAATTGAATAAATATATAAAAAAAAAAATACTGACCGTAGCAAGGTGGTTATTCCTGTGTGGTTTATTATTTTTATAGTTCGTCTTTGCATGTTTTTATTGCTAATATATTTTAATTTTGGATAGCCGTTTGGCCATTTTGTGGGGAAGAAACTGTCCTTTTGGCTTTTTGATTGAGGCGTTTTCATTATGGTGAAGTTATTTTATATTTATTTTTTCCCTTTGGTGTCTTTGATGGAGATGTGAGGTGAGTTAGTGGCTTGAGTTGTACGTCTCACCAACAGCTAAAATCATATGGAGACGGGACCTCGGTTTAAAGACTCACCCGAAAGTCTGGAGAAGCCCGGTGGAGGTGTGAGGTAATTGTAACGATTCCTGATCACTGCCTTCACTTCCATATGGCTACAAAACAACCAAGTATTGTTAAACAAGAAATCCGCAGATGGTTATGTTGTGCCTTATGGACTTGAACATTTTATGCCGAGGAGTTGTACATTATGATAACACGCCCGTGCAAAATAGTGCATTTTTTCACATCTCCAAAATGGCTACTTTTCTGATGAAAATACGTGATGTTTTTTTCTTATTTACACTGCTATCATGGGTTGTGTGTGCTCGTTAGAACCGCCTCATTGAGCGGTTCTAACGAGTACCCACTACCTTTGCCTAGGAGCAGAAATAAGAAAAATAATGCATTACGGAAACACACCTATACAAATATATTGTAAGTTTTACCGCCAGAAAAACGAAAATTTGAAGATGAAAAATTGTGATATTATTCTGACTTCTGCTCTAACTAAAGATTGTTGTTACTCGTAAGGACCGCCTCAACGAGACGGTTCTAACGAAAACCCACAATCAATATTTTAGAACAGAAATAAGAGAAATGGCGTTTACCCCATTTTTACTATATAAAAGTCGGGTTCAATGGTGTCAAAATTATATAGTGACGGTCCTGTTTTCGTGATGCATATTGACCGCTTGATGGACGAACGGAGGGAAACTGGACTTCTATACACAACGCATTGCTTAAAGCAGATACAACAAAACAGCAAACAAATACAAAGAAACAATATACAAAAAAAATACAAAGAGTCTGGAATGCACTACGATAACAAACCCGTTAGTCCCCGCCCATAGGAGCTTGAAGAAATATATGGGCTGCATGATGCTTCCACGCAGAGCTGAATCTGGCCCGCACACTAGTACTGGTTAACCGCTTAGAGGATCTAAGCCTGTCAAGGAACCGCGGTGCGAGGCGGACCGTCCATGCTAATAAGCCATATGTGTTTCATTGGGCGACAGGGCTTGAGATGTCATTTCATCTCAATGTCTGGTAAAAGTCCCACAAAATTGGAAGCAACGTCTCCAAAATGACGGGGACGTTAAACCTCTAATCAAACAAACAAACATAACACACCCGTGCGACAACGTGTTTTTTTTTAACATCTCCGAATTGGCCATTTTTCGGATGAAAATCCGTGATACTGTTCATATAAATACTGCAAACGTAGGTTGTTAGGCGCTCGTTAGATCCGCCTCACGAGTACCGACAACCTATGTCTAGGAGCTGGAATAAGAAAAAATAATGCATTACGGAAACACGCCTATACAAATACATTGTACGTTTTACCGCCAGAAAAACGAAAATTTGATGATGAAGAATAAATTATTGTGATATTTTTCTTACTTCTGCTCAAACTATATATTTTTGTAACTCGATAGAACCACCTCATCGAGGCAGTTCTTACGAGTACCCACAATCTATATATAAGAACAGAAATAAGAAAAATAGCGTTTACCCCTGTAAACCCCAGTTTTACTATATACATGTAAAAGGAGGGTTCAATGTGGTCAAAATTATATAGTCGTGCTTTCGTGATGAATATTGACCGCTTGATGAACGAACGGAGGGAAACTGGACTCCTATACAGAGCATTGCTTAAAACAGATACAACAAAACAGCAAACAACATACAAACAAACAAGATGCAAAGAAAAGGAAACAAAATACAAAGAAACAAAATACAAAGAGCCTGAAATGCAAAGATGAATTCAGTAAAAATAGCAGTAACTCCCATTACTAAAACAAGCATATGGAATTGGCCCCTTGAAACTCCACTTTTCTATAGTAAAACAGGGGTTTACAGCGGTATAATGTTTCTCTTACTTCTGCCTAAAACAGATAGTGGGTACTCGTTTACACCTATTTGCTTTAAACATAGATGGTCGGGAATCGTTAGATCCGCCTCGGCGAGGCGGTTCTTACGAGTAACTACAATCTATGCTTTTGAGCGGAAATAAAAAGTAATGAATGCTCCTGTAAACTCAAGTTTTATTATACAAAAGTGGGTTTTAATGGGTCAAAATTATATACGCGTGTTTTCGTGATGGATTAAAGCAGAAGCAACAAAAAATTAAGCAAAAGGAAAATGTAAAGAGCCTGAAATACAAAGTTGAATTAAGAAAACGTTATAACCCGTAAAACAAAGCATTAATTAAGAACGAGAATTCCAGCGAAGTATATGTCTCACTTGTATGCACTTCAACATTTTGAAGGACACTAATGTTGTTGCCAAGGTAATGGATTGGCGAACAAAAATATGGATGAACAAATGGTTGGAAAGCTGGACTTTGACATGCAATAAATATGAATGATAAACAAATGACATACAATAAATACATATAAATGGCATACAATAAATACATATAAATGACATACAATAAATACATGTAAATGACATACAATTAATACATGTAAATGATATGATATAAGTTGTCATTTAAATAAAACAGATGCATAAACACATGTGTACAAAAAGAGAAAATCAAGTTGAAGCGACTTTTGGATATGACTAAAAACAAGGCAAACAAAATAAAGCCAATTTAACACCGACTGCTGAAAAAAAAACTCAACGAAGACCCCGTCATAAACAAACACACGAAATATCAACACAAGGAAGACAATCCCAATACACACACATCTAAGACCGACTAAAGAAAAAAAAACCTTTAAAAGACCAACTAAAGCAACAAACCACTTTAAACATACCCGATCAACCGGCAAACAAAACACAAACTAACCAATGGAAAAGTCCAACAAAAGAAACCTCCACTCTAAATATAAAAAACAACCAAACTTAGAAAGCCACTGAAGCAAAAAACAAACTTAAAAAGCCGCTGAAGCAAAGATTATCACCTTAAAAACCCGAACAAAAGAAAAGACCACGTTACGCACCTAATACGATTATGTTATTCAAGAAAGACGCAAAGAAAAGACCACATAACGCATCTAATACGATTATGTTATTCAAGAAAGACGCAAAGAAAAGACCATGTTACGCACCTAAAACGAATTTGTTATTCAAGAAGGCACAAAGAAAAGACAACGTTACGCACCTAATACGATTATGTTATTAAAGAAAGACTAACAGAAAAGACCACGTTACGCATCTAATACGATTATGTTATTCAAGAAAGGCGCAAAGAAAAGACCACGTTACGCACCTTATACGATTATGTTATTCAGGAAAGGTGCAAAGAAAAGACCACGTTACGCACTTAATACGATTATGTTATTCAAGAAGGACCCCCCCCCCCCCCCACACACACACACACACAACACCACCACCACCTCTCCCAAAAAGAAAGGAAAAAGGACAAGGCGGCTTAAGAAAGACTAAACCAAACTAGTCAGGCGAAAACATAGCTCGCCAGAAGGGGGGGGGGGGAATAAGATGGACTGCGAGCTTTATCGCATAGATATTTCAACGAAGTTGCATTTAGGTATTCCGTACGATTATCTAGTTATGGCGCACACAAGGATGGTGTGAAAAAATTAATCAGAGGGAAATTAAGTCAGAAACTAAGAAACAGTGAGCAATCATTTCTGTACATGACACGCTGTCTTGACCCCTTACACATCACTATCAAGTTTGGTCAGAATAGTCCGGACGTACTGACGAACGATATGAAAACGCATTAACAAGATATAGCGGGCGTAAAAACGTATAAAAACGTAGTCACTCCACAGTTTACCCTTTTGTGCTTTGGTCCTTACTCCGAAAGGTTAGCTTGGTAAAGAACATAATTACCCAATTGGCAAGACCAGACCATCTGTCCAACTTTTAAAGCTCTGGAGCAGTAGGTACTGGACAGCCGATCATGTATGATAGGAAACAAGAGATCGGATAGAACGGATAAAAGCAAGACCAGCAGAACAGTGACAATATTGAGACTGATCTAACTTTATAAGTATTCAGGATAGCTAATATGCGTCACATATTTTTAATAGCTGAAATGTATTTTCTTGAAGGGCCATGACACTTTAATCAGACATGACCTATCAGCATATGTATATGACAAATCCACCTGTGCTCAGCGCCCCGTGCCATTGGATACTTTTCAACAAACAATAGGAACTCTAGCATTTGCACACGGGAAATTCGTACACAGCGCTCTACGCCGCATGTACAACACGACACCACCCACCATGGAATAAGTTGTACTGGTTGCATTACACTTCCCAGCAGCAAGCAAGGTCCAGACAAACTGCATAGCAAAAGAAGGCTAGCCTTTATACAGGGGTAATTCATATTCTTGAAAGGTTAAAAAATCAGGCATAGGCCACAAGCATATGTACAGCACTGCTGCACTAAAACAACCTACCCTCCGTACGCAGTGGGTCCAGACAAACTGCATAACAAAAGGCTAGGCTTTGAACAGGGGAAATTGATAGGTTAAAATAAAAAAAAATCAGACATATCCCACTAGCATATGTCCAGTAACACAAAAACGTCCATGCGCAGCGCTCTTGTCATGGCAGCCTTCTTCAACAACAGAGGAAGGCCAGCCTGTGTATAGGATAAATGTATATTCTTGATTGGTCATCGCGTCCAAACCAGCTTATGTACAAAAACATTCATTCATAGCACTCCATGTCATAGGAGCCATCTTCAACATACCATGGGAAATCAAGCCTTTTCAGAGGGGAAATTTATATTCTGGAAGGGCCATAGCACTCAACTCAAACAATCTACCAGCATATATACAGGGCTGCAGACCAAAAACACGCATCCTTGCGCAGCGCCCCATGACCTGGGGGCCTTCTCCAACATAACTTTGGAATGCTAGCATTTGCATTGGTAAATTTATATCTTCGAAATGGCATAGGAGTCAACAGATGATATCTACTACATTATATACAATACCGCAGCACAAATAATAAAACAAAACTCAACCCTTCGTGCGCAGTGTTCCGCACCAAGACAAGGCGCGCGTTATAGAATGCGAACTATACACCAGGATACAGGTTGTACTGAATCTGCATGACTGTCCCCAAGTAACAAGCCATGTCCAATCTCACCTCACCTGACAAACTTGAAACTTCGACATAACATAGCAAGGTTAGGCTTCGTACATGTGAAATTTATATTCTTGAAGGGCTACAGTACTCAAATCAGACATAACCTACCAGAATATGAACAGTCCTGCAGCGCACCAAAATAAAATAAACAAAGTCCATCCGTCCATATGCAGCGCCCCGCTCCTTTTGGGCCTTCTTCAACATAATATAGGAAGCCTAATTTTTAGTAAATACGAAATTTATATTCCTGAAGGGCCGTGGCACTTAAGGTGAATTGGAACACCTGGATGATTTTCCTCCCTTTTTCATCGGGACTTCCTGTTCGCTTTTCTATATGCCAATGAGGAGCAAATTCATCCCTTTAGGAGTTGACACATATTGCAATTGGAGACAAAACACTTTTGCCTCCCCAGAAGGTATTTCCATTTTCTTAAATCTGGCGGAACCTCACCGCATATGTATAGACTGCAGCATCTAAGAAAAACTTACCAGGGAAAGTCTAGCCGTTGTACAGGGGAAATGTATATTCTTGAAGGGCCATGGAACTGAAATCAGATGTGACCTACCAGCATATGTATAAGCATACATCCGTGCGCAGCGTCCCGTGCCAAAGGAGCATTCTTCAACATGCCATGGGAAGTCTAGCCTTTGTTCAGGGAAAATTTACATGCTTGAAGTGCCTTAGCACTCAAATTAGGGGTAACCTACTAACCAATGTACCAAAACACAAGAAAACAATAAAAGAAAAACAAAGGCATCCGGCCGTGTGCAGCGTATCGCACCACTGGAGCCTTTTTTTTTCAAGATTACATAGGCAGACTAGCCTTTGGATGGGTGGGGAAATCTATTTCTTGAAGAGCCATAACTTTAAAATTTGACACAACCTGCGAGCATATGTACCAAATACTCCCGTTCGTGCACAGCGCCTAGTGCCACGTTTCTTCAACATACAATCTGCAGGCTAGTTCTTGAACAGAAGTAATCTCTACTCGTGAAGGGCACACGCGTCGGATGTTACCTACCAGAAAATATACAGTAATGCAGTGCCGTCAAAGGTAAAACACGCATCTGTGCAATTGGGCCCATGCCAAGGGAGCTCCAACGTACATTGGGAAGGCTAGCCTTTGTACAAGGAAACCTTATATTATTGAAAGATCATAGCACTTAAATCATACGAAATCTACCAGCTAATAGTGTATAATACTGCAGCACAACACAATAAAAGACTAACAAAATCAGCCCCACTTCATTATAACAGAGGATGGCTAGCCTTTGTACAAGGCAAATTTATGTTCTTGAAGAGCCAAATGTACCCAAATTAGACAACTGATCAGCATAAATTATTTAAAGCGCTGCAGCACAAAAAAATGTATTCATCCGAACACAGTGCCCCGTGCAATGGAAGCCTTCTTCTACATGTCATAGGAAGCCAAGCATTTAAATGGGGGACATTTTAAAATCCTTGAAGGGCCATGATACCCAAATCAGACACATCAGCTAAGGAATAGGGTTGCACCAAAAAAAAAATACGTACGCAGGACCCTATGCAATGAGCGCCTTCTTCAACATACCATGGCATGTCTAGACTGGGGATTTATATTCTTGAAGGACCAAAGCACTCAAATCAGACGTAACCTACCAACTTATATACACTCCTTAAGTACAAAATCAAAAAGAAAATCTACCCTCCATGTGCAGATCCTGGCCATGACCCACATTGCACCATGTGACACCACCGGTTGTATTGGTGCCGCATGGCTCCTGCCTAGAAGCAAGCCAGGCCCAACCTGACCTAACAAGCTGGAAACATAACTAGCAACGGTGGCCTTTGTACTCTTAATATTTTTATCTACAAGCAAGTGTATTACTGCTGCATGTACAAGAAAAACAAAACTCACCCTTCCGTGGGTAGCGCCCCGCGTAATGGGAGACGATTCTTCAACATAAGAAGGCTAGCCTTTGTTTAGGGGAAATATATATTTTAAGGGCCATGAATCTCTAATCATCACAAGAAAAATACCCATCCTTGGGCAGTTATCCGCGCCATGGGAGGGTTCTTCAATATACCAGGATTGTAAATTTAGCTTTTGTGTATCCGTAGGGCCATCGCACTCAAATCAGCTGTAACCTACCAGCTAATGTGCAGTACTGTTTGTTTGTTTGTTTGATCGGAGGTTTAACGTCCCCGTCAACACTGTGAAGGTCATTCTGGAGACGTTGCTTCCAATTTTGTGGGACTTTTACCCGACCTTGAGATAAAATGACATCTCAAGCCCTGCCGCCCAATGAAACCAATAGGGTTTATTAGCATGGGCGGGTCGACTCGCACCGCTTTGCCTGGGCAGGCTATGATAATGAGCAGTACTGCAACTTTAAAAAAAAGAAGTCGCAGCGCCCCGTGCCATGAAAGAATTCTTCAAAAATGACATAGGAATGCTTGCCTTTGTATAATTTATATTTTTTAATGGCCATGACACGCAAATCAGAAATAACATACCAGAATTTGTAGCATATATACAGGGCTGCAGCACAAGAAAACATCCATCCTTTCACAGTGACCCGTGTCATCGCATGCTTCTTCAAGATACCATGGGAAGTCTAGGGGAAATTTATACACTTGAATGGCGATAGCATTCATACATCAACTACCAGCTAAAGTACAGTACTGCAGCACAAAATTAAAAGCAGAACCAAAAGACACCCTTCGAGCGCAGCACCAGGCAGCACGCCATGGCATACCTTGTACAACGTGACATCACACAGATTGTACTGGTTCCGCACAGCGCGCATAAAAATCCTTTCGTTTGCAGCATCCTGCGCGAGTCGGTGAATGAGTCAACATAACATTGGAAGGCTAGGGGAAATATATATTCTTGAAGGGCCATGACACTAAAATCATTTATAACATACCGGAATATGTACAACGCTGCAGTACAATAATAGCAACTATCCGTGCGCTGCGACACGCGCCATGAATACCTTCAAAATACAAATGAGAGTCTGTGAAGTTTGTGCAGGAAACATTTACATTCTTGGAGGGCATAGAACTGAAATCATGTAGCCTTCTAGCTAACATACAGTGCTGCAGCAAAATAAAATAAAGGTCGAGATTTGGTGCAGGGGAAATTAATATTCTTAAGTGCATAGGACTGAAATCATGTAGCATACAGTACTGCAGAACAATAAAATAAAGAGAATAAAACAAGCCAGGCCCCACCTGACATGATGTGATAAGCTGGAAACCTTTAAGATAACATAGCAAGGCTAGCCTTTGCATATAGAAAAAAAATATAAATCAGACATATCCCACCAGTTTATCTGCAGTACTATAGTCTTAAAAAAAAAGAAGAAAAAAACTAATTCATCCGCGCGGAGCACCCTGTGCCTAAGAAAAGTTCTTCGGCATAATATGGGGAGGCTAGCCATTGTATAAAATATATTTATATTCTTGAAGGGCCATAACACACAAATAAGACATAACCTACCAGCATATGTACGTATGTGTACAAGGCTTCTGCACAAAAAGCATCCGTTTTCTTCTTCAACATACCATGAGAAGTCTATCATTTGTGCAGGGAAAAATTATATTCTTGAAAGACCTTAGTACTCAAATTAGTTACAACCTACCACCCAATGTGTAGTACGGCAACACCCCCGACCGTGCGCAACGTCCCGCGCAATGGGAGAATACTGCAACCTTACATAGGAAGGCTAGCCTTTGTGTTGGGATAATATATTCTCGAAGGGACATGGCACTCAAAATAGACAATCTATCAACGTTATGTACTGGGCTGCAGCTCACCCAAACTCATCTTTGCGCAGCGACACGTGTCATTGTAGCCTTCTTCAACATAGCATTGGACGGCTAGCCCCTGTGTAGGGGAAATGCATATTCACGTAAGGTCATAGCTCTCAAGTCAGGTGTAGCCTTCCAGCTAATGAACAGTTCTTCACCCCAGCCCCCCCCCCCCCAAAAAAAAAAAAAAAAAAAAAAAACATTCCACCGTCCACAGCACCCCGGAGCGCGTCTTCGCATACGTGTTGTAGAATGCGACTCCATACACAAGGATACAGAGAAAGGAAAAACAAACAAAGTCCATCCGTCCATCTGCAGCGCCCCGCGCCTTGGGAGCCTTCTTCAACAAAATATAGGAAGCCTTGCTTTTAGTATCTGCGAAATTCTTTCCTTAAAGAGTTGACCCATACTGCCATGGGAGACATTACACTTTAGCAGGAGTTGCCTCCTCTGAAGGTTTTTCCATTTTCTTAAATCTGACATAATCACCCGCATATGTATTTACTGCAACACCTAAGACTTTTTCAAGATAACATAGGCAGGCTAACCTTTGCAGCCTTCTTCAACATATCATGGAATGTCTAGACTTTGATGAGGGGGGTTTATATTTTTCAAGAACCAAAGCGTTCAAATCAGATGTAACCTACCTATTTATACACAGTCCTTAAGCATAAACAAGAGCACCGCATGCGGGTGCCAACGCTCGTCTGCAGTTTCTTTTTGAAAACCAAAGTTCTAAGTCAAACAAGAGCAATCAAATTGCAAGATGGAGTAATAAAACTTGCAGGGAATGTAGCTCTTGTGATGGTGAGTATGTGTATGAAGTTTATGAAGGTAGGCCGAATACTTTTGGAAATATGGTCAAGGTTAAGGTTTTCGGTTAAGGACGACGCCAGACGACAACGAAGACGCCGGAGTGATGACAATAGCTCGAAAGTTTTTTTTTTTTTTTTCAAAAAACAGACGAGCTAAAAATAAATGAAAATCCAACCTCAGTGCGCAGTGCCGCGCAAATAGCCCTGGCCAAAGTTGTGCAGGGGAAATCAATATTTTTGAAAGCGTAGAACTGAAATAATGTAGTCGTCTAGCTAACATACAGTACTGCAGTACAATGAAATAAATTTCGACACTTTTTGCAGGGGAAATTCATATTCTTGAAGGGCGTGGAACTGAAATGATGTAGCCTTCTAGCTAACATACAGTACTGCAGCACAATAAAATAAAGGTCGACTCTCAGTATAGAGGAAATCAATATTAAGAGCGTAGAACGGAAATCAGGTAGCATTCTAGCTAGCATACAGTACTGCAGCACAGTAAAATAAAGGTCGACATTTTGTGCAGGGGAAAATAATATTCTTGAAGGACATAGAATTGAAATCATGTTGTCTTCTAGATAACATCCAATACTGCAGCAAAATAAAATAAAGGTCGACACTTTGTGCAGGGGATATTAATATTCTTGAAGGGCATATAACTGAAATCATGTAGCCTTCTGGCCAACATGCAGTACTGCAGCACAACAAATCAAGGTCGATACTTTGTGCAGGGAAATTAATACTCTTGAGGGGCATATAACTGAAATCTTGTAGCCGGCTAGCTAACACACAGTACTGAACGCAATAAACTAAAGGTTGACATTTTGTGGTGGGGACAGAACTAAAATTATAAAATTATTTAGCCTAGTAGCTAACATGCAGTTCTGTAGCACACTTTGTGTAGGGGTAATTAATATTCTTGAAGGGCGTAGAACTGTACTTATGTAGCCTTCTCGCTATCATACAGCACTGCAGCACAATAAAATAAAGGTCGACACTTTGTGCAGAGGAAATAAATATTCTTGAAGGGCATAGAACTGAAATCATATAGCCTTCTGGCTAACATACAGCACTGCAGCACAAGGAAATGAAGATCGACACTTTATGCAGGGGTAATTTTTATTCTTGAAAGGCATAGACCTTTAATCATGTAGCTTTCTAGCTAACATCAAGCACTGCAGCACAATAAAATGAAGATAGAGCCTTCGTGCAGGGAAATTTAATATTCTTGAAGGGCTTAGAACTGAAATCATGTAGCCTTCTAGCTAGCATACAGTTCTGTAGCACAATAAAAATAAAGGTTGACACTTTGTGCAGGGCAAATTAATATTCTTAAAGGGCATAGAACTGAAAATCGTGCAGTCTTCTGTCTAACATACAGTACTGCAGCACAATAAAAGAATGGTACTTTGTGCAGGGGAAATCAATGTTTTTGAAGGGCATAGAACTGAAATAATGTAGTCTTCTAGCTAACATACAGTATTGCGGCACAATAAAATAAAAGTCGACACTTTGTGCAGGGATATTAAAATGACTGGAGGGCATAAACTTGAAATCATGTAGCCTTCTAGCCAATACAGCAGCACAATAAAATAAAGGTCGACACTTTGTGTAGGGAAAATCAATATTCTTGAAGGGCGTGGAACTAAAAATCATGCAGCCTTCTAGCTAACATACAGTACTACAGCACGATAAAATAAAGGTCGACACTTTAGTTTAAACTTTTATTTCATTTGTATACTTTAAACAATACAATTCATAAGAATACATATAGAAACAGTACATACAAACGGGATCCAGAAGAAAGTCATTAGACTTTTATTGAATCTGTATCCCATACAAAAGTACATCAGTGCAACTAACTAGTGATCTGAGTCATAATCAGAATATTATGAAAAATGTATTGTGATTTGATACTATTTGTAACAATTTTTAGGTCTAAACTTAATAGCTGAAAAAAGCATGATAAAACTTATCAAGTTATACATGTATAAGTGTATCAGGCTCCACGGGGGAAGGGTGGAAATAAACTACTATACTAAATTTGATCTTGGTCTTTATCTCATACTCTTTGATGAGAAAAAAGAAAAGTACGTCGTCAGTCCAACAAAAGCATTTATTGAAAACGTTTTGACTTCAGTATATAGTCATGCACAGAGGACGATGGTGTTGTTTTGATCGAGTGAGAGAGAAGTAACCCCATTAAGCAGGATATTTAAATTTGGATTGCATATTACTGACACACGGCTGAACAGTTCACGCCTAAGTTCGGTATACTGTTCACATGCTAAGAGATAGTGGTGCGTGTCCTCTACGGATCCACAAACACACCGAGGGCAATCTACAATGTTCTTAGAGAACAAGTGCTGACGTAAGGACACTTTGTGCATTGGAAATTAATATTCTTGAAGGGCAAAGAACTTTAATCATGTAGCCTCTAGCTAACATGTACTGCAGTACAATAAAATATAGGTCAACACTTTTTGCAAGGGAAAATAATAGTCTTGAAGGGCATAGAACTGAAATCATGTAGCCATTCTAGCTTACATACTGTACTGCAGCACAATAAAATAAATGTCGACACTTTGTACAGGGGAAATCAATGTTCTTGAAGGGCATAGGACTGAAATCAATGTTCTTGAAGGGCATAGGTTTGAAATCATATAGTCTTCTAGCTTATATACGGTACTGAAGCACAATAAAATAAATATCGAGACTTCTAGAACTTATTCATAGAACTAAAATCATGTAGCCTCTAGCTAACATACAGTACTGCAGCACAATAAAAAAGTCGAGACATCGTGCAGGGGAAATTAATATTTTTGAATGACATATAACTGAAATCATGTAGCCTTCTAGCTGACATACAGGACTGCAGCACAACAAAATTAATGTCGACACATTGTGCAGGGAAGATTAATATACTTGCAGGACAAAGAAGTATAATAGAATAATGTAGCCTAATAGCCGACATACAGTATTGCAGGACAATAAAAAAGGAAGACACATTGTGTAGGGGAAATTAATAATCTTGAAGGGCGTAGAAATGTATTCATGTAGCCTTCTAGCCAGCATGCAGCACAATCAAATAAAGGACGGCATTTTGTGCAGGGTAAATTAATATTTTCGAAGGGTATAGAAATGAAATCATGTAGCCTTATAACTAACATACAGTACTGCAGCACAAAAAATAACGGTCGACACCTTGTTCAAGGGAAATAAATACTCTTGAAGGGCATAGAACTGCAATAATGTAGCCTTCTGGCTAACAAACAGCACTGAAGCACAAAAGTGTAAAGACCGACACTTTGTGCAGGGGAATTTAATACTCTTGAGGGCATATAACTGAAAGCTTGTAGCCGGCTAGTTAACATACAGTATTGACCACAATTAAATAAAGGTGGACATTTTTTGCAGGCGAAATCAATACTCATGAAGGGCATAAAACTTGAAATCATGTAGCCTTCTAGCTATAATACAGGTCTGCAGCACAATAACATAAAGGTCGACACTTTGTGCAGGGGAGATTAATATTATTGAATGACTTAGAAATGAAATCATGTAGCCTTCTAGCTAACATACAGGACCGCCGCACAATAAAAAGCTCGACCTCTGTGGAGGGAAAATTAATATGCTTGAAGGGCATAGAAATAAAATCACGTAGCCTTCTAGCTAACATACTGTACTGTAGCTCAATGAAATAATGGTCGACAATTTTTACAGGGGAAATTAATATTCTTGAAGGGCATAGAACTAAAAGCATGTAACCTTTTGCTTAGGTACAATAGTGCAGAAAAATAAAAAAAAAATGTCGAGAGTTCGTGCAGGGGAAATAAATATTCTTGAAGAGAAAAGAACTGAAATCATGTAGCCTTCTCACATTCGTTAGTGCAGCACAATGAATAAAGGTCGTCACTTTGTGTAGGGGTAATCAATATTCTTGAAGGGAATGGAACTGAAAATCTGAAATCATGTAGCCTTTTAGCTAACATACAGCACTGCAGCACAATAAAATGAAGGTCGACAATTTGTCCAGGGGAAATTAATATTCTTGAAGGGCATATAACTGAAATCATGTAGCCTTCTGGCCAACATTCAGCACTGCAGCACAATAAAATCAATGTCGACACTTTCTGCAGGGAAATTTATACCCTTGAGGGGCATATCTGTAAAATACTCTTGAGGGGCATATAAGTAATTTAGGTCGTAGTACCAAAGCGTTAGTCCAAAATCATTAGTTCATTGACAAATTGGCAGATCAACAGACATGGACTCCAGAAGGGTGTAATCAGGCGTCCGCGGATAGTAAGCATTACTTGGTAATTACAAGCTTCGCCCACCATGCCCATCGACCCGAACGATGAAAAGGTGTAAATGCCAAGAAGGGTATGTCCGAGATTTTGGAAGTCTTCCTATTGCTTTCCATTGGCAAACATATCAGCAATAATTCTGGAAATGGCCACAATGTACGGATCAACAAGATAATGGTGCCTCCCATAGAACGTCTTTAGTGTTGATACCAGTTTGGTTTTTTGATACCCCTGGCATAACAACCTGGTAGTAAGCATAATCCCACGTTCCATAAAGTCCTGATACTTGGAACAGGCTCTAGCATAACGGATTAACTGTGAAACGTAAAATCCATATGCTGATGCAGACGGGATATTACTGCTCAGGAAGGGAAACTTAACAATGGGAAAAATTGAAATCATCTCGTTTATCGTACAACCTAGTAGTAAGCTTCCCGTTGTCAAGATAGAGATAACAATCCAAGTGTTAGGAGGAGGTTGAAGCCGCTGTTGTTTTTCTTAATTTCAAGTTCACAGCATATAACTTAAATCTTGTAATCGGCTAGCTAACACACAGTAATGAGCCGATAAAATAAATCTGGACATTTTGTGCTGGGGAAATTAATATCCTTGAAGGGCATAAACTGAAATCATGTAGCCATCTAGCTAACATACAGTATTGCAGCGCAATAAAATAAAGATCGACACTTTGTGCAGGGGATATTAAAATTCTTGAAGGGCACAGAACTGAAACCATGTAGCCTTCTAGCTAACATACAGTACTGCCGCACCATAAAATAGAAAGACCTTTTGTGCAGGGGAAATAAGTATTCTTGTAGAGCATAGAACTAAATTATGTAGCCTTCTAGATAACATACTGCACTGAAGCACAATAAAATAAAGGCCTAAATTTTGTGCATGGGAAAATAATATTGTTGAAGAGCATAGAACGGAAATCACGTAGCCATTGTAGCTCACATTCAGTACAACAGCACAATAAAATAAAGGTCGACACTTTGTACAGGGGAAATTAATATTCATGAAAGGCATAGAACTGAAATCATGTAGCCTTCTAGCTTACATACAGTAGTGCAGCACAAACAAAAATAAATGTCGAGACTTCGTGCAGAATTTAATATTATTGAAGGGCATATAACTAAACTCATGTAGCGTAATAGCCAACATACAGTACTGCAGCACAATAAAATAAAGGTCGACAATTTGTGTAGGGGAAATCAATATTCTTGAAGGGTGTAGAACTGAAACCATGCAGCCGTGTAGCTAACATACAGTACTACAACACAATAAAATAAAGGTCGAAACTTCGTGCAGGGAAAAAATATTCTTGAATAACATATAACTGAAATCATGTAGCTTTCTAGCTAACATAGAGTGCTGCAGCACATAAAATAAATGCCGACACTATAAGCAGGGGACATTAATATTCTTGAAGGGCACAGAACTAAAATCTTGTAGCCTACTAGCTGACATACAGTACTGCAGCACAATAAAATAAAGGTCGACACATTTTGTTGGGGGAAATTAATATTCTTGAAGAGCGTGGAACAGTATTCATGTAGCCTTCAAGCTAACACACAGCACTGCAGCACAATAAAAAAAGGTTGACACTTTGTGCAGGGGGGAAGTAATATTCATGAACGGCATAGAAGTGAAAAAAATGTAGCCTTCGAGTTAACACACATTATTGCAGCACAATAAAATAAAGGTCGGCACTTTGTGCTGGGGAAAAAAACTTTCTTGAAGGGTATAGAACTGAAATCCTGTAGCCTTCTGGCTAATATACAGTACTGCAGCACAATAAAATAAAGGTCGACACTTTGGGTAGGGGAAATAAATATTCTTAAAGGGCATAAAACTGAAATCATGAAGCCTCCTAGCTAACACAGTATTGCAGCACAATAAAATAAAGGCCGGCACTTTGTGCAGGGCTAACTGATATTCTTGGAGGGCATAGAGCTGAAATCGTGTAGCCTTCTACATAACAAGCAGTACTGCAGCACAATGAAATAAAGGTCGATAATTTGTGCAGGGGAAATAAATATTCTTGAAACTGAAATAACGCAGCCTTCTAGCTAGCATACAGTACTGCACCACAATAAAATGAAGGTCGACACTTTGTGTAGGTGAAGTTAATATTCTTGAAGAGGCCGTAGAACTGTAGTCATGTAGCCGTCGAGCTAACATACAGTACTGCAGTACAATAAAATAAAGGTCGACACTTTGTGCAGGGGAAATTAATACTCTTGGGGGCATAATACTGAAATCCTGTAGCTGGTTAGCTAACATACTGTTCTGAGAGTAATAGAATAACTCAGTCAGTGTTTGAGTTTTACATCCCACCAACGGATACGGGACCTCGGTTTACAGACTCATTCGAAAGTCTGAAGAAGCCAGGGACCGATCCTGCGACCCCTTGTAAACAAGGCGAGTAGCGTAAGCACTGCGCTACGGAGGCTTCTACAATATAATAAAGGTTGACATTATGTGCATGGGAAATTTATATTCTTGAAGGGCATAGAAAGGAAAGGGTAGCCTACTAGCTAACATACAGTATTGCAGCACAATAAAAATAAATGTCGACACTTTGTGCAGGGGATATTAATATTCTTGAAGGGCATAGAACTGAAATCATGTAGCCGTCTAGCTAACATACGGTACTGCCGCACAATATAAAGGCGACCTTTTGTGCTGGGGAAATTAATAATCTTGAAGGGCATAGAACTAAAATCATGTAGCCTTCTAGCTAACATACAGTACTGCAGCTAAATTAAATAAAGGACGATAATTTGTGCAGGGGGTAAATAATATTATTGAAGAGCATAGAACTGAAACCATGTACCCATTTCAGCTCAAATACTGTACTTCAGCGCAATTAATAAAGGTCAACACTTTGTACAGGGGCAATTAATATTATTGATGTACATAGAACTGCAATCGTGTAGCCTACTAGCTATCATACAGTACTGCCGCACAATAGAACGGTGACCTTTTGTGCTGGGGGGAATTAATAAGCTTGAAGGGCATAGAACTAAAATCATGTAGCCTGCTAGCTAACATACAGTACTGCAGCACATTTAAATAAAGGTCGGCACTATGTGCAGGGGAAAATAATATTCTTGAAGGGCATAGAACCGAAATCATGTAGCCTTCCAGCTTACATTCAGTACTTCAGCACAATAAAATAAAGGTCGACACTTTGTGCAGGGGAAATTAATATTCTTGAAGGGCATAGAACTGAAATCATGTAGCCTTGTAGCTAACACAGTATTTCAGCAGAATAAAATTAAGGTCGACACTTTGTGCAGGGCTAATAAAAATTCTTGAAGGGCATAGAACTGACATCGTGTAGCCTTCTAGCTAACATATAGTACTGCAGCACAATAAAATAAAGGTTGATACTTTGTGCAAGCGAAATTAATATTCTTGACGGGCATAGAACTAAAATAATGAAGCCTTCTAGCTAACATACAGTACTGCATCACAATAAAATGATGGTTGACACTTCAGTAATACCCTTGAGGGGCATATATCTGAAATCTTGTAGACGGCTAGCTAACATACAGTACCGAGCACAATAAAATAAAGGCGCGGAAATTAATATTTTTGAAGGGCATAAAGTTGAAAGCATGTAGCTTTCTGGCTAACATACAGCACTGCAGCACGATCAAATAAAGATCGACACTTTGTACAGGGGAAATTAATATTCTTGAAGGGCATAGAACTTAAATCATATAGCCTTTTGGCTAATATATAACACTGCAGCACAATAAAATAAAGATCGACAATTTGTACAGGGGGAATTAATTTTCTTGAAGGGAATAGAACTGAAATAATGTAGCCATCGGGCAAACATACAGCACTTCAGCACAATAAAACAAAGGTCAACACTTTGTCCAGGGGGAATTAATATTTTTGAAGGGCATAGAACTGAAATAATGTAGCCTTCGGGCAAACATACAGCACTGCAGCACAATAAAATAAAGATCAACACTTTGCGCAGGGGGAATTAATATTCTTGAAATGCATATAACTGAAATCATATAGCCCTTCAGCTAATATACAGTACTGCAGTACAATAAAATAAACGGTCGACACTTTGTGCAGGGCTACTTAATATTCTTGAAGGGCATAGAACTGAAATCGTGTAGCCTTCTAGCTAAGATACAGTACTGCAGCACAATAAAATAAGGTCGATAATTTGTGCAGGGAAAATAAATATTCTTGAAGCTTAAGGGTATAGAACTGAAATAATGTAGCCTTCTAGCTAGCATACAGTACTGCAGCACAATAAAATGAAGGTCGACACTTTGTGCAGGGGAAATTAATATTCTTGAAAGGCATAGAACAGAAATCATTTAGCCTTCAAGCTAACATACAGTACTGCAGTACAATATACAATTGTCGACACTTTGTGCAGGGGATATTAATATTCTTGAATGACATAGAACTGAAATCAAGTAGCCTCCAGCTAACACACAGCACTGCAGCACAATAAAATAAAGGTCGACACTTTGTACAGGGGAGATTAATTTTCTTGAGGGGCATAGAACTGAAATCTTGTAGCCGGCTAGTTAACATACAGTACTGAGTGCAATAAAATAAAGGTTGGCATTTTGTGTAGTGGAAATTAATCCTGAAGGGCATAGAAATAGAATCATGTAGCCTTCTAGCTAACATACAGTATTGCAGCACAATAAAATAAAGTCGACTCTTTGTGCAGGGGATACTAATATTCTTGAAGGGCATAGAACTGAAATCATGTAGCCTTCCAGCTAACATACAGTGCTGCCACATAATAAGAATTACGAATTTTTGTGCAGAGAAAATTAAAATTAAGGGCATATAACTGAAATCATGAAGCGTAATAGCTGACATACAGTAATGCAGCACAATAAAATAAAGATCAACACTTTGTGCAATGGGGAATTTTTATCCTTGAAGTGCAAAGAACTGAAATCAAGTAGCCTTCTAGCTAAAATACAGTACTGCAGTACAATAAAGAATAAAAGTCGACACATTAGGCAGGGGAAATTCATATTCTTGAAGGGCAAAAAACTGAAATATTAGCCTTCTAGCTAACATAGAGTACTACAGCACAATAAAATACAGACCGACACTTTGTGCGGGGGCAAATAATATTCTTGAAGGGCATAGCACTGAAATCATGCAGTTAATTTCGCTCACATACCGTACTGCAGCACAATAAAATAAAGGTCGACACTTTGTGTAGGGGAAATTAATATTCTGGAACTGCGTAGAACTGTATTCATGTAGCCTTCTATCTAACATACAGCCATGCAGCACAATAATATAACGGTCGACATTTTGTGCAGGGGAAATTAATATTCTTGAAGGGCATAGAACTGAAATCATGTAGCCTACTAGGTAACATTCAATACCGCAGCAAAAAAAAATAGTAAAGGTCGACATTTTGCGTAGTGGAAATCAATATTCGTGATGGGCGTAGAACTAAAATCATGCAATCTTCTAGCTAAAATACAGTACTGCAGCACAATAAAATAAAACTCGACACCTTCTGTAGAGCTAATTAATAATCTTTCAGCGCATAGAACTGAAATCCTGTAGCCTTCCAGCTAACATTCATTACTGCAGCACAATAACTTAGAGGTCAACACTTTGTCCAGGGGAGATTATTATTCTTGAAGGGCATAGAACTGAAATCAGGAAGCCTTCTGGCCAGAAGCATACAGCACAGGATCGCCAATAAATAAAGGTCGACACTTTGTGCAGGGGGAATTAAAATTTTTTGGAGATCACAGAACTGAAATTAGGTAGCTTTCTCGCAAACATACAGCATAATAAAATAAATGCCGACACTTTGTGCAGGGGAAATTAATATTCTTGAAGGGCACATAACTTAAATCATGCAGCACAATAAAAAAAGGTCAACACTTTGTGTAGGGAAATTAATATTCTTGAAGGGCGTAGAACTGAAATCATGTAACCTTCTAGCTAACATAAAGTACTGCATCACAATAAAAATAAAGGTCGACACTTTGTGCAGGGGATATTACTAGTATTTTTTTTTTTTTTTTTTTTGGTTTTACGGCTTTTTCAAGATTATTTCACTCATATCGAGCCGATCGTTAATCAGAGGTGCGCGAAAACCGGAGTACCCGGAGAAAAACCACCTGACCATCAGTTGCAGAACTTGGCGTCTCACGTGTGACCCGAGCGAGGCTCGAACCACAGCGGTGAGAGACCTAATGATCAAGAGTTAGCGCTCTTAACCACTAGGCCACGGAGGCCCGTTATTACTATTCTTGGAAGGCATAGAACTGAAATCATGCAACCTTCTAGCTAACACACAGAACTGCCGCACAATACAATAAATGTCGACACTTTGTGCAGGGGATACTAATATCCTTGAAGGGCATAGAACTGAAATCATGAAGCCTTCTAGCTTACATACAGTACTGCAGTACAATAAAAAAGGCGACCTTTTGTGCAGGGGAAATTATTTTTCTTGAAGGGCATAGAACTAAAATCAGGTAGCCTTCTAGGTAACATACAGTACTGCAGCACAACAAAAAAAAAATGGACAATTTGTGCAATGGAAAATAATATTCTTGAAGGGCATAGAACTGAAATCATGTTGCCCTTCGAGCTCATATACCGTACTGCATCACAATTAAATACAGTTCGGCACTTTGTACAGGGGAAATTAACATTCTTGAAGGGGTTTGATTTGGTTTGAGGTCAACACTATTTAGGTCATTTTGGAGACGTTGCTTCCAATTGTGTAGGACTTTTTCCGACATTGAGATGAAATGACATCTCAGTTCCTGCCGCCCAATGAAACCAATAGGGTTTATAAGCATGGACGGGCCGACTCGCCACAATTTTCCTGGGCAAGCTTAGGCGTTCTAAGCGGATTATCCGTACTCATGCGCGGTCGGTATTAACTCTGAGTGGAATCATGGTGCAGCACTATATATTTCTCCAAGCCCCGATGGGTGAGGGCGGCATAGAACGGAAATCTAGCCTTCTAGCTTATATACAATAGTGCAGCACAATAAAATAAATGTCGTGCATGGAAAATTAATATTCTTGAAGGGCATAGATATAAAATCATACAGCCTACTAGCCAACATACAGTACTGCAGCCCAATAAAATAAAGGACGAAACTTTGTGTAGGGGAATTCAAAATTCTTGAAGGGTGTAGACTGAAATGATACAACCTTCTAGCTACATACAGTACTGCAGCACTATACAGTAAAGGTCAACATTTTGTGCAGTTGAAATCAATATTCTTGAAGGGCATAGAACTGAAATCATATAGCCTTCCAGTTAACATACAGTACTGCAGCACAATAAAATAAAGGTCGGGACATCGTTCAGGGGAAATTAATATTCTTGAATGACATGTAACTGAAATCATGTAGCATTCTAGCTAATATACTGTAATGCAGCACAATAAAATGAATGTCGACGCTTTGTGCAGGGGGAATTAATATTCTTGAAGTGCAGAGAACTGAAATAATGTAGCGTACGAGGTAACAGACAATACTGCAGCACAATAAAATTAAGGTCGACACTTTGTGAAGGGGAATTTAATATTCTTGAAGGGCGTATAACTGTACTCATGTAGCCTTCTAGCTATTATACAACACTGCAGCACAATAATATAAGAGTCGACATTTTGTGTATTGGCAATTAATATTGTTGAAGGGCATATTAACTAAAATCATGTAGCCTTATAGCTAACAGAGTACTGCAGCACAATTAATTAAAGGTCAACACCTTGTGAAGGGGGGAATTATGGGTATAAAACTGAAATCATGTAGGCTTCTAGCTGCCATACATTGCTACAGCATAAGAAAATAAAGGTCGACACTTTGTAAATTGGAAAGAAATACTATTGAAGGACATAGAACTGAAATCGTGTAGCCTTCTGGCTAACAAACAGCACGGTAGCACAATAAAATAAAAGTCGACACTTTGTGCTGGGGGGATTAACATTCGTGAAGGGCATAGAATTTAAATAATGCAGATTTCTGGCAAACATACAGCACTGCAGCGCAATAAAATAAAGGTCGACACTTTTTGCAGGGGGAATTAATATTCTTGAAGGACATAGAACTGAAATCATGTAACCTTCTAGCTAACATTCAGTACTGCAGCACAATAAAATAAACGTCGACAAATATTCTTGACTGTAATAGGACGGAAATCATGTAGCCTTCTAGCGAACACAGCACTGCAACACAATAAAATAAAGGTCGACACTTTGTGCAGGGCTTTGTTTGTTTGTCTGATATGAGGTTTAACGTCCCCGTCACAACTGTAAAGGTCATTTTAGAGAGGTTGCTTCGAATTTTGTGGGACTTTTACCCGAGATAGAGATGAAATGACTTGTCAAGCCCTGCCGCCCCTGAACCAATAGGGTTTATAAGCATGGACGGGCCGACTCGCACCTCTTTGCCTAGATCCTCTAAGCGGTTTACCAGTACTCGTATGCGGGTCGGTTTCAGCTCTGCGTGGAAGCATCATGCAGTCTATATATTTCTTCAAGACCCGATGGGCGGGTGCCGTTGTGCAGGGCTAATTATTATTCTTGAAGGGCAAATAACTTAAGTCATGTAGTCTTCTAGCTAAAACAGCACTGGGGCACAATAAAACTAGAAATGGTGTTTGTCAAACACTAGGCCCCCAACGATATGCTTGTCCATAAATGCCAAATTTTCAAAAGGCCATTATCGCAAAAAAAAAAAACAGATTTTTTTTTTCAAATGTTAAGCAGGCGATATACTAGTCATTCTAAATCAGCCTGTCAAGTTTTTAGGCAACCATTTAAATAGTTTTTTTTAAATATCATATAACAAGAAAGAAACACAATTAAATGACCTGAAAATGCAAAGGGCCATCACTCCAACAAAATTTCATCAAACTGGTTGAAAATTTAATCAGGTAATCTCCTCCTCAGCCCAAATCAGTATACCAAATTTCAAGGCTCTAGCTCAAATACTTTTTGAGATATCTTGCTAACGAGATTTCTATGTTATTTAATTAAAAAAGGAAACAATGCGAAAAGGGGAGATAAGTCAGATAAGAAAAAAAATACAGGTCAACTTTTTTTCATGAGGAAACCATAAATGAAATTTCAAAACAATAGCATACATAGTTCTTAGGTAATGCCATGCACAGGAAATCAAAACAATTAAATGGCCAGAAATTGTAAAGGGCCATAACTCTAACCAAATTTAATTTAATTGGTTGAAAATTTAATCAGGTAATCTCCTCCTTAGTTCAAATCAGTATACCAAATATCAAGGCTGTAGCTCAACTTCTTTTTTAGATATCTTGCCAACGAGATTTCTTTGTTATTCAATTAAAGGGAAATAACTCAAAAAGGGGAGATAATTCGGAAAAGAAAAAAATATGGGTCAACTATTTTTTCATGAGAAATCCATATATGAAATTTCAAAATACTAGCTTATATGATTATAAAGTTATGCTATGCACCAGAAAGCAACACAATTAAATGGCCAGAAATTGCAAAGGGTCATAACTCTAACAAACTTTTTTTAAATTTGTTGACAATTTAATCAGGTGATCTCCTTTTCGGTCCCAATGAGTATACCAAATATCAAGGCTCTTGCTCAAACACTTTTTAAGATATCTTGCTAACGAGATTTCTATGTTGTTTAATTAAAGGGGAAATAACTCAAAAAGAGTAGATAATTCGGAAAAGAAAAAAAAATACGGGTCAACTTTTTTTTCATGAGAAATCCATACATGAAATTTCAAAACCCTGGGATACATGATTCTAAAGTTATGCAATGCACCAGAAAGCAACACAATTAAATGGCCAGAAATTGCAAAGGGCCATAACTTTACAACATTTCATGTAATTTATTGAAAATTTAATCAGGTGATCTCCTCCTCAGTCCCAATCAGTATACCAAATATCAAGGCTCTATCTCGAATACTTTTTTGAGATATCTTGCTAACGACTTTTCTATGTTATTTAATTAAAAGGGAAAAAACGTGAAAAGGGGAGATAATTCGGATAAGAAAAAATGTGGGTCAAATATTTTTTCATGACGAATCCATATACGAAATTTCAAAACACAAGGATTCATGGTTCTAAAGTTATGCTATGCACAAGAAAGCAACACAATTAAATGGCAAGAAATTTCAAAGGGCCATAACTCCATCAAAATTCCATCAAATTGTTTGAAAATTTAATCAGGTAATCTCCCCCTGAGTCCCAATCAGTGTATTAAATATGAAGGCTCTAGCTCAACTTCTTTTTGAGATATCTCGCTAACGAGATTTCTATGTTATTTAATTAAAGGGGAAATAACTCAAAAAGAGGAGATAATTCGGAAAAGAAAAAATACGGGTCAACTATTTTTTTCATGAGAAATCCATATATGAAATATGAAATTTCAAAACACTAGCATACATGGTTATAAAGTTATGCTATGCACCAGAAAGCAACACAATTAAATGGCCAGAAATTGCAAAGGGCCATAACTCTAACAAAATTCTGTAACGGTTATGGGCAGGATGAACCCGTAGCCTTGCTTGGCAATTCACCTAGGGATTATAGGTCCCTAAACAAAACTAGGCTGGGTAGATGGAACCAATTGCCTTGGTTGGCAATCCATCTAGGAGTTTGTAGGTCTTTGAACTGAACAAAACCCAACTTGTCACATTCATTTATCTGCAGAGCCGGTGAGTTATCAGATACTTCAAGTTTGCTGAGCTGTATAAATCTGACCTCAGGGTAGATGGAGCCGGCTCTTTTAGCGACGCGGGTAGAGTGGTTGGCTTATTCACGAAGTTAAGCAACTGAGATAGCGGTTAGTACCTGGATGGGTGACCGCGTTGCTTGACTTCATGGACGACCCGGTACACGCTACAATTCCATTAGATTTGTTGAAAATTTAATCAGATGATCTCTACCTCGGTTCCAATCAGTGTACTAAATATCAAGGCTCTGGCTCAAATACTTTTTCAGATATCTTGCTAGCAAAATGTCTATGTTATTTAATTAAAAGGGAAATAACTCGAAAAGGGGAGATAATTCGGATAAGAAAAAAAAAACAGGTCACTTATTTTTTCATGAGGAATCCATATATGAAATTTCAAAACCCTGGGATACATGGTAATAAAGTTAGGCTATGCACAAGAAAGTGTGACGAACGAACGAACGAACGAACGAACGATTGGACAAGCCAGAAGCAATATGCCCCCCAACTTTGAAAAAGTTTGGGGCATAATAAAGGTTGACAATTTGTGCAGGGCTAATTAATATTCTTGAAGGGCATAGAACTGAAATAATGTAGCATCTAGCTAACATAGAGTACTGCAGCAAAATAAAATGAAGGTCTACACTTTGTGCAGGAGAAATTAATATTCTTGAAAGGCATATAACAGAAATCATTTAGCCTTCTAGCTAACATACAGTACTGCAGTACAATAAAATAAATGTCGACACTTATTGCAGGGGAACTTAATATTCTTAAAGGGCATAACACTGTAATAATGTAGCCTTCTAGCTAACATACATTACTGCAGCACAATAAAATAAAGGTCGACACTTTGTGCAGGGGATATTAATATTCTTGAGGGGCATAGAACTGAAATAATGTAGCCTTCTAGATAACATACAAAACTGCCGCAAAATAAAATAAGTTCGCCATTTTGAGCAGGGGATATTAATATTCTTGGCGGGCATAGAACAGAAAGCCTTCTTGCTAAAATACAGTACTACCGCATGGTAAAAAGGCGATATTTTGTACAGGGGAAATTAATATTCTTGAAGGGCATCGACCTAAAATCTTGTAGCCTTCTAGCTACCATACAGTACTACAGCACAATAAAATAAAGGTCGACCGTATGTGCAGGGGAAAATAATATTCTTGAATGGCCTAGAACTGAAATCATGTAGCCATTCGAGCTCACATACCGTATTGCAACACAATAAAACTAGAAATGCGTCCATAGGACACGGATGCCCCCGCCTGAAAATATGTCTATGTTCGTATTCATACATAGAAAGTTATTGACCGTGTTTAAGTTTTGGGCCCTTTTTTCATGTTTGACCTCTAAGTATGACCTTGACCTTGTAGGTAAGGACCTTGGTTTTGTGTGAGGCAGATTGTCTCATGATGGCCATCATTTCTGCCAAATAATTGCAAAATCCATCCAGAGATAAGAAAGTTATTGACTGCATTTAAGTTTCGGACCATTTTTTTACCTTTGACCTCTAAGTATGACCTTGACCTTGGAGGTACGGATCTGGGTTCGCACGTGACACATCGTCTCATGTTGGTTAATATTTCTTCAAAGCAATTTCAAAATCCATCCAGAAATAAGTAAATTATTGACTGCGTTTACTTTTCGGACCCTTTTTTGACCTTTGACCTCTAAGTATGACCTTGACCTTGGATGTACGGACCTGGGTTTCACACGTGACACGTCGTCTCATGATTGTTAACATTTCTGTCGAGTAATTTTAAAACCCATCAAGTAATAAGGAAGTTATTGACTGCGTTTTAGTTTCGGTCGCACAGACGGACGAACGAACGGACAGACAGGAGCAAATAAAAATCAAAAAATGAGTTCCACCATTCTTCGAATGGCGGGGGCATAATAAAGGTCGACACTTTGTACAGGGTAAATTTACATAAAGGGTTTTGATTTGATTTGAGATATAACGTCCCCATCAACACTGTTAAGGTCATTTTGGAGACAATGCTTCCAATTTTGTGGCTCTTTTATCCGACATTTAGATGAAATGACATGTCAGTCCCCGCCGCCTTATGAAACCAATAGGGTTTATAAGCATGGACGGGCCGACTCGCAGCAATTCTCCTGCGCAGGCTTCCAACGTAAAGGCTTATGTGTGTTGGTACCTGATGCTCCGTCTCTTGTCGGGCCCATCGGAGTCTCTCCAGCATTTCGGTGGCTTATTGCTGTCGAGTCCTCACCGCTGTTTCATCTCTGTGGTTGTTTGATTTTTGTGTTCACGGAGATGATGCACTGATGAGTTTGGAGGCATTCATGCGGACTGAACAGATTATTTGTCTTAATCGCGACGGAAATAAGGGCGAGTATTGTGGCCACGTAAAATCGATTTAAGCCCCACCCCCACCCCAGTGCAGTTCGTTTCCGCTGACCGTGTCAAGGCGGTTTTTTCTGTCGCGGTTTATTTTTGTTATGATTTGTGTGTTTGTGTCGCTTATATTAATTTATTTTGGATAGCCTATTGTCCATTTTGTGGGAAAGTAACTGTCCTTTTGGCTTTCCGCTATTGTTTTTTTCCATTAGGGTCTGTTGTTTCATGTTTGCGCTTCTTTCCTTTTGGTGTCTCGGATGGGAGCTGGGGTTAATTGCATCGATTCCTGATCATTGCCTCCACTTCTACTTTAGACGATCTAATCGGATTACCAGTACTCATGTGCGGTCGGTATCAGCTCTGCGTGGAAGCATCATGCTGCCCAGTCTTTTTCTCCAAACCCCGATGGGCGGGGCGGCATAGAACTGAAATCATGTAGCCTTCTAGCTTATATACACAGACTTTCGGATGAGTCTTTAAACCGAGGTCCCGTCCCCGTATGACCTTAGCTGTTGGTGGGACGTAAAACTAAAACTCACTCACTCTAGCTTATATACAGTAATGCAGCACAATAAGATAAATGTCGAGACTTCGTGCACGGAGAATTAATATTCTTGAAGGGCACAGATCTAAAATCACATAGCCTAATAGCCAACATATATTACTGCAGCTCAATAAAATAAAGGTGGACACTTTGTGTAGAGGTAATCAATATTCTTGAAGGGCGTAGAACTGAAATCATGCAGCCTTCTAGCTAACATACAGTACTGCAGCACAATAAAATAAAGGTCAATATTTTGTGCGGGGGAAATCAATATTCTTGAAGGGCAGAGAACTGAAATCATGTAGCCTTCTATTTAACACACAGTACTGCAGCACAATAAAATAAAGGTCGAGATATCGTGCAGGGGAAATTGATATTCTTGAAGGGCACATAACTAAATCATGTAGCCTACTAGCTAACATACAGTACTGCAGCATAATAAAACAAAGGTCGAAATTTTGTGTAGGGGAAATAAATATTCTTGAAAGGCGTAGAACTGTATTCATGTAGCCTTCATACATCACTACAGCACAATAAAATAACGGTAAACACTTTGTGCAGGGGAAATTAATATTCTTGAATGACATAACTGAAATCATGTAGCCTTTCAGCTAACATACAGTACTGCAGCGCAATAAAATGATTGTCGACACTTTGTGCAGGGGAAATTAATATTATTGAAGGGCATATAACTGAAATCATGCGGCCTTCTAGCTAACATGCAGTACTGCAGCACAATAAAATAAAGGTAAACATTTTGTGCAGGGGATTTAAATATTCTTGAATGACATAGAACGGAAATCATCTAGCCTTCTAGCTAACATACAGTACTGCAACACAATCAAATAAAGGTCGAGACTTCGTGCAGGGGAAATTAATATTCTTGAAGGGCACCGAATTTAATCATGTAGCCTACTAGCTATTATACAGTACGTACTGCAGCACAATAAAATAAAGGTCGACATTTATAATAGGGAATATTAATATTCGTGAAGGGCGTAGAACCGTCTTCATGTAGCCCTCTAGCTAACACACAGCACTGCTGTACAATAACATAAAGGTCGACACTTTGTGCAGGGGAAATTAATATTCTTGAAGGGCAAAGAACTCAAATCATATAGCCTTCTAGCTAATATACAGTATTGAAGCACAATAAAAAAGGAGGGGGCAATAAAGGGCATAGAACCGAAATCATGAAGCCTTTTGGCTAACATACAGCACTGCAGCACAATAAAATAAAGGTCGACAATTTGTGCAGGGGGGTGGGAGAATTAATATTCTTGAAGGGCATAGAACTGATATAATGTAGCCTTCTGGCAAACTTACAGCACTGCAGCAGAATAAAATAAAAGTCAAAACTTTGTGCAGGGAGAATTAATATTCATGAAGGGCATAGAACTGAAATTATTTAGCCTTCTAGCTATTATATAGCACTGCAGTACAATAGTATAAATATCGGCACTTTGTGCAGGGAAAAATAATTAACTTTAAGGGAATAGAATTGAAATCATGTAGGTTTCTAGCTAATATACAGTACTGCAGCACAATAAAATAAAGGTCGGCACGTTGTGCAGTGAAAATAAATACTCCTAAGGGGAGTAGAACTGAAATTGTGCAGGGAAAATTAATATTCTTGAAGGGCATAAAACGGAAAAAATGTAGCCTTCTAGCTAACAGACAGTACTGCAGCACAATAAAGTGAATGTCGACATTTTGTGCAGGGGAAATTAATATTCTTGAAAGGCATAGAACAGAAATCATAAAGCCTTCCAGCTTACAATACAGTACTGCAGTGCAATAAAATAAATATCGACACTTTGTGCAGGGGAAATTAATATTCTTTAAGGGCATAGAACTGAAATCATGTAGCCTTCTGGCTGACATACAGTACTGCAGCACAATTAAATAACGGTCGACACTTTGTGAAGGGGATATATATATTCTTGAAGGGCATTAAACTGAAATCGTGTAGTCTTCTGGCTAACTTACAGCACTGCAGCACAATAAAATAAAGGTAGACAATTTAAGTAGGGGAAATTGATATTCTTCAAGGGCATAGAACTGAAATCATGTAGCCGTTCTAGCTCACATACCGTACTGCACCACAATTATATACAGGTCGACACTTTCTGCAGTGTAATTAACATTCTCGAAGGGTTTTGGTTATATTCGAGGTTGAACGTCCCCGTCAACACTATTTAGGATTATTTTGGAGACGTTGCTTCCAATTATGTGGGACTTTAATCCGACATTGAGATGAAATGACATCTCGATCCTTGCCGCCCAATGAAACCAACAGGGTTTATAAGCATGGACGGGACGACTCGTAGCAACTTTCTTGGGAAGACGTAGACGTTATAAGCGGATTACCAGTACTCATGTGCGGTCGGTATCAGCTCTGCATTGATGGGCGGGGGCGGCATAGGACTGAAATCATGTAGCCGTCTAGCTTATATAAAGTAGTACAGCACAATATAATAAAAGTCGAGACTTCTTGCAGGGAAAATTAATATTCTTGAAGGGCATTTACCTAAAATCATATAGCCTACTAGCAAACACACAGTACTGCAGCACAATGCAATAAAACTCCACATTTTGTGTAGGGGAAATTAATGTTCTTAAAGGGCGTAGAACTGAAATAATGCAGCCTTCTGGCTAACAAACAGTACTGCAGCACAATAAAATAAAGGTCAAAACTTTGTGCAGGGGAGATGAATATTCTTAAAGGGAAAAGAACTGAAATCATGTAGCCTTCTAGCTAACATACAGTATTGCAGCACAATAAATAGTGGTTGAGACTTCGCGCAGGGAAAATTAATATTCTTGTATGACATATAACTGAAATCATGTAGCCTTCCAGCCAACATACAGTACTGCAGCACAATAAAATAAATGTCAACACTTTGTGCAGGGGAAATTAATATTCTTGAAGGGCACAGAACTAAAATAATGTAGCCTACTAGCAGTACTGCAGCACAATAAAATAAAGGTCGACACTTTGTGTAGGGGAAAATAATATTCTTGAAGGGCGTAGGACTATTTTCATGTAGCCTTCTAGCTAACATAGAGCACTGCGGCACAATAAAATAAAAGTCGACACTCTGTGCAGTTTGGAATTAATATTTTTGAAGGGCATAGAACTGAAATAATGTAGCCCTCTGGAAAACATTCAGCACTGCGGGACTAACATACAATTCGAATGAGGTTTTAAATAAATTGAAATCCAGACATTTTCGTGCTTCTAGTCTGTCTACTTACGATTTTTCCACTCTTTACACTACACTTCCTCATAATCTTATAAAAGAAAAGCTTAATGATTTAATTGAATGGGCTTTTCACAGAGAAGATTCTCTCTATCTTGCATGTAATGTCAGAAATGCATTTTTCACTTCTAAAGAGCATAAGAATTATACACTTTGGTCATGTCAGAAAGTGTGTGATGCCCTCAGCTTTCTACTTGACAATATTTATATTAGATTCGGTACTAAGTTGTTTAGACAGGTTGTGGGTGTTCCGGTGGGTGCTGGTTGCGCGCCTCTTGTGGCTGATCTGTTCTTGTGTTGTTGTGGGGGAGACTTCGTTTTGTCGCTTTCCATTGGTGGCCAGTCAGATTATTGAAGCTTATGGCTCAACTTCTAGATATTTGGATGGTTTATTAAGTGTTGATAATACCTGTTTTGATGGTTTGATCAGTCAGATTTACCCCCCAGAACTTCAGTTGAATGGGGCAAATTCGTCTGATGCCGAGGCCCCGATTTTGGATTTGCGTCTGTCTATTGTAGATGGATTTGTTTCGTGCAAAATTTATGATAAACGCGATGAATTTGATTTTGAGATTGTAAATTTTCCTTTTTTGGATGGTGGTGTTCCTCGTGCGCCATCCTATGGAGTTTATATTTCGCGGTTGGTTCGATTTGCTAGAGTGTGTAGTCATGTAACTGACTTCGGCACTCGTAATGGATTATTAACGGCTAAGCTCCTTGGTCGGGGTTGTCGGTGCCATAAACTACGCAAAGCCTTTTCAAAATTTTATAGACGCTATTCTGGTTTAGTTTCAAGATCAATATTGGACTTAAATCTCTTCTGCAACAAGGTCTATCGGAGCCCGGGTTTTGTGGTGACTTAGTGTGTGGGTTCAGAAAGGTGTATAACCGCAATGACTTCAGCACCCAATTTCGTAAAATCATTCTTCAATATAAAAGGGTTGGGTGCAGCGTGGATATTATACGACGGGCTGCGTGCGTGGTGGTTGGCCCGGTCGCGGTTGGCGGCTTTGCTTCCCTCTTTGGTTGCACGCCGGTGGGTCGGGCCTCGGATTCTGTGGCGGCTCCGGCGTGGGGGCTTGTTGGGAATTGGAGAGATCTAATTCAAGGTAATGTTGGTTGGTGCCTGGTGCTCTGTCTCTGGTTGGGCCCGTCGGAGTCTGACTGTTGGTTTTCTTTTGCTCCGGCATTTCAGTGGTTTCTTGCTGTCGAGTCCTCACCGTTGTCTCACCTCTGTGGTTCTTTGATTTCTGTGTTCACGGAGATGTTGCACTGATGAGTTAGGAGGCCTTCATGCGGACTGAACAAATTATTTGTCTAATTCGCGACGGAAGTAAGGGCGAGGATTGTGGCCACGTAAAATCGATTTAAGCCCCCCAGTGGAAATCTTCCACTGACCGTTCCAAGGCGGCTCTTCTGTGGCGATTTATTTATGTTGTTGTTTGTTTCTTACTGTGTGTATCACTTTTGTCTTTTTATTTTGGATGGCCATATGGCCATTTTGTGGGAAAGTAACTGTCCTTATGGCCTTCCTTTGTTTAGGTTTCCATTTTGGTCTTGTCGCTTAATGTTTGTATTTCTTTCCCTTTGGTGTCTTTTATGGGTGGAGTAAGTTAATTGTATCAATTCCTGATCTTTGTTTTACTTCTACTTTACTATAAAATAAAGGCCGACACCTTATGACGGGGGAAATTAAGGGCATAGAACTGAAATTTGTTTGTTTGTTTGTTTGAATTGGAGTTTAACGGCCCAGTCAACACTATTTAGGTCATTTTTGAGCCGGTCAGTTAACCTATCCACACTTTCCTGGGCAGGCTTATACGTAAGCGGTTAACCAGTACAGTGCACATTCTTTCGCCAGAAACTGACAACTGCCCTTCTTGAATCAGCGGAAGGGAGAGAATGACCGTAGAAAAGATTTCATGATCAATCTCCACGAAAGAATGTTGCCGACCCCGGCGGGAGTCGAACCCGCGTCCTCCTGATCACCAGTCAGACGCGCATCCGACTGAGCCAACGAGGCCGGCCCATAGAACTGAAATCATGTAGCCTTCTAGCTGTAGCCTTCTAGCTAACATACATTCCTGCAGCACAATAAAATAAAGGTCGACACTTTGTAGAGGGGAAATTAATATTCTTGAAGGGCATAGAACTTAAATATTGTAGCCTTCTGGCGAACATACTGCACTGCAGCACAATAAAATAAAGGTCGACAATTTGTGCAGGGGGAATTAATATCTTTGAAGGGCATACAACTGAAATAATGTAGCCTTATAGCTAACGTACATTTCTATAGTGCAATATAAAATAAATGTCGACACTTTGTGCAGTTTGACATTAATATTCTTGAAGGGCGTAGAAATGTACTCATGCAGCCTTCCAGCTAACGCACAGCACAATAAAATAAAAGTCGACACTTTGTGAATGGGAAATTAATATTCTTGAAGGGCATAGAACTGAAATCTTCTAGCTTTATAGCTTAGATTACAGTAATGCAGCACAATAAAATAAAGGTCGACACTTTGTGAAGGGGAAATTGATATTCTTGAAGGGCGCAGAACTGTATTCATGCAACCTTCTGGCAAGCATACAGCACTGCAGCGCAATAAAATAAAGGTAAACACTTTGTGCAGGGGGAATAAACATTCTTGGAGGCCAAAGAACTGAAATGATGTACCCTTCTAGCTAACATACAGTACTTCAGTACAATAAAATACATGTCGACACTTTGTGCAGGGGAAATTAATATTCTTGAAGGGCACAGAACTGAAATCATGTAGCCTTCTAGCTAACATACTTTACTGCAGCACAATAAAATGAAGGTCGACACTTTGTACAAGAAAATAAATATTTTTGGAGCGCATAGAACTAAAATCATGCACCCTTCTGGCTAAAATACAGCACTGCAATAAAATAATTGTCGACACTTTGTGTAGGGGGTATTAATATTCTTGAAGGGTATAGAACTGAAATAATAGCCTTCTAGCTAACATACAGTGCTGCAGCACAATACAATAAAGGTCGACACTTTTGGAAGGGAAAATTAATATTCAGTATCCATGCAGCCTTCTGCAAACATACAGCACTGCAGCGCAATTTGTGCAGAGAAAATTAACATTCTTGAAGGGCGTAGATCTGAACTGTATTCACGAGGCCTTCCAGCTTACACACAGCACTACAGAACAATTAAAAAAAAAGGTCGATACTTTGTGAAGGGGAAATTAATATTCTTACAGGGAATAGAACTGAAATTTACTAGCCTTCTAGCTAACATACAGTACTACAGCACAATAAAATACATGTCGACACTTTGTGCAGGGGAAATTAATATGTTTGAAGGGTATAGAACTGAAATCATGTAGCCTTCTAGCTAACATACAGTACCGCAGCACAATAAAATAAATGTCGACACTTTGGGAAGGGGAAAATTATACATGTGGGACAATTGTAATCCGCTTATTACCTGTATCCGATTTAAACCGCGCGACAAATTGTATAGAAATTAATAGGGCATGTGAATCTAAGACATGATTTAATAAATACTAGGCTAGATAGCGAAAATGTGATTGAAAATTATGAAAATTCAATCTTTTATCTTAATTTTGATTATAATTTTATATTTTTTAAATAAAATTTAAACTGGTCAATTTTGAAATGAAAATAGGACCCTTCGTCTCGTGAACCTCTCGTTTACTTCAATAGAAAATTAGCAAAAACTCACGAGGGTGTCTGTTTTTATACTGTAATAATTAAATTATAAAATACGTGGTTAAAAATGTGACTTTGAATTCTAGAAGAAAAATGATTTTTCTTTCCAACAGTATCAAGTAATTGAAGATCAAATAAAAACAAAGTTGGTCATTTTCAGGTTGTTTTCTTGCCATTTTCAGTACTTTTAGCCGTCTCTCCTCATTGTATCTATTTATAGCTATCGGTTCTCATATTACGCGATTATCGGATTAAATCGGAAATTTCCGGGTTTTAGCTGGTTTAAGACGAGTGTCAAAGTGAGCTGCTGAAAACATTTTTGTTAATGACATTTAATGCTGAAATAAATTTATTTTTATTTCGTCTTATTTATATATTTACTGTTTTTTTTTTTTTTTTTATTTGTTTTTTCTTGTTTAATATACTTTTTTCTGCATGTGACTGATGCGCAATTAACAAATACTTCATATTGTTTACAAAAGAAGAAGAAGAAAGAAAAAAACAACTTTAATTATTGATTTTTTTGACTAGCGAAAATATATTGATTTCGGTGAAAAATCTTTTTTTGTTCCCCGTACTTCACACACATGCTTAATTGGCAATTGTTGCTAATTACTGCCAATCATGCCGGTTGTGGAAATACTACTTAAAACTCTTATGTACTTTTTCTGATCAGAGTCTACGTTGTGCGAAAGATCCAATGCTTCTTCATGCAGCAAGAGAAATCTAGGATGGGCACGCTGATGTGATTCTTTGCTGGACACACGTAAATTGTAGGGAGTGCTGTGCCCTGGTTCAAATATTATTTTCTGGGATAAATTGCATGTAATTACACACAGAAAAATAATCATCACGAAAACACGCCTATATAATTTTGACCCCTTGAACCCCATTTTTATATAATAAAACTGGGTTTTACAGAGGTAAACCTCGTTTCTTATTTCTACTCTGTATATTATAAGATTGTGGGTACTCGTTACACAATCTTTATTTTGTGCAACAGAAAATTTCACAATTTTTCATTTTAAACTTTTCTCCATTTTTCGGCAATAAAATTTACTGTGTAGTTGCACAGGCATGCTTTGTAATGTGCTGTCAGAGTTGCAAAACAAAATATATTTTAATGCTAACCGATAATCAACAAAAGCTGATTCAACAACTTTCGATTAATATGCATCAATTAATACATGCATAGAATTTAAGAGTTGACACGCGCTGTGTGTATATTTAAACTAATTGCTTTATGACCCGGAAGCCTTAATTGTTGACATGATATCGACAAACTTATGTTAGGTAATCTTTAGACAAACGTTCTCTGCAGTTAATGGACTCGGTCCAGTTAACGCTTTCCCTTTCACCCTAAGCTTCTGTTAATTAGAATTTAGCACCCCCCCCACACACACACACACAAAAAGTAAGAAAAAGGGTTGAGTACAATTCAAGTCTTTCTATTATAACAAAATATATCCATATAACGCACAGTGAACACTCTGATCAGATTGTGCAGATGCCAGGTTGGTCTGGGTTTGTCATATAATCTTATTCGCTAGTAATCAAGTATCCTATTTTCTTCTCCAAGATATATCTCTTACAGCGGCCCTATTTAAATTCACTTCAGTGAAGTACCAGTGGGGTTTTATCAAAAATAAGCCATATTATGACAGTTTGCAAGGAAATATGTTAAGAGTGCCTCAGTGAAGCGGTCCTAACAATAATACACAATTTATAGCAGAAAGTTCATCTTGCAGTTTGTGAATTTAACAGATAGATTATATCATTAAGTATGTAGAAATAGAGGAATTCTTATTTCAACTAAACATTTTTATAAGAGTAACAAGATACCAAAAATTTATTTCCATTACGATAACACACCCTTGCGTCATAATGCATGTTTTTACATCTCCAAAACGGTCAATTTTCTGATGAAAATTTGTGATAATTATTATTTTTTATACTCAAAACATAGATTGTGGGTGCTTGTTAGAACCGCCTCATTGAGGTGGTTCTAATGAGTACCTACAACCTATGTCTATGAGCAGAAAAAAGAAAAATAATGTATACCCCCCCTAAACCCCAGTTTTCTCTATATAAAGTGGGGTGTAAGGGGGTGTTCATTTCTCGAGCTTGTTAGCGTGATGATATAATTCTATGGAGAAAAATTTCTGAGCATAAAAAAGTGTAGCTCAAGATAAGCCATTTGATCAAGATCTTCACTGTTCATCTTGCAGTCTGTGAATTTAACAGGTAGAATAGAAAGAAGAGAAATTCTAATTTCAACTAAATATTTAAAAAAGTAACAAGATGCCAAAAGTCATCATGTTTTCAAGTCCGTGTAATGGACACCCTCTTAACCCCACTTTATATTACGAAAATTGGGGTTTACAGGGGTATACATTATTTTTCTTATTTCTGCTCCAAAACATAGGTTGTGAGTAGTAGTTTGAACCGCGTCTTTTAGGTGGTTCTAACAAGCATCCGCAACTTATATTTGGAGTATTAATAAGAAAAATATCACAAGTTTTCATCAGGAAAAATACCATTATGGTAGCATGTAAGAATGCTCTATGTCATACGGAAATGTTATCTTATGATATTTCATATAATTCTATGGTAAAATATTCTGAGAATAACGACAGTTTAGCTCCAGATAAGCCATCTGATTAGGATCTTCACTGTTCATCATGCAGTATGTGAATTTAACAGATAGCTTATATTAAGTATATGTATATTGAAAGTAGAGAAATTCTAATTTTAAGCGAACATTTTTAAAAGAGTAACAAGATGCCATCTGATCAGGATCTTCACTGTTCATCATGCAGTTTGTGAATTTAACAGATAGCTTATATTAAGTATATAGAAAGTACTCACTGTGGAGAAATTCTAATTTCAAGTGAACATTTTTAAAAGAGTAGCAAGATGCCGTCTGATTAGGATCTTCACTGTTCATCATGCAGTTTGTGAATTAAAAAAATAACAAATTGATTATATCAAGTATATAGAAAGTAGAGAAATTCTAATTTCAACTAAACATTTTTATCGGAGTAACAAGATGCCAAAAATATATTTTATAAAATTCTATGGTGAATAACTTCCTGAGCATAATAACATGTTTTTCATTTTATTTAATTCCATTTTTTCTGTATATATGCCCATGAGGTGATATGCCATACCAGTAGGTGTCATTTTCAATAAACAGTAATTATCTTCAATTATCATAGCCATTATATGCCTTATTAAAGCACTGGTTCTCCTGCACTTGGTCCTCTAATTAGACCCCTGGTCGTCTAGAAGACTTGGTCATCAGTCCTCTGGTCCTCCAGTAAAAGTCCTCAAATTATACCTTCCCGCTCTGTATTAACAGGGACATACATTATTTTGCTCTTTCTGGTCCAAGACACAGATTGTGGGTACTCGGTAGAGCAGTCTCAATGATGAGTTTCAAACAAACCTGTGACAGGAACGTGGAAATCAGCAGTTCAAAGCTACTGTACTTAGTAGCGTTTGTCAATCCGTCTCAAAACTATCAAAACTTTAACATTGAGTCAACTACGTTCTACACATTGAGCATCAAGGCCAAGTTGTTCAAAACAGCGTAAGTTAACCCTTTTTGTACCAAATGGAATCTTCCACCTTATATACAGCAGGACTCCATTTCAAAATTTGGGGGTGTCAGGTTGTGTTTTAATCAAAATCTATTTGGAAAATGACTGAACTTTAAGCAAACAGTGCAGGCCCTGATCAGACGCCGCGTACTGTGGCATATGATCTGGGCCTGCACTGTTTGCCAAGGTACCCCTTTAGGGGTTTCTGGTATACTGGATGGGTTAATGAACTCGCTACTGGTCAAAACGTTAACTATTTAATAGGTACCTTATACTCTTGTATTTCTGCTGGAAAATGTGTGGAGCTTTTTGCAAAATTGATGCAAACCCTATTCGCATTTTTTTTTGCTGTACAAACTGATCAAAAATTTAACGACTCGTCAACTAACGACTTCGCAAAAAATAAATAAATAAATAAAATAAAATAACTAAATAAATAACATAAATAAATAAAAGTGGCATTAGGTTATTTTATACATGCGGCATAAAACAAACACTTTCCCTTAAAATACTATACTATTTGAAAAGCAATTTAATCCGTATTATATATGGACCAATAAATCATCATATTTAGTTAAAACAAATATGCCACTGTAATACCCTTAAGCAATTGTCTGATACAAGGATTAACGGCCACAACCGATAGCCACCGAAAACTGCCGACTATAGCCGAATTGCTTTAAAACAGGTGTCAAGTAGCGTAATTCTGGAAGCTACCTGGAAAAACTGCCAGTACAGGTTTGTTCCCTTGATTTCGCTTGATTTCATATGACCAGACTTTTCCCGTATGATTTTGAAGGGCGTAGAACTGTATTCTTGCAGCCTTCTGGCAAACATACAGCACTGCAGCGCAACAAAATAAAGGTAAACACTTTATGCAGGGGGAATTGACATTCTTGAAGGGCAAAGAACTGAAAATATGTATCCTTCTAGCTAATATTCAGTACTGCAGTACAATAATATATATGTCGACACTTTGTGCAGGAGAATTCTTGAAGGGCATAATACTGAAATCATGTAGCCGTCTAGCTAACATACATTACTGCAGCACAACAAAATAAAGGTCGACACTTTGTGTAGGGGATATTAATATTCTTGAATGGCATAGAACTGAAATCATGTAGCCGTCTAGCTAACATACAGTACTGCCCCACAATATAAAATCATGTACCCTTCTAGCTACCATACAGTACTGCATACAATAAAATACCTGTCGACACTTTGTGCAGGGGAAATTAATATTCTTGGAGGGCAAAGAACTAAAACCATGTACCCTTCTGGCTAACATACAGTCCTGCAGCACAATGCAATAAAGGTCGACACTTTGTGCAGGGGGTATTGATATTCTTGAAGGGCATAGAACTGAAATAATGTAACATTCTGGCAAACATACAGCACTGCAGCAGATAAAATAAAGGTCGAACTGTATTCATGTAGCCTTTCAGCTAACGCACAGCACTACAGCACAATAAAATAAAGGTCGACACTTTGTGAAGGGGAAATGTATGTTCTTGAAGGGCATAGAAATGAAATCTTGTAGCCTTCTAGCTAACATACAGTATTGCAGCACAATAAAATAAATAACGACACTTTGTGCAGGGGAAATTAATATTCTTGAAGGGCATAGAATTGAAATCCTGTAGCCTATAAGCTAATAAAGGTCGACAATTTGTGCACGGCAGGGGAAATTATTATTCTTGGAGGGCAAAGAACTAAAATCATATAGCCTTTTGGTTATGATACAGCTCTGCAGCACCATACAATAAAGGTGGACACTTTGTGCAGGGGGTATTATTATACCCCCGCAAACGAAGTTTGAAGGGGGTATATAGGAGTCAGCTTGTCGTCTGACGTCGTCGTCGTCGGTCCGTTACAAAAACATTGCTCATAACTTCCTTATTCTTTGACCGATTTCTTTAATATTCACACACCACACACCTTGCCACTAGTACTTAAGATTGATATACACCTTATACCCCCGCAAACGAAGTTTGAAGGGGGTATATAGGAGTCAGCTTGTCGTCTGTCGTCGTCGTCGTCGGTCCGTTACAAAAAACTTTAACATTGCTCATAACTTCCTTATTCTTTGACCGATTTCTTTAATATTCACACACCACACACCTTGCCACTAGTACTTAAGATTGATATACACAAACCTGACCTTGACCTTTACGTGGACCTTCCTCAAGGTCAAATACTTGTAAAAATTTGTCGGACAACGCATGCGGGGGTATACTTGGCGCCCGTTAGGCGGCAGCTCTAGTTATTATTGAAGGACATAGAACAGAAATCATGTAGCCTACTAGCCAACACCTCACTGCAGCACAATAAAATAAAAGTCGACACTGTGTGAAGGGGAAATTAATATTTTTGAAGGGCATAGAACTGAAATCTTGTAGCCTTCTAGCTTACATACAGTAATGCAGCACAATCAAATAAAGGTCGACACTTTGTGAAGGGGGAATTAAAATTCGTGAGGGGCGTAGAACTGTATTCATGCAGCCTTCTGGCAAACATACAGCACTGTAGCGCAATAAAAAATAAAGGTAAACACTTTGTGCAAGGGGAATTGAAAGCCAAAGAACTGAAATGATGTACACTTCTAGCTAACATACAGTACTGCAGAACAATAAAATACATATCGACGCTTTGTACAGGGGAAATTAATATTCTTGAAGGGCATTGAACTGAAAACAAGAAGCCTTCAGGCTACCATACCTTACTGCAGCACAATAAAATAAAGGTCGACACTTTGTACAGGATAAATAATATTCTTGGAGGGCATAGAACTGAAATCATGTACCCTTCTGGCTAAAATACAGCACTGCAATAAAATAAAGGTCGACACTTTGTGCAGGGAGTATTAATATTCTTAAAGGGTATAGAACTTAAATAACGTAGCCTTCTGGCAAACATACAGCACAATAATATAAAGGTCGACATTTTGAGCAGGGGAAATTAAAATTCTTGAAGGGCGTAGATCTGAACTGTATTCATGTGGCCTTCCAGCTTACACACAGCACTACAGCACAATAAAAAATGTCGACACTTTATGCAGGGGAATTTAATATTCTTGAAGGGCATAGAACTGAAATCATGTACCCTTCTACCTAACATACATTACTGTAGCACAATAAAATAAAGACCGACACTTTGAGCAGGGGATATTAGTATTCTTGAAGGGCATAAAACTGAAATCATGTAGCCGTCTAGGTAACATGTAGTTCTGCCGCACAATATAAAATCATGTACCCTTCTAGCTACCATACAGTACTGCAGCACAATAAAATACCAGTCGACACTTTGTGCAGGGGAAATTAATATTCTTGGAGAGCAAAGAACTGAAACCATGTACCCTTCTGGCTAACATACAGTCCTGCAGCACAATGCAATAAAGGTCGACACTTTGTGCAGGGGATATTGATATTACGGAAGGGCATATAACTGAAATAATGTAACATTCTGGCAAACATACAGCACCGCAGCACAATAAAAGAAAGGTCGAACTGTATTCATGTAGCATTTCAGCTAACGCACAGCACTACAGCACAATAAAATAAAGGTCGACACTTTGTGCAGGGGATATTAATATTCTTGAAGGGCATAGAACTGAAATAATGTAGCCTTCCAGCTAACATTCAGTACTGCAGTACAATAAAATAAGTGTCGACACTTTGTGCAGGGGAAATTAATTTTCTTGAAGGGCATAGAATTGAAATCCTGTAACCTTCTAGCTAATAAAAGCCGACACTTTGTTCACGGCAGGGGAAATTAATATTCTTGGAGGACAAAGAACTGAAATCATGTAGCATTATGGTTATCATACAGCTATGCAGCACCATACAATAAAGATCGACACTTTGTGCAGGGGTTATTAATATTATTGAAGGACATAGAACTGAAATCATGTAGCCTTCTAGCTAACACAGCACTGCAGAAAAATAAAATAAAAGTCGACGCTGGGTGAAGGGGAAATTAATATTCTTGAAGGGCATAGAACTGAAATCTTGTTGCCTTCTAGCACAATAAAATAAAGGTCGACACTTTGTGAAGGGGAAATTAATATTGTTGAAGGGCGTAGAACTATTCATGCAGCCTTCTGGCAAATATACAGCACTGCAGCGCAATAAAATAAAGGTCAACACTTTGTGCAGAGGGAATTAATAGTCTTGAAGGCCAAAGAACAGAAATGATGTACCCTTCTAGCTAGCATACAGTAATGAAGTACAATAAAATACATGTCGACACTTTGTGCAGGGGAAATTAATTTTCTTGAAGGGCATAGAACTGAAATCATGTAGCCTTCTAGCTACCATACTTTCTGCAGCACAATGAAATAAAGGTCGACACTTTGTACAGGATAATTAATATTCTTGGAGGACATAGAACTAGAATCATGTACCCTTCTGGCTAAAATACAGCACTGCAATAAAATAAAGGTCGACACTTTGTGCAGGGAGTATGATGGGTATAGAACTGAAATAATGTAGCCTTCTGGCAAAAATTCTGCTCAATAAAATTAAGGTCAACACTTTATGCAGGAGAAATTAAAATTCTTGAAGGGCGTAGATCTGGACTGTATTCATGTGGCCTTCCAGCTTACACACAGCACTACAGCACAATATAATAAATGTCAACACTTTGTGATGGGGAAATTTATATCCTTGAAGGGCGTAGAACTGTATTCATGCAGCCTTCTGGCAAACATACAGCACTGCAGCGCAATAAAATAAAGGTCGACACTTTGTGCAGAGGGGGAATTAATATTCTTGAAGGGCATAGAACTGAAATAATGTAGCCTTCTGGCAAATATACAGCACTGCAGTAGAATAAAATAAAGGTCAAAACTTTTTGCAGGGGGAATAAATATTCTTGAAGTCTTATAGCTAACATACAGTATTGCAGTACAAAAAAATAAATGTCGACACTTTGTGCAGGAGAAATTAGTATTCTTGAAGGGCGTAGATCTGAACTGTATTCTTGTGGCCTTCCAGCTTACACACAGCACTACAGCACAATAAAATAAAGGTCGACACTTTGTGAAGGGGAAATTATTATTCTTACAGGGAATATAACTGAAATCTTGTAGCCTTCTAGCTAACATACAGTACTGCAGCACAATAAAACTAAGGTCGACACTTTGGGAAGGGGAAGATTATATTCTTGAAGGGCATAGAACTGTATTCTTGCAGCCTTCTGGCAAACATACAGTACTACGGCGCTATAAAATAAAAGTAAATACTTTGTGCAGGGGGAATTGACATTCTTGAAGGGCAAAGAACTGACATCATGTACTCTTCAAGCTAACATACATTATTGCAGTACAACAATGTACATGTCGACAATTTGTGCATAGAACTGAAATAATGTAGCCTTCTGGCAAACATACAGCACTGCAGGACAATAAAATAAAGGTCGACACTTTGTGCAGGGGAAATGAATAATCTTGAAGGACGTAGAACTGTATTCGTATAACCTTCCTGCTACACACAGCACTACAGCATAATAAAATAACAGTTGACACTTTGTGAAGGGGAAATTAATACTCTTGAAGGGCATAGAACTGAAATATTGTAGCCTTCTAACATACAGTACTGCAGCACAATAAAATAAAGGTCGACCCTTTTGGAAGGGGCATTTAATATTCTGTATTCATGCAGCCTTCTGCAAATATACAGCACTGCAGCGCAATAAAATAAAGATAAACACTTTGTGCAGTGGCAATTGACATTCTTGAAAGGCGTAGAACTGAAATCATGTACCCTTCTAGCTAACATACAGTACTGCAGTACAATAATATATATGTCGACACTTTGTGCTGGAGAATTCTTGAAGGGCATAGAATTGAAATCATGTACCCTTCTAGCTAACATACATTACTGCAGCACATTAAAATAAAGGTCGACATTTTGTGCAGGGGATATTAATATTCTTGAATGGCATAGAACTGAAATCATGTAGCCTTCTAGCTAACATACAGTACTGCCGCATAATATAAAATTATGTACCCTTCTAGCTACCATACAGTACTGCAGCACAATTAAATACCAGTCGACACTTTGTGCAGGGGAAATTATTATTCTTGGAGGGCAAAGAACTATAACCATGTACCCTTCTGGCTAACATACAGTCCTGCAGCGCAATGCAATAAAGGTCGACACTTTGTGCAGGGGGAATTGATATTCTTGAAGGGCATAGAACTGAAATAATGTAACATTCTGGCAAACATACAGCACTGCAGCACAATAAAATAAAGGTCGAACTGTATTCATGTAGCCTTTCATTTAACTCACAGCACTACAGCACAATAAAATAAAGGTCGACACTTTGTGAAGGGGAAATTAATGTTCTTGAAGGGCATAAAACTGACATCTTGTAGCCTTCTAGCTAACATACAGTACTGCAACACAATAAAATAAATAACAACACTTTGTGCAGGGGAAATTAAATATACTTGAAGGGCATAGAATTGAAATCCTGTAGCCTTCGAGCTAATAAAGGTCGACACTTTGTGCACGGCAGGGAAATTAATATTCTTGGAGGGCAAAGAACTGAAATCATGTAGCCTTTTAGTTATCATACAGCTCTGCAGCACCATTCAATAAAGTTCGACACTTTGTGCAGGGGATATTAATATTATTGAAGGACATAGAACTGAAATCATGTAGCCTTCTAGCTTACATACAGTACTGCCGCACAATAAAATAAAGGTTGACACTTTGTGAAGGGGAAATTAATATTCTTGAAGGGCGTAGAACTGTATTCATACAGCCTTCTGGCAAACATACAGCACTGTAGCGCAATAAAAAATAAAGGTAAACATTTTGTGAAGGGGGGATTAACATTCTTGAAGGCCAAAGAACTGAAATGATGTACCCTTCTAGCTAACATACAGTACTGCAGTACAATAAAATACATGTCGACACTTTGTGCAGGGGAAATTAATATTCTTGAAGGGCATAGAACTGAAATCTCGTAGCCTTCTAGCTTACATACAGTACTGCAGCACAATAAAATAAAGGTCGACACTTTGTGAAGGGAAAATTAATATTCTTGAAGGGCGTAGAACTGTATTCATGCAGCCTTCTGGCAAACATACAGCACTGTAGCGCAATAAAAAATAAAGGTAAACATTTTGTGCAGGGGGAATTAACATTCTTGAAGGCCAAAGAACTGAAATGATGTACACTTCTAGCTAACATACAGTACTGCAGTACAATAAAATACATGTCGACACTTTGTGCAGGGGAAATTAATATTCTTGACGGGCATAGAACTGAAATCATGTGTATACTTTACTGCAGCACAATAAAATGAAGGTCGAGACTTTGTAAAGGATAATTAATATCCTTGGAGGGCATAGAACTGAAATCATGTACCCTTCTGGCTAAAATACAGCACTGCAATAAAATAAAGGTCGACACTTTGTGCAGGGAGTATGAATTTTCTTGAAGGGTAAAGAACTGAAATAATATAGCCTTCTGGCAAAAATACAGCACAATAAATAAAGGTCGACACTTTGTGCAGGGGAAATTACCCTTCTGGCTAAAATACAGCACTGCAATAAAATAAAGGTCGACACTTTGTGCAGGGAGTATGAATTTTCTTGAAGGGTAAAGAACTGAAATAATATAGCCTTCTGGCAAACATACAGCACAATAAATAAAGGTAGACACTTTGTGCAGGGGAAATTAAAATTCTTAAAGTGCGTAGATCTAAACTGTATTCATGTGGCCGGCCAGCTTACACACAGTACTACAGAAAAAAAAGGTCTACACTTTGTGCAGAGGAAATTAAAATTCTTGAAGGGCATTAAACTGAAATCATGTAGCCTTCTAGCTAACATACATTACTGCAGCACAGTAAAATAAAGGTCGACACTTTGAGCAGGGGATATTAGTATTCTCGAAGGGCATAGAACTGAAATCATGTAGCCTTCTAGGTAACATACAGTACTGCCGCTCAATATAAAATCATGTACCCGTCTAGCTACCATACAGTACTGCAGCAAAATAAAATACCTGTCGACACTTTGTGCAGGGGAAATTAATATTCTTGGACGGCAAAGAGCTAAAACCATGACACTTCTGGCTTACATACAGTCCTGCAGCACAATGCAATGAAGGTCGACACTTTGTACGGGTATTGATATTCTTGAGGGGCATAGAACTGAAATAATGTAACATTCTGGCCAACACACAGCACTGCAGCACAATAAAATAAAGGTCGAACTTTATTCATGTAGCCTTTCAGCTAACGCACAGCACTACAGCACAATGAAATAAAGGTCGACACTTTGTGAAGGGGAAATTAATGTTTTTGAACGGTATAGAACTGAAATCTTGTAGCCGTCTAGCCATCATACAATACTGCAGCACAATAAAATATAGGTCGACACTTTGTGAAGGGGGCAATTAATATTCTTGAAGGGCAAAGCACTGAAATCATGTAGCTTTCTGCAGCACTATTCAATAAAGGTCGACACTTTGTGCAGGGAATATTTATATTCTTGAAGGGCATAAAACTGAAATAATGTAGTCTTCTAGCTAACATTCAGTACCGCAGTACAATAAAATAAATGTGGAGACTTTATGCAGGGGAAATTAATATTCTTGAAGGGCATAGAATTGAAATTCTGTAGCCTTCTAGCTAATAAAGGTCGACGCTTTGTGTACGCCAGGGGAAATTAATATTCTTGGAGGACAAAGAACTGAAATCATGTAGCCTTTTGGTTATCATACAGCTCTGCAGCACCTTACAATAAAGGTCGAAACTTTGTGCAGGGGGTATTAATATTTTTGAAGGATATAGAACTGAAATCATGTAGCCTTCTAGCTAACATACAGTACTACAGCACAATAAAATAAAGGTCGATACTTTGTGAAGGGGAAATTAATATTCTTGAAGGGCAAAGAACTGAAATCATGTAGCCTTTTGGCTGTCATAAAGCTCTGCAGCACCATTCAATAAAGGTCGACACTTTGTGCAGGGGATATTTATATTCTTCCAGGACATAAAACTGAAATAATGTAGTCTTCTAGCTAACACTCTGTACCGCAGTACAATAAAATAAATGTCGACACTTTGTGCAGGGGAAATTTATATTCTTGAAGGGCGTAGAACTGTATTCATGCAGCCTTCTGGCAAACATACTGCTCTGTAGCGCAATAAAAAATAAAGGTAAACATTTTGTGCAGGGGTTAATTAACATTCTTGAAGGCCAAAGAACTGAAATGATGTACCCTTCTAGCTAACATACAGTACTGCAGTACAATAAAATACATGTCGACACTTTGTGCAGGGGAAATTAATATTCTTGAAGGGCATAGAACTGAAATCATGTGTATACTTTACTGCAGCACAATAAAATGGTCGACATTTTGTAAAGGATAACTAATATTCTTGGAGTGCATAGAACTGAAATCATGTACCCTTCTGGCTAAAATACAGCACTGCAATAAAATAAAGGTCGACACTTTGTACAGGGAGTATGAATATTCTTGAAGGGTAAAGAACTGAAATAATATAGCCTTCGGGCAAACATACAGCACAATAAATAAAGGTCGACACTTTGTGCAGGGGAAATTAAAATTCTTGAAGGGCGTAGATCTAAACTGTATAGAACTTAAATAATGTAGCCTTCTGGCCAATATACAGCACAATAAAATAAAGGTCGACACTTTGTGCAGGGGAAATTAAAATTCTGAAGGGCGTAGATCTGAACTGTTTTCATGTGGCCTTCCAGCTAACACACAGCACTAAAGCACAACAAAATAAAGGTCGACTCGTTGTGAAGGGGAAATTAATATTCTTGAAGTGCATAGAACTGAAATCATGTAGCCTTCTAACTAACATACATTACTGCAGCACAATAAAATAAAGGTCGACACTTTGAACAGGGGATATTAATGTTCTTGAAGGGCATAGAACTGAAATCATGTAGCCGTCTAGGTAACATAAAGTACTGCCGAACAATAAAATAAAGGTCTATCTGCATTTATGTAGTCTTTCAGCTAACGCACAGCACTACAGCACAATAAAATAAAGGTCGACACTTAATGAAGGGGAAATTAATATTCTTGAAGGGCATAGAACTGCAATCTTGTAGCCTTCTAGCTAACATACAGTACTGCAGCACAATAAAATAAAGGTCGACACTTTGTGAAGGGGAAATTAATATCCTTGAAGGGCAAAGAACTGAAATCATGTAGCCTTTTGGATATCATACAGCTCTGCAGCACCATTCAATAAAGGTCGACACTTTGTGCAGGGGATATTAATATTCTTGAAGGGCATAGAACTGAAATAATGTAGCCTTCTAGCTAACATTCAGTACCGCAGTACAATAAAATTAATGTCGACACTTTTTGCAGGGGAAATTAATATTCTTGAAGGGCATAGAATTGAAATCCTATAGCCTTTTAGCTGATAAATGTCGACACTTTGTGCACGGCAAGGGAAATTAATATTCTTGGGGGGGCAAAGAACTGAAATCAGGTAGCCTTTTGGTTATTATACAGCTCTGCAGCACCATACAATAAAGGTCGACACTTTGTGCAGGGGGTATCAATATTATTGAAGGACTTACAACTGAAATCATGTAGCCTTCTAGCTAACACAGCATTGCAGCAAAATAAAATAAAAGTCGACACTGTGTGAAGGGGAAATTAATATTCTTGAAGGGCATACAACTGAAATATTGTAGCCTTCTACCTTACATACAGTACTGCAGCACAATAAAATAAAGGTCGACACTTTGTGAAGGGGAAATTAATATTCTTGAAGGGCAAAGATTTGAAATCATGTTGCCCTTTTGGCTGTCATCCAGCTCTGCAACACCATTCAATAAAGGTCGACACTTTGTGCAGGGGATATTTATATTCTTGAAGGGCTGTACTGAAATAATGTAGTCTTCTAGCTAACATTCAGTACCGCAGTACAATAAAATAAATGTCGACACTTTGTGCAGGGGAAATTAATATTCTTGAAGGGCAAAGAATTGAAATCCTGTAGCCTTCTAGCTAATAAAGGTCGACGCTTTGTGTACGCCAGGGGAAATTAATATTCTTGGAGGACAAAGAAATGATATCATGTAGCCTTTTGGTTATCATAAAGCTCTACAGCACCATACAATAAAGGTCGAAACTTTGTGCAGGGGGTATTTGTATTATTGAAGGCCATAGAACTGAAATGATGTAGCCTTCTAGCTAACACAGCACTGCAGCAAAATAAAATAAAAGTCGACACTGTGTGAAAGGGAATTAATATTCTTGAAGGGCATAGAACAGAAATCTTTTAGCCTTCTAGCTTACACACAGTACTGCAGCACAATAAAATAAAGGTCGACACTTTGTGAAGGGGAAATTAATATTCTTGAATGGCGTAGAACTGTATTCATGCAGCCTTCTGGCAAACATACAGCACTGCAGCGCAATAAAATAAAGGTTAACACTTTGTGCAGGGGGAATGTTCATTCTTGAAGGCCAAAGAACTGAAATGATGTACCCTTCTAGCTAACATACAGTACTGCAGTACAATAAAATACAAGTCGACACTTTGTGCAGGGGAAATCAATATTCTTGAAGGGCATAGAACTGAAATCATGCAGCCTTCTAGCTACTATACTTTACTGCAGCACAATAAAATAAAGATCGACACTTTGTACAGGATAATTAATATTCTTGGAGGACATAGAACTGAAATCGTGTACCCTTCTGGCTAAAATACAGCAATGCAATAAAATAAAGGTCGACATTTTGTGCAGGGAGTATTAATATATTAATATTTGAACTTCAATAATGTAGCCTTCTTGCAAACATACAGCACAATAAAATAAATGTCGACACTTTGTACAGGGGAAATTAAAATTCTTGAAGGGCGTAGATTTATTCATGTGGCCTTCCAGTTTACACACAGCACTACAGCACAATACAATAAAGATCGAAACTTTGTGAAGGGGAAATAAATATTTTTAAGGGCAAAGAACTGAAATCTTGTAGCCTTCTAGCTTACCTACAGTACTGCAGCACAATAAAATAAAGTTAGACACTTTGTGATGGGGAAATTAATATCCTTGAAGGGCGTAGAACTATATTCATGCAGCCTTCTGGCAAACATACAGCACTGAAGTGCAATAAAATAAAGGTAAACACTCTGTGCAGGGGGAATTGACATTCTTGATGGCCAAAGAACTGAAATGATGTACCCTTCTAGCTAACAAACAGTACTGCAATACAATAAAATACATGTCGACACTTTGTGCAGGGGAAATTAATATTCTTGAAGAACATAGAACTGAAATCATGTACCCTTCTGGCTAAAAAAACAGCGTTGCAATAAAATAAAGGTCGACACTTTGTGCAGGGGGTATTAATATTCTTGAAGGGTATAGAACTTAAATAATGTAGCCTTCTGGCCAATTTACAGCACATTTAAATAAAGGTCTACACTTTGTGCAGGGGAAATTAAAATTCTGAAGGGCGTAGATCTGAACTGTATTCATGTGGCCTTCCAGCTAACACACGGCACTAAAGCACAATAAAAAAAGGTCGACACGTTGTGAAGGGGAAATAAATATTCTTGAAGAGCATAGAACTGCAATCTTGTAGCCTTCTAGCTAACATACAGTACTGCAGCACAATAAAATAAACGTCTAAAAAACAGCACTGTAATAAAATAAAGGTCGACACTTTGTGCACGGGGTTTTAATATTCTTGAAGGGTATAGAACTTAAATAATGTAGCCTTCTGGCAAACATACAGCACAATTAAAAAAGGTCGACTTTTTGTGCAGATGAAAGTAAAATTCTGAAGGGCGTAGATCTGAACTGTATTCATGTGACCTTCCAGCTAACACACAGCACTAAGCACAATAAAATAAAGGTCGACACTTTGTGAAGGGGGAATTAATATTCTTGAATGGCATAGAACTGAAATCTTGTGGCCTTCCAGCTAACAAACAGTACTGCAGCACAATAAAAAAGGTCAACACCTTGTGCAGGGGGAAATTAAGGGCATAGAACTGAAATCATGTAGCCTTCTGGATAACCTACAGCACTGCAGCACAATAAAATAAAGGTCGACACTTTGTGCAAGGGCGGGGGGGGGGAATTAATATTCTTGAAGAGCATAGAACTGAAATAATGTAGCCTTCTGGCAAACATACAGCACTGCAGCAGGAAAACATAAAGGTCAAAACTTTGTGCAGGGGGAATTAATATTCTTGAAGGGTATAGAACTGAAATAATGTGGCCTTCTGGCTAACATACAGTACTGCAGTACAATATAGTAAATACATGGTTAGTGTCTTTAATAATTAATTATAATCGGTGAGCCTTAGACAATTTTATAGGGGCGAGCTTTAGCGAGCCCCTATAAAATTATCGCGGCGAACCGATTATATTTTATTATTAAAGACACTAATCATGTATTTAGTTTATACCGCAATAAAAAAATCAAGGGGTTTGCAATAATTTAGCAAATTTAAGCAAAAACAAAAGACAGCAGACAGTGTGGCATGTTAAACGACATTCGGTGCCATGGCGCGCACACGTAGTATAACGTGACGTCAACGAGTGCAAAGATTCTGACGTCACCACGCCAGAAAGACGAAGGAAACAACATGGACGCTCGAATAAAAGTTTCTCAGCGCTTTACATTCTGTATGAAAATCTGCAAATAAGTAGTTTATTTTAGCTTTAGAAATTATTTTCGAGGTTGAGACTCAACTGCAGTAGCAGTGCGCAGTTATTCCAACGGACCATTCAAACAAGGTAAGAATGTAGCTGAAATTTCTGAAAATCTGTTCAAATAAATATTGCAAAGATTTAAACTTACAGTTTTGTTGTTTTCCCGTGTATAAAACATGTGCCTATTTTTGCTTACACTTGTAAATTAGTGACCTGGAAAGTAGGTCCGGTCTATTAACGGTGACTAGACTTATTGTAGGTCAGTAGAAGGTAGTATAGGTCACTACCGATTATAGAGTGCAGTTATTCGACCCCATTTATTAGGTTACTAGAATGCCTGATTGCGGTATAAAAAATAAATGTCGACACTGTGCAGTGATAAAATACTCCTGAGGCGAGTGGAACTGAAATCTTTTGTCAGGGGAAATTAATATTCTTGAAGGGCATAGAACAGAAAAAGTATGTAGCCTTCTAGCTAACATACTGCAGCACAATAAATTGAAGGTCGATACTTTGTGCAGGGGAAATTAATATTCTTGAAAGGCATAGAACAGAAATCATTTAGCCTTCTAGCTAACAATACAGTACAGCAGTGCAATAAAATAAACATCGACACTTTGTGCAGGGGAAATTAATATTCTTTATGGGCATAGACCTGAAATCATGTAGCCTTCTGCAGCACAATTAAATAAAAGTCGACACTTCGTGAAGGGGATATTAATATTCTTGATGGGCATTAAACTGAAATCATGTGGTCTTCTGGCTAACATACAATACTGCAGCACAATAAAATAAAGGTAGCCAAATTAAGGAGGGGGAATTAATATTCTTGAAGGGCATAGAACTTAAATCATGCAGCCATTCTAGCTCCCATACCGTACTGCACCACAATAATATAAAGGTCGACACTTCCTACAGGGTAATTAACATTATTGAAGGGTTTTGACTTGTTTTGATGTTTAACGTCCCTGTCAATACTATTTAGGTCATTTAGAGACGTTGCTTCAAATTATGTGGGACTTTAATCAGACATTTAGACGAAAAGACATCTCGATCCCTGCCGCCAAATAAAACCAACATGGTTTATAAGCATGGGCGGGGCGACTCGCAGCAATTATCCTGGCAGGCGTAGACTTTATAAGAGGATTTCTAGTACTCATGTGCGGTCGATATCAGCTCTGCATTGAAGCATCGTGCAGTCCATTCTAATTTTTCTCAGCCCCGATGGGAGGGGGCGGCATAGAACTGAACTCATATAGCCGTCTAGGTTATATACAGTACTACAGCACAATATAATACATGTCGAGACTTCGTGCAGGGAAAATTAATATTCTTGAAGGGCATTTATCTAAAATCATATAACCTACTAGTGAACATACAGTACTGCAGCACAATAAAATAAAACTCGATATTTTGTATAGGGGAAAGTAATGTTCTTGAATGGCGTAGAACTTAAATCATGCAGCCTTCTGGCTAACAAACAGTACTGCAGCACAATAAATAAAGGTCAACAATTTGTGCAGGGGAGATCAATATTCTAAAAGGGAAAAGAACTGAAACCATGTAGCCTTCTAGCTAATATACAGTACTGCAGCACAATAGAATAATGGTTGAGACTTCGTGCAGGGAAAATTAATATTCTTGTATGACATATAACTGAATCCATGTAGCCTTTCAGCCAACATACCGTACTGCAGCACAATAAAAAAATGTCTACACTTTGTGCAGGGGAAATTAATATTCTTGAAGGGCACAAAACTAAAATAATGTAGCCTGCTACCAGTACTGCAGCACAATTAAATAAAGGACGACACTTTGTGTAGGTGAAAATAATATTCTTGAAGGGCGTAGAACTTTTTTTCATGTAGATTTCTAGCTAACATAGAGCACTGCAGCACAATAAAATAAATGTCGACACTTTATGGAGTGGGGAATTAATTCTTGAAGAGCATAGAACTGAAATAATGTAGCCCTCTGGCAAACATTCAGTACTGCAGGACAATAAAATAAAGGCCGACACCGTGTGACGGGGCAAATTAAGGGCATATAACTGAAATGATGTTGCCTTCTAGCTGACATACATTACAGCAGCACAATAAAATAAAGGTCGACACTATGTACAGGGGAAATTAGCATTCTTGAAGGTCATATAACTTAAACAATGTAGCCTTCTGGCTAACATACTGCACTGCAGCACAATACAATAAAGGTCGACAATTTGTGCAGGGGGGATTAATATCCTTGAAGGGCATAGAACTTAAAAAGGTAGCCTTCTAGCTAACATACAGTTCTACAGTACAAAATAAAATAAATGTCGACTATTTGTGCTGGGGAAATTAATATTCTTGAAGGGCATAGAACTGAAATCCTGTAGCCTTCTTGCTTACATACAGTACTACAGCACAATAAAATAAAGGTCGACATTTTGTGAAGGGGAAATTAATATCCTTGAAGGGCGTAGAACTGTAATCATGAAGCCTTCTGGCAAACATACAGCATTGCAGCGCAATAAAATAAAGGTAAACACTTTATGCAGAGGGAATTAACATTCTTGAAGGCCAAAGAATTGAAATGATGTACCCTTCTATATAATCAACAGTATTGCAGTACAATAAAATACATGTCGACACTTTGTGCAGGGGAAATTAATATTCTTGAAGGGCATAGAACTGAAATCATGTACCATTCTGGCTAAAAAACAGCACTGCAATAAAATACAGGTCGACACTTTGTGCAGGGGGTATTAATATTCTTGAAGGGTATAGAACTTAAATAATGTAGCCTTCTAGCTTACACACAGTGCTGCAGAACAATAAATATATGTCGACACTTTGTGCAGTGAAAATTAATACTGTTGAGGGCATAGAACTGAAATCTTGTAGCCGGCTAGCTACAATACAGCACTGAGCACAATAAAATAAAGGTGTTCAATTTGTGCATGTGAAATTAATATTCTTGAAGGGCATAGAACTGAAATAATGTAGCCTTCTGGCTAACATACAGCAGTGCAGCACAATGAAATAAAGGCCGATATTTTGCGCAGGTGAAATGAATATTCTTGAAGGGCATAGAACTTAAATCATGTAGTTTTCTAGCTAACATTCAGTACTGCTGCACAACAAAATAAAGATCGACACTTTGTACAGGAAAATTAATATTCTTGGAGGGCATAGAACTGAAATAATGTAGCCTTCTGGCGAACATACAGCACTGCAGCACAATAAAATAAAGGTCGACACTTTGTGCAGGGGAAATTAATATTCTTGAAGGGCGTAAAACTGAATTCATGTAGCCGTCCAGCTAACACACAGCACTACAGCACAATAAAAAAAAAGTCGACACTTTGTGAAGGGGAAATTAATATTTTTGAAGGGCATAGAACTGAAATAGTGTAGCCTTCTAGCTAACATACAGTACTGCAGCACAACAAAATAAAGGTCGACACTTTGGGAAGGGGAAATTAATATTCTATATTCATGCAGCCTTCTGCAAACATACAGCACTGCAGCGCAATAAATGAAGGTAAACAATTTGTGCAGGGGGAATTGACATTCTTGAAGGGCAAAGAACTAAAACCATGTACCCTTCTATGTAACATACAGTACTGCAGTACAATAATATACATGTCGAAACTTTGTACAGGGAAAATTAATATTGTTGAAGGGCATAGAACTGAAATAATGTAGCCTTCTGGCTAACATACATTACTGCAGCACAAAAAATAAAGGTCGGCACTTTGTGCAGGAAAATTAATATTCTTGGATGGCAAAGTACTGAAATTATGTAGCCTTCTGGCTAACACACAACACTGCAGCACTGCAGCACAATACAATAAAGGTCGATACTTTGTGCAGGGGATATTGATATTCTTGAAGAGCATAGAACTGAAATAATATAACATTCTGGCAAACATAAAGCACAATAAAATAAAGGTCGTCACTTTGTGCAGGGGAAATTAATATTCTTAAAGGGCGTAGAACTGTATTCATGCAGCCTTCCAGCTAACACGCATCACTACAGCACAATAAAATAAAGGTCTACACTTTGTGAAGGGGACATAATAGACTTGAAGGGCGTAGAACTGAAATCTTGTAGCATTCTAGCTAACATACAGCACTGAAGCATAAATAAAATAAAGATCGACACTTTGTGAAGGGGAAATTAATATTCTTGAAGGGCGTAGAACTGTATTTATGCAGCCTTCCGGTAAACATATAGCACTGCAGCGCAATAAAATAAAGGTAAACACATTGTACAGGGGGAATTAACATTCTTGAAGGGCAAAGAACTGAAATCATGTACCCTTCTAGTTAGCATACTGTACTGCAGTACAATAAAATACAAGTTGAAATTTGAGCAGTGGAAATTAATATTCTTGGAATGCATAGAACTGAAATCATGTAGTCTTCTAGCTAACATACATTACTGCAGCACAATAAAATAAAGGTCGACACTTTGTGCAGGGGAAATTAATATTCTTGAAGGGCATAGAACTTAAATTATGTAGCCTTCTGGCTAACATACTGCACTGAAGCACAATACAATAAAGTCCGACAATATGTGCAGGGGGGGGGGGGGGGATAAATATCCTTGAAGGGCACAGAACTGAAAAAATGTAGCCTTCTAGCTAACATACAGCTCTACAGTACAATATAACATAAATGTCGACACTTTGTGCTGGGGAAAGTAATATACATGAAGGGCATAGAACCGAATCATGTAGCCTCCTAGCTAACGCACAGTGCTGCAGAACAACAAAAAATGTGTCGACACTTTGTGCAGAGAAAATTAATACTCTCGAGGTCATAGAACTGGAATCTTGTAGCCGGCTAGCTAACATACAGTAATGAGAACAGTAAAATAAAGGTGTTCATTTTGTGCAGGTGAAATTAATATTCTTGAAGGATATAGAACTGAAATAATGTAGTCTTCTGGCTAACATACAGCATTGCAGCACAATAAAATAAGGGGATATATTCTTGAAGGGCACAGAACTGAAATCATGTAGCTTTCTAGTTAACATTCCGTACTGCTGCTCAATAAAATAAAGGTCGACATTTTGTACAAGACAATTAATATTCTTGGAGGGAATAGAACTGAAATAAGTTAACCTTCTGGCAAACACACAGCACTGCAGCACAATAAAATAAAGGTCGACACTTTGTGAAGGGGAAGGGCATAGAACTGACATAATGTAACATTCTGGCAAATATACAGCACTGCAGCACAATAAAAGAAAGGTCGAACTGTATTCATGTAGCCTTTCAGCTTACGCACAGCACTACAGCACAATAAAATAAAGGTCGACACTTTGTGAAGGGGAAATTCATGTTCTTTAAAGGCATAGAACTGAAATCTTGTAGCCTTCTAGCTAACAGAGTACTGCAGCACAATAAAATTAAGGCCGGCACTTTGTGAAGGAGAAATTAATATTCTTGAAGGGCAAAGAACTGAAATCATGTAGCCTTTTGGCTATCATACAGCTCTGCAGCACCATTAAATAAAGGTCGACACTTTGTGCAGGGGATATTTATATTCTTGAAGGGCATAGAACTGAAATAATGCAGCCTTCTAGCTAACATTCAGTACTGCAGTACAATAAAATAAGTGTCGACACTTAGTGCAGGGGAAATTAATATTCTTGAAGGGCATAGAATTGAAATCCTGTAGCATTTTGGTTATCATACAGCTCTGAAGCACCATACAATAAAGGTCGACACTTTGTGCAGGGTGTATATATATTATTGAAGGACATAGAACTGAAATCATGTACCCTTCTAGCTAACACAGCACTGCAGAAAAATAAAATAAAAGTCGACGCTGTGTGAAGGGGAAATTAATATTCTTGAAGGGCACAGAACTGAAATCTTGTAACCTTCTAGCTTACGTACAGTACTGCAACACAATAAAATAAAGGTTGGCACTTTGTGAAGGGGAAATTAATATTCTTGAATGGCGTAGAACTGTATTCATCCAGCCTTCTTGCAAACATACAGCACTGCAGCGCAATAAAATAAAGGTCAACATTTTGTGTAGGAGGAATTAACATTCTTGAAGACCAAAGAACAGAAATCATGTACCATTCTAGCTAACATACAGTACTGCAGTACAATAAAATACATGTCGACATTTTGTGCAGGGGCAATTAATATTCTTGAAGGGCATAGAACTGAAATCATGTAGCCTTCTAGCTACCATACTTTACTGCAGCACAATGAAATAAAGGTCGAAACTTTGTACAGGATAATTAATATTCTTGGAGGACATAGAACTGAAATCATGTACCCTTCTGGCTAAAATACAGCACTGCAATAAAAATAAAGGTCGACACTTTGTGCAGGGAGTATTAATATTCTTAATGGGTATAGCACTGAAATAATGTAGCCTTCTGGCAAATATACAGCACAATAAAATAAAGGTCAACACTTTATGCAGGAGAAATTAAAATTCTTGAAGGGCGTAGATCTGGACTGAATTCGTGTGGCCTTCCAGCTTACACACAGCACTACAGCACAATATTATAAAGGTCGACACTTTGTGATGGGGAAATTAATATCCTTGAAGGGCGTAGAACTGTAGTCATGAAGCCTTCTGGCAAACATACAGCACTGCAGCGCAATAAAATAAAGGTAAACACTTCGTGCAGGGGGAAATAACATTCTTGAAGGCCAAAGAACTGAAATGATGTGCCCTTCTATCTAACAAACAGTACTGCAGTACAATAAAATACATGTCGACACTTTGTGCAGGGTAAATTAATATTCTTGAATGGCCTAGAACTGAAATCATGTAGCCATTCGAGCTCACATACCGTATTGCAACACAATAAAACTAGAAATGCGTCCATAGGACACGGATGCCCCCGCCTGAAAATATGTCTATGCTCGTATTCATCCAAAGAAAGTTATTAACCGTGTTTTAGTTTTGGACCCTTTTTTCACGTTTCACCTCTAAGTATGACCTTGACCTTGCAGGTAAGGACGTTGGTTTTGTGTGAGGCAGATTGTCTCATGATGGCCATCATTTCTGCCAAATAATTTCAAAATCCATCCAGAGATAAGAAAGTTATTGACTGCGTTTAAGTTTCGGACCATTTTTTTTTTACCTTTGACCTCTAAGTATGACCTTGACCTTGGGGGTACGGATCTGTGTTTGCATGTGACACATCGTCTCATGATGGTTAATATTTCTTCAAAGTAATTTCAAAATCCATCCAGAAATAAGAAAGTTATTGACTGCGTTTAAGTTTCGGACCCTTTTTTGGATGTTTGACCTCTAAGTATGACCTTGACCTTGGAGGTACGGACCTGAGTTTTGCACGTGACACGTCGTCTCATGATGGTTAACATTTCTGCTGAGTAATTTTAAAATCCATCAAGAAATAAGGAAGTTATTGACTGCGTTTAAGTTTCGGACGCACGGACGGACGCACGGACGAACGGACGGACGGACAAGGGCAACGCTATATGCCCTTTCCATCATTCTTCGAATGGCGGGGGCATAATAAAGGTCAAAACTTTGTGCAGGAGGAATAAATATTCTTGAAGGGTATAGAACTGAAATCATGTAGCCTCCTAGCTAACATACAGTATTGCAGTACAAAAAAATAAATGTCGACACTTTGTGCAGGGGAAATTAATATTCTTGAAGGGCGTAGATCTGAACTGTATTCATATGGTCTTCCAGCTTACACACAGCACTACAGCACAATAAAATAAAGGTCGACGCTTTGTGCAGTGAAAATAAATACTTCTGAGGCCAGTGGAACTGAAATCTTTGTCAGGGGAAATTAATATTCTTGAAGGGCATAGAACATAAAAATGTAGCCTCTAGCTAACATACTGCAGCACAATAAATTGAAGGTCGATACTTTGTGCAGGGGAAATTAATATTCTTGAAAGGCATAGAACAGAAATCATTTAGCCTTCTAGCTAACAATACAGTACAGCAGTGCAATAAAATAAACATCGACACTTTGTACAGGGGAAATTAATATTCTTTATGGGCATAGACCTGAAATCATGTAGCCTTCTGCAGCACAATTAAATAAAAGTCGACACTTCGTGAAGGGGATATTAATATTCTTGATGGGCATTAAACTGAAATCATGTGGTCTTCTGGCTAACATACAATACTGCAGCACAATAAAATAAAGGTAGCCAAATTAAGGAGGGGGAATTAATATTCTTGAAGGGCATAGAACTTAAATCATGCAGCCATTCTAGCTCCCATACCGTACTGCACCACAATAATATAAAGGTCGACACTTCCTACAGGGTAATTAACATTATTGAAGGGTTTTGACTTGTTTTGATGTTTAACGTCCCTGTCAATACTATTTAGGTCATTTAGAGACGTTGCTTCAAATTATGTGGGACTTTAATCAGACATTTAGACGAAAAGACATCTCGATCCCTGCCGCCAAATAAAACCAACATGGTTTATAAGCATGGGCGAGGCGACTCGCAGCAATTATCCTGGCAGGCGTAGACTTTATAAGAGGATTTCTAGTACTCATGTGCGGTCGATATCAGCTCTGCATTGAAGCATCGTGCAGTCCATTCTAATTTTTCTCAGCCCCAATGGGAGGGGGCGGCATAGAACTGAACTCATATAGCCGTCTAGGTTATATACAGTACTACAGCACAATATAATACATGTCGAGACTTCGTGCAGGGAAAATTAATATTCTTGAAGGGCATTTATCTAAAATCATATAGCCTACTAGTGAACATACAGTACTGCAGCACAATAAAATAAAACTCGATATTTTGTATAGGGGAAAGTAATGTTCTTGAAGGGCGTAGAACTGAAATCATGCAGCCTTCTGGCTAACAAACAGTACTGCAGCACAATAAATAAAGGTCAACAATTTGTGCAGGGGAGATCAATATTCTAAAAGGGAAAAGAACTGAAACCATGTAGCCTTCTAGCTAATATACAGTACTGCAGCACAATAAAATAATGGTTGAGACTTCGTGCAGGGAAAATTAATATTCTTGTATGACATATAACTGAATCCATGTAGCCTTTCAGCCAACATACCGTACTGCAGCACAATAAAAAAAAATGTCTACACTTTGTGCAGGGGAAATTAATATTCTTGAAGGGCACAAAACTAAAATAATGTAGCCTGCTACCAGTACTGCAGCACAATTAAATAAAGGACGACACTTTGTGTAGGTGAAAATAATATTCTTGAAGGGCGTAGAACTTTTTTTCATGTAGATTTCTAGCTAACATAGAGCACTGCAGCACAATAAAATAAATGTCGACACTTTATGGAGTGGGGAATTAATTCTTGAAGAGCATAGAACTGAAATAATGTAGCCCTCTGGCAAACATTCAGTACTGCAGGACAATAAAATAAAGGCCGACACCGTGTGACGGGGCAAATTAAGGGCATATAACTGAAATGATGTTGCCTTCTAGCTGACATACATTACAGCAGCACAATAAAATAAAGGTCGACACTATGTACAGGGGAAATTAGCATTCTTGAAGGTCATATAACTTAAACAATGTAGCCTTCTGGCTAACATACTGCACTGCAGCACAATACAATAAAGGTCGACAATTTGTGCAGGGGGGATTAATATCCTTGAAGGGCATAGAACTTAAAAAGGTAGCCTTCAAGCTAACATACAGTTCTACAGTACAAAATAAAATAAATGTCGACTATTTGTGCTGGGGAAATTAATATTCTTGAAGGGCATAGAACTGAAATCCTGTAGCCTTCTTGCTTACATACAGTACTACAGCACAATAAAATAAAGGTCGACATTTTGTGAAGGGGAAATTAATATCCTTGAAGGGCGTAGAACTGTAATCATGAAGCCTTCTGGCAAACATACAGCATTGCAGCGCAATAAAATAAAGGTAAACACTTTATGCAGAGGGAATTAACATTCTTGAAGGCCAAAGAATTGAAATGATGTACCCTTCTATATAATCAACAGTATTGCAGTACAATAAAATACATGTCGACACTTTGTGCAGGGGAAATTAATATTCTTGAAGGGCATAGAACTGAAATCATGTACCATTCTGGCTAAAAAACAGCACTGCAATAAAATACAGGTCGACACTTTGTGCAGGGGGTATTAATATTCTTGAAGGGTATAGAACTTAAATAATGTAGCCTTCTAGCTTACACACAGTGCTGCAGAACAATAAATATATGTCGACACTTTGTGCAGTGAACATTAATACTGTTGAGGGCATAGAACTGAAATCTTGTAGCCGGCTAGCTACAATACAGCACTGAGCACAATAAAATAAAGGTGTTCAATTTGTGCATGTGAAATTAATATTCTTGAAGGGCATAGAACTGAAATAATGTAGCCTTCTGGCTAACATACAGCAGTGCAGCACAATGAAATAAAGGCCGATATTTTGCGCAGGTGAAATGAATATTCTTGAAGGGCATAGAACTTAAATCATGTAGTTTTCTAGCTAACATTCAGTACTGCTGCACAACAAAATAAAGATCGACACTTTGTACAGGAAAATTAATATTCTTGGAGGGCATAGAACTGAAATAATGTAGCCTTCTGGCGAACATACAGCACTGCAGCACAATAAAATAAAGGTCGACACTTTGTGCAGGGGAAATTAATATTCTTGAAGGGCGTAAAACTGAATTCATGTAGCCGTCCAGCTAACACACAGCACTACAGCACAATAAAAAAAAAAAGTCGACACTTTGTGAAGGGGAAATTAATATTCTTGAAGGGCATAGAACTGAAATAGTGTAGCCTTCTAGCTAACATACAGTACTGCAGCACAACAAAATAAAGGTCGACACTTTGGGAAGGGGAAATTAATATTCTATATTCATGCAGCCTTCTGCAAACATACAGCACTGCAGCGCAATAAATGAAGGTAAACAATTTGTGCAGGGGGAATTGACATTCTTGAAGGGCAAAGAACTAAAACCATGTACCCTTCTATGTAACATACAGTACTGCAGTACCGGCCCCGATAGCTCAGTTGGTAGAGTGTCCGCTCCGGGGAACGGGAGGTCTGGGGTTCGACCCCGGGCCGCGACATACCAAAGTCGTTAAAAATGGTACTAGCTGCTCCTTGTTTGGCACTCAGATTTACGGGGTAGAGCTAGGACTGGTCGATCCAGTGTCAGGATAATGTGACTGGGTGTGGTGTCATGTAATGTGTCTGGGACATGATACTTCAGTGAGGCAGCACTATAAATGTGAGCATTGAGCTCCCTGTCGCAACCAGACACCGTCGTGATATGACTGAAAAATTGTTGAAAGCGACGTTAAACCCGAATTCACACACACACACAGTACTGCAGTAAAATAATACACATGTCGAAACTTTGTACAGGGAAAATTAATATTGTTGAAGGGCATAGAACTGAAATAATTTAGCCTTCTGGCTAACATACATTACTGCAGCACAAAAAATAAAGGTCGGCACTTTGTGCAGGAAAATTAATATTCTTGGATGGCAAAGTACTGAAATTATGTAGCCTTCTGGCTAACACACAGCACTGCAGCACTGCAGCACAATACAATAAAGGTCGATACTTTGTGCAGGGGATATTGATATTCTTGAAGAGCATAGAACTGAAATAATATAACATTCTGGCAAACATAAAGCACAATAAAATAAAGGTCGTCACTTTGTGCAGGGGAAATTAATATTCTTAAAGGGCGTAGAACTGTATTCATGCAGCCTTCCAGCTAACACGCATCACTACAGCACAATAAAATAAAGGTCTACACTTTGTGAAGGGGACATAATAGACTTGAAGGGCGTAGAACTGAAATCTTGTAGCATTCTAGCTAACATACAGTACTGAAGCATAAATAAAATAAAGATCGACACTTTGTGAAGGGGAAATTAATATTCTTGAAGGGCGTAGAACTGTATTTATGCAGCCTTCCGGTAAACATATAGCACTGCAGCGCAATAAAATAAAGGTAAACACATTGTACAGGGGGAATTAACATTCTTGAAGGGCAAAGAACTGAAATCATGTACCCTTCTAGTTAGCATACTGTACTGCAGTACAATAAAATACAAGTTGAAATTTGAGCAGTGGAAATTAATATTCTTGGAGGGCATAGAACTGAAATCATGTAGTCTTCTAGCTAACATACATTACTGCAGCACAATAAAATAAAGGTCGACACTTTGTACAGGGGAAATTAATATTCTTGAAGGGCATAGAACTTAAATTATGTAGCCTTCTGGCTAACATACTGCACTGAAGCACAATACAATAAAGTCCGACAATTTGTGCAGGGGGGGATTAATATCCTTGAAGGGCACAGAACTGAAAAAATGTAGCCTTCTAGCTAACATACAGCTCTACAGTACAATTTAACATAAATGTCGACACTTTGTGCTGGGGAAAGTAATATACATGAAGGGCATAGAACCGAATCATGTAGCCTCCTAGCTAACGCACAGTGCTGCAGAACAACAAAAAATGTGTCGACACTTTGTGCAGAGAAAATTAATACTCTCGAGGTCATAGAACTGGAATCTTGTAGCCGGCTAGCTAACATACAGTAATGAGAACAGTAAAATAAAGGTATTCATTTTGTGCAGGTGAAATTAATATTCTTGAAGGATATAGAACTGAAATAATGTAGTCTTCTGGCTAACATACAGCATTGCAGCACAATAAAATAAAGGTCGACATTTTGCACAGGGGATATATTCTTGAAGGGCACAGAACTGAAATCATGTAGCTTTCTAGTTAACATTCCGTACTGCTGCTCAATAAAATAAAGGTCGACATTTTGTACAAGACAATTAATACTCTTGGAGGGAATAGAACTGAAATAAGTTAACCTTCTGGCAAACACACAGCACTGCAGCACAATAAAATAAAGGTCGACACTTTGTGAAGGGGAAGGGCATAGAACTGACATAATGTAACATTCTGGCAAATATACAGCACTGCAGCACAATAAAAGAAAGGTCGAACTGTATTCATGTAGCCTTTCAGCTTACGCACAGCACTACAGCACAATAAAATAAAGGTCGACACTTTGTGAAGGGGAAATTCATGTTCTTTAAAGGCATAGAACTGAAATCTTGTAGCCTTCTAGCTAACAGAGTACTGCAGCACAATAAAATTAAGGCCGGCACTTTGTGAAGGAGAAATTAATATTCTTGAAGGGCAAAGAACTGAAATCATGTAGCCTTTTGGCTATCATACAGCTCTGCAGCACCATTAAATAAAGGTCGACACTTTGTGCAGGGGATATTTATATTCTTGAAGGGCATAGAACTGAAATAATGCAGCCTTCTAGCTAACATTCAGTACTGCAGTACAATAAAATAAGTGTCGACACTTAGTGCAGGGGAAATTAATATTCTTGAAGGGCATAGAATTGAAATCCTGTAGCCTTCTAGCTCATAATGGTCGACACTTTGTGCACGGCACGGGAAATTAATATTCTTGGAGGACAAAGAACTGAAATCATGTAGCATTTTGGTTATCATACAGCTCTGAAGCACCATACAATAAAGGTCGACACTTTGTGCAGGGGGTATATATATTATTGAAGGACATAGAACTGAAATCATGTACCCTTCTAGCTAACACAGCACTGCAGAAGAATAAAATAAAAGTCGACGCTGTGTGAAGGGGAAATTAATATTCTTGAAGGGCACAGAACTGAAATCTTGTAGCCTTCTAGCTTACGTACAGTACTGCAACACAATAAAATAAAGGTTGGCACTTTGTGAAGGGGAAATTAATATTCTTGAATGGCGTAGAACTGTATTCATCCAGCCTTCTTGCAAACATACAGCACTGCAGCGCAATAAAATAAAGGTCAACATTTTGTGTAGGAGGAATTAACATTCTTGAAGACCAAAGAACAGAAATCATGTACCATTCTAGCTAACATACAGTACTGCAGTACAATAAAATACATGTCGACATTTTGTGCAGGGGCAATTAATATTCTTGAAGGGCATAGAACTGAAATCATGTAGCCTTCTAGCTACCATACTTTACTGCAGCACAATGAAATAAAGGTCGAAACTTTGTACAGGATAAATAATATTCTTGGAGGACATAGAACTGAAATCATGTACCCTTCTGGCTAAAATACAGCACTGCAATAAAAATAAAGGTCGACACTTTGTGCAGGGAGTATTAATATTCTTAATGGGTATAGCACTGAAATAATGTAGCCTTCTGGCAAACATACAGCACAATAAAATAAAGGTCAACACTTTATGCAGGAGAAATTAAAATTCTTGAAGGGCGTAGATCTGGACTGAATTCGTGTGGCCTTCCAGCTTACACACAGCACTACAGCACAATATTATAAAGGTCGACACTTTGTGATGGGGAAATTAATATCCTTGAAGGGCGTAGAACTGTAGTCATGAAGCCTTCTGGCAAACATACAGCACTGCAGCGCAATAAAATAAAGGTAAACACTTCGTGCAGGGGGAAATAACATTCTTGAAGGCCAAAGAACTGAAATGATGTGCCCTTCTATCTAACAAACAGTACTGCAGTACAATAAAATACATGTCGACACTTTGTGCAGGGTAAATTAATATTCTTGAAGGGCATATAACTGAAATCATGTACCCTTCTGGCGAAAAAACAGCACTGCAATATAATAAAGGTCGACACTTTGTGCAGGGGTTATTAATATTCTTGAAGGGTATAGAGCTTAAATAATGTAGCCTTCTGGCAAATGTACAGCACAATAAAATAAAGGTTGACACTTTGTGCAGGGGAAATTAAAATTCTGAAGGGCGCAGACCTGAACTGTATTCATATGGCCTTCCAGCTAACACACAGCACTAAAGCACAATAAAATAAAGGTCGACACGTTGTGAAGGGGGGATTAATATTCTTGAAGGGCATAGAACTGAAATCTTGTAACCTTATAGCTAACATACAGTATTGCAGCACAATAAAATAAAGGTCGACACTTTGTGCAGAGGAGGAATTATTATTCTTGAAGGGCATAGAACTGAAATAATGTAGCCTTCTGGCAAACATATAACACCTTGTGCAGGGGGAAATTAAGGGCATAGAACTGAAATCATGAAGCCTTCTGGCTAACATACAGCACTGCAGCACAATAAAATAAAGGTCGACACTTTGTGCAGAGGGGGAATTATTATTCTTGGAGGGCATATAACTGAAATAATGTAGCCTTCTGGCAAACATACAACATTGCAGCAGAATAAAACTAGAAATGCGTCCATAGGACACGGATGCCCCCGCCTGAAAATATGTCTATGCTCGTATTCATCCAAAGAAAGTTATTAACCGTGTTTTAGTTTTGGACCCTTTTTTCACGTTTCACCTCTAAGTATGACCTTGACCTTGCAGGTAAGGACGTTGGTTTTGTGTGAGGCAGATTGTCTCATGATGGCCATCATTTCTGCCAAATAATTTCAAAATCCATCCAGAGATAAGAAAGTTATTGACTGCGTTTAAGTTTCGGACCTTTTTTTTTTTACTTTTGACCTCTAAGTATGACCTTGACCTTGGGGGTACGGATCTGGGTTTGCATGTGACACATCGTCTCATGATGGTTAATATTTCTTCAAAGTAATTTTAAAATCCATCCAGAAATAAGTAAGTGTTGACTGCGTTTAAGTTTCGGACCCTTTTTTTGACATTTGACCTCTAAGTATGACCTTGACCTTGGAGGTACGGACCTGGGTTTTGCACATGATACATCGTCTCATGATGGTTAACATTTCTACAAAGTAATTTCAAAATCCATCCAGAAATAAGAAAGTTATTGACTGCGTTTAAGTTTCGGACCCTTTTTTGGATGTTTGACCTCTAAGTATGACCTTGACCTTGGAGGTACGGACCTGAGTTTTGCACGTGACACGTCGTCTCATGATGGTTAACATTTCTGCTGAGTAATTTTAAAATCCATCAAGAAATAAGGAAGTTATTGACTGCGTTTAAGTTTCGGACGCACGGACGGACGCACGGACGAACGGACGGACAAGGGCAACGCTATATGCCCTTTCCATCATTCTTCGAATGGCGGGGGCATAATAAAGGTCAAAACTTTGTGCAGGAGGAATAAATATTCTTGAAGGGTATAGAACTGAAATCATGTAGCCTCCTAGCTAACATACAGTATTGCAGTACAAAAAAATAAATGTCGACACTTTGTGCAGGGGAAATTAATATTCTTGAAGGGCGTAGATCTGAACTGTATTCATATGGTCTTCCAGCTTACACAAAGCACTACAGCACAATAAAATAAAGGTCGACACTTTGTGAAGGGGAAATTAATATTCTTACAGGGAATAGAACTGAAATCTTGTAGCCTTATAGCTAATATACAGTACTGCAGCATAATAAAATAAAGGTCGACACTTTAGGAAGGTGAAGATTATATTCTTGAAGGGCGTAGAACTGTATTCTGGCAAACATACAGCTCTGCAGCGCAATGAAATAAAGGTAAATACTTTGTGCAGGGGCGGGGAATTGACATTCTTGAAGGGCAAAGAAGTGAAATAATGTACTCTTCAAGTTAACATACAGTACTGCAGTACAACAATATACATGTCGGCACTTTGTGCAGGGGAAATTTATATACTTGAAGGGCATAGAACTGAAATAATGTAGCCTTCTGGCAAACATACAGCACGGCAGGACAATAAAATAAAGATCGACACTTTGTGCAGGGGAAATGAATAATCTTGAAGGGCGTAGAACTGTATTCATGTAGCCTTCCAGCTACACACAGCACTACAGCATAATAAAATGTCAGTTGACACTTTGTGAAGGGGAAATTAATATTCTTGAAGGGCATAGAACTGAAATATTGTAGCCTTCTAGCTAACATACAGTACTGCAGCACAATAAAATAAAGGTCGACCCTTTTGGAAGGGGCAATTAATATTCTGTATTAATGCAGCCTTCTGCAAATATACAGCACTGCAGCGCAATTAAATAAAGTTAAACACTTTGTGCAGGGGTAATTGACATTCTTGACAGGCGTAGAACTGAAATCATGTACCCTTCTAACTAACGTACAGTACTGCAGTACAATAATATATATGTCGACACTTTGTGCAGGAGAATTCTTGAAGGGCATAGAACTGAAATCATGTACCCTTCTAGCTAACATACATTACTGCAGCACATTAAAATAAAGGTCGACACTTTGTGCAGGGGATATTTATATTCTTGAAGGGCATTGAACTGAAATCATGTAGCCGTCTAGCTAACATACAGTACTGTCGCACAAAATAAAATTATGTACCCTTCTAGCTACCATACAGTACTGCATTACGATAAAATACCTGTCGACACTTTGTGCAGGGAAAATTAATATTCTTGGAGGGCTAACAACTAAAACCATGTACCCTTCTGGCTAACATACAGTCCTGCAGCACAATAAACAAAGGTCGACACTTTGTGCAGGGGGAATTGGTATTCTTGAAGGGCATAGAACTGAAATAATGTAACATTCTCGCAAACATACAGCACTGCAGCACAATAAAATAAAGGTCGATCTGTATTCATGTAGACCTTCATCTAACTCACAGCACTACAGCACAATAAAAAATTAAGGTCGACACTTTGTGAAGTTGAAATTAATGTTCTTGAAGGGCATAGAACTGACATCTTGTAGCCTTCTAGCTAACATACAGTACTGCAGCACAATAAAATAAATAACGACACTTTGTGCAGGGTACATTAATATTCTTGAAGGGCATAGAATTGAAATCCTGTAGCCTTCTAGCTAATAAAGGTCGACACTTTGTGCACGGCAGGGGAAATTAATATTCTTGGAGGGCAAAGAACTGAAATCATGTAGCCTTTTGGTTATCATACAGCTCTGCAGCACCATACAATAAAGGTCGACACTTTGTGCAGGGGGTATTAATATTATTGAAGGACATAGAACTGAAATCATGTAGCCTTCTAGCTAACACAGCACTGCAGCACAATAAAATAAAAGTCGACACTGTGTGAAGGGAAATTAATATTCTTGAAGGGCATAGAAATCTTGTAGCCTTCTAGCTTACATATTGTACTGCAGCACAATAAAATAAAGGTCGACACTTTGTGAAGGGGAAATTAATATTCTTGAAGGGCGTAGAACTGTATTCATGCAGCCTCATTACAATCATACAGCACTGTAGCGGAATAAACAAATAAAGGTAAACATTTTGTGCAGGGGGAATTAACATTCTTGAAGGCCAAAGAACTGAAACGATGTTCCCTTCTAGCTAACATACAGTACTGCAGTACAAGATTATACATGTCGACACTTTGTGGAGGGGAAATTAATATTCTTGAAGGGCATAGAACTGAAATCGTGTAGCCTTCTAGCTACCATACTTTACTGCAGCACAATAACATAAAGGTTGACACTTTGTAAAGGATAATTAATATTCTTGGAGGGCATAGAACTGAAATCATGTACCCTTCTGGCTAAAATACAGCACTGCAATAAAATAAAGGTCGACACTTTGTGCAAGGAGTATAAATATTCTTGAAGGGTAAAAAAAACTGAAATAATATAGCCTTCTGGCAAACATACAGCACAATAAAATAAAGGTCGATAATTTGTGCAGGGGAAATTAAAATTCTTGAAGGACGTAGATCTAAATTGTATTCATGTGGCCCTCCACCTTACACACAGCACTACAGCACAATAAAAAAGGTCGACACTTTGTGAAGGGGAAATTAATATTCTTGAAGGGCAAAGAACTGAAACCATGAAGCCTTCTAGCTATTAGTAACATACATTACTGCAGCACAGTAAAATAAAGGTCGACACTTTGAGCAGGGGATATGAATATTCTTGAAGGGCATAGAACTGAAATCATGTAGCCTTCTAGGTAAAATACAGTACTGCCGCACAATATAAAATCATGTACCCTTCTAGCTACCATACAGTACTGCATTACAATAAAATACCAGTCGACACTTTGTGCAGGGGAAATTAATATTCTTGGAGGGCAAAGTACTAAAACCATGTACCCTTCTGGCTTTCATACAGTCCTGCAGCACAATGCAATAAAAGTCGACACTTTGTACGGGTATTGATATTCTTAAAGCATAGAAATAAAATAATGTAACATTCTGGCCAACACACAGCACTGCAGCACAATAAATAAAGGTCGAACTTTATTCATGTAGCCTTTCAGCTAACGCAAAGCACTACAGCACAATAAAATAAAGGTCGACACTTTGTGAAGGGGAAATTAATATTCTTGAAGAGCATAGAACTGAAATCTTGTAGCCTTCTAGCTAACATACAGTACTGCAGCACAACAAAATAAAGGTCGACACTTTGGGAGGGGGAAATTAATATTCTGTATTCATGCAGCCTTCTGCAAACATACAGCACTGCAGCGCAATAAATGAAGGTTAACAATTTGTGCAGGGGGAATTGACATTCTTGAAGGGCAAAGAACTAAAACCATGACCCTTCTAGATAACATACAGTGCTGCAGTACAATAATATACATGTCGACACTTTGTACAGTGAAAATTAATATTGTTGAAGGGCAAGATCTGAAATTATGTAGCCTTCTGGCTAGCACACAGCACTGCAGCACAATACAATAAAGGTCGATACTTTGTGCAGGGGATATTGATATTCTTGAAGAGCACAGAACTGAAATAATGTAAAGGAGAAGTAAAACAAAGATCAGGAATCGATACAATTAACTTACTCCACCCATCAAAGACACCAAAGGGAAAGAAACACAAACATTAAGCGACCAGACCATAATGGAAACCTAAACAAAGGAAGGCCATAAGGACAGTTACTTTCCCACAAAATTGCCATATGGCCATCCAAAATAAAAAGACACAAGTGATACTCACAGTAAGTAACAAACAACAACATAAATAAACCGCCACAGAAAAACCGCATTGGAACGGTGAGTGGAAAGATTTCCACTGGGGGGCTTAAATCGATTTTACGTGGCCACAATCCTCGCCCTTACTTTCGTCGCGATTTAGACAAATAATTTCAGTCCTAACTCATCAGTGCAACATCTCCGTGAACACAAAAAAATCAAAGAACCACAGAGGTGAGACAACGGTGAGGACTCGACAGCAAGAAACCACTGAAATGCTGGAGCAAAAGAAAACCTACAGTTAAGACTCCGATGGGCCCGACCAGAGACAGAGCACCAGGCACCAACATTCATTACCTTGAATTAGATCTCACTAATTCTCTAAGCCTTTACATTGGAGCCGTCATAGAATCTGAGGCCTGACCCACCGGCGTGCAATTAAAGAGGGAAGCAAAGTTGCCAACCGTGATTGGGTTAACTACCATGCATACAGTCTGTCGTATAACATCCATGTTGTACCCAAAATAAAGGTCGACAATTTATTTTAATAATGTAACCTTTTGGCAAACATACAGCACAATGAAATAAAGGTCGTCACTTTGTGCAGGGGAAATTAATATTCTTAAAGGGCGTAGAACTGTATTCCTGCAGCCTTCCAGCTAATACACAGCACTACAGCACAATAAAATAAAGGTCTATAATTTGTGAAGGGACATAATATTCTTGAAGGGCGTAGAACTGAAATCTTGTAGCCTTCTAGTTAACATACAGTACTGCAGCATAATAAAAATAAAGATCGACACTTTGTGAAGGGGAAATTAATATTCTTGAAGGGCGTAGAACTGTATTTATGCAGCCTTCCGGCAAACATACAGCACTGCAGCGCAATAAAATAAAGGTAACACTTTGTACAGGGGGAATTAACATTCTTGAAGGGCAAAGAACTGAAATCATATACCCTTCTAGTTAGCATACAGTACTGCAGTACAACAAAATACAAGTCGACACGTTGTGCAGTGGAAATTTATATTCTTGGAGGGCATAGAACTGAAATCAAGTAGTCTTCTAGCTAACATACATTACTGCAGCAAAATAAAATAAAGGTCAACACTTAGTACAGCGGAAATTAATATTTTTGAAGGGCATAAAACCTAACTAATGTAGCCTTCTGGCTAACATACTGCACTGCAGCACAATAAAATAAAGTCCGACAATTTGTGCAGGGGGGATTAATATCCATGAAGGGCATAGAACTGAAATAATGTAGCCTTCTAGCTAACATACAGCTCTACAGTACAATATAACATAAATGTCGACACTTTGTGCTGGTGAAATTAATATACTTGAAGGGCATAAACCCAATCATGTAGCCTTCTAGCTAATGTACAGTGCTGCTGAACAACAAAAAATGTGTCGACACTTTGTGCAGAGAATAATACTCTTGAGGGCATAGAACTGGAATCTTGTAGCCGGCTAGCTAACATACAGTAATGAGCACAGTAAAATAAAGGTGTTCATTTTGTGCAAGTGAAATTAATATTCTTGAAGGACATAGAACTGAAATAATGTAGTCTTCTGGCTAACATACAGCATTGCAGCACAATAAAATAAAGGTCGATATTTTGCGCAGGGGAAATGAATATTCTTGAAGGCCCTAGAACTGAAATCAAGTAGCATTCTAGCTAACATTCACTACTGCTGCTCAATAAAATAAAGGTCGACACTTTGTACAGGACAATTAATATTCTTGGAGGGAATAGAAATGAAATAAGGTAACCTTCTGGCAAACATACAGCACTGCAGCACAATAAAATAAAGGTCGACACTTTGTAAAGGGGAAATTAATATTCTTGAAGGGCGTAGAGCTGTATTTATGCAGCCTTCCGGCAAACATACAGCACTGCAGCGCAATAAAATAAAGGTAAACACTTTGTACAGGGGGATTAACATTCTTGAAGTGCGAAGAACTGAAATTATGTACCCTTCTAGATAACATACAGTACTGCAATACAATAAAATAGAAGTCGACACTTTGTGCAGGGGAAATTAATATTCTTGAAGGGCATAGAACTGAAATCATGTAGCCTTCTAGCTACCATACTTTACTGCAGCACAATAAAATAAAGGTCGACACTTAGTACAGGATAATTAATATTCTTGGAGGACATAGAACTAAAATCATGTACCCTTCTGGCTAAAATACAGCACTGCAATCAAATAAAGGTCGACACTTTGTGCAGGGAGTATTAAGATATTAGAACTTAAATAATGTAGCCTTCTAGCAAACATACAGCACAATAAAATAAAGGTCGACACTTTGTGCAGGGGAAATTAAAATTCTTGAAGGGCAAAGATCTGAACTGTATTCATGTGGCCTTCCAGTTTACACACAGCACTACAGCACAATATAATAAAGGTCGACACTTTGTGAAGGGGAAATAATATTCTATAAGTGCATAGAACTGAAATCTTGTACCCTTCTAGCTTACTAACAGTACAGCAGCACAATAAAATAAGTTCGACACTGTGTGATGGGGAAGTTAATATCCTTGAAGGGCGTAGAACTGTATTCATGCAGCCTTTTGGCAAACATACAGCACTGAAGTGCAATAAAATAAAGGTAAACACTCTGTGCAGGGGGAATTGCCATTCTTGAAGGCCAAAGAACTGAAATGATGTTCCCTTATAGCTAACAAACAGTACTGCAGTACAATAAAATACATGTCGACACTTTGTACAGGGGAAATTAATATTCTCGAAGAACACAAAACTGAAATCATGTACCTTTCTGGCTAAAAAACAGCACTGCAAAAAATAATGGTCGACACTTTGTGCAGGTGGGGGGGGGGATGGGTGCATTAATTTTCTTGAAGGGTATAGAACTTAAATAATGTAGCCTTCTGGCCAATATACAGCACAATAAAATAAAGGTCGACACTTTGTTCGGTGGAAATAAAAATTCTGAAGGGCGTAGATCTGAACTGTATACATGTGGCCTTCCAGCTAACACACAGCACTAAATCACAATAAAATAAAGGGGCCTTCCAGCTAACACACAGCACTAAATCACAATAAAATAAAGGTCGACACGTTGTGAAGGCGAAATTAATATTCTTGAAGGGCATAGAACTGAAATCATGTAGCCTTCTAGCTAACATACATTACTGCAGCACAATAAAATAAATGTCGACACTTTGAGCAGGGGATATTAATATTCTTGAAGGGCATGGAAAACTGAAATCATGTAGCCGTCTAGGTAACATACAGTACTGCTGAACAATAAAATAAAGGTCTATCTGCATTCATGTAGCCTTTCAGCTAACGCACAGCACTACAGCACAATAAAATAAAGGTCGACACTTAATGAAGGGGAAATTAATGTTCTTGAAGGGCATAGAACTGCAATCTTGTAGCCTTCTAGCTAACATACAGTACTGCAGCACATTAAAATAAAGGTCGGCACTTTGTGAAGAGGAAATTAATATTCTTGAAGGGCAAAGAACTGAAATCATGTAGCCTTTTGGCTATCATACAGCTCTGCAGCACCATTCAATAACGGTCGACACTTTGTGCAGGGGATATTAATATCCTTGAAGGGCATAGAACTGAAATAATGTAGCCTTCTAGCTAACATTCAGTACCGCAGTACAATAAAATAAATGTCGACACTTTGTGCAGGGGAAATTAATATTCTTGAATGGCATAGAATTGAAATCCTGTAGCCTTCTAGCTAATAAAGGTCGACACTTTGTGCACGGCAGGGGAAATTAATATTCTTGGAGGGCAAAGAACTGAAATCATGTAGCCTTTTGGTCATTATAAAGCTCTGCAGCACCATACAATAAAATGCGACACTTTGTGCAGGGGGTATTAATATTATTGAAGGACATAGAACTGAAATCATATAGCCTTCTAGCTAACACAGTACTGCAGCAAAATAAAATAAAAGTCGACACTGTGTGAAGGGGAAATTAATATTCTTGAAGGGCATACAACTGAAATATTGTAGCCTTCTACCTTACATACAGTACTGCAGCAAAATAAAATAAAAGTCGACACTGTGTGAAGGGGAAATTAATATTCTTGAAGGGCGTAGAACTGTATTAATGCAGCCTTCTGGCAAACACACAGCACTGCAGCGCAATAAAATAAAGGTAAACACTTTGTGCAGGGGGAATTAACATTCTTGAAGGCCAAAGAACTGAAATGATGTACCCTTCTAGCTAACATACAGTACTGCAGTACAATAAAATACATGTCGACACTTTGTGCAGGGGAAATTAATATTCTTGAGGAGCATAGAACTGAAATCATGTACCCTTCTGGCTAAAAACAGCACTGCAATAAAATAGAGGTCGACACTTTGTGCAGGGGGTATTAATATTCTTGAAGGGTATAGAACTTACATAATGTAGCCTTCTGGCAAACATACAGCACAATAAAAAAGGGTCGACTCTTTGTGCAGGTGAAATTAAAATTATGAAGGGCGTAGATCTGAAATGTATTCATGTGGCGGTCCAGCTAACACACAGCACTAAATCACAATAAAATAAAGGTCGACACTTCTTGAAGGGGGATATATATTCTTGAAGGGCATAGAACTGAAATCTTGTGGCCTTCCAGCTAACAAACAGTACTGCAGCATAATAAAAAAGGTCAACACCTTGTGCAGGGGGAAATTAAGGGCATAGAACTGAAATCATGTTGCCTTTTGGCTAACCTACAGCACTTCAGCACTATAAAATAGAGGTCGACACATTGTGCAGGGGCGGGGGGGGGGAATTAATATTCTTGAAGGGCATAGAACTGAAATAATGTAGCCTTCTGGCAAACATTCAGCACGGCAGCAGGATAAAATAAAGGTCAAAACTATGTGCAGGGGGAATTTATATTCTTGAAGGGTATAGAACTGAAATCATGTAGCCTTCTGGCTAACATAAAATACTGCAGTACAATAAAATAAATGTGGACACTTTGTGCAGGGGAAATTAATATTCTTGAAGGGCAAAGAATTGAAATCCTGTAGCCTTCTAGCTAATATACATTATTGCAGCACAATAAAATAAAGGTCGACGCTTTGTGCAGTGAAAATAAATACTTCTGAGGCCAGTGGAACTGAAATCTTTGTCAGGGGAAATTAATATTCTTGAAGGGCATAGAACATAAAAATGTAGCCTCTAGCTAACATACTGCAGCACAAAAAATTGAAGGTCGACACTTTGTGCAGGGGAAATTAATACTCTTGAAAGGCATAGAACAGAAATCATTTAGCCTTCTAGCTAACAATACAGTACAGCAGTGCAATAAAATAAATATCGACACTTTGTGCAGGGGAAATTAATATTCTTTAAGGGCATAGACCTGAAATCATGTAGCATTCTGGCTGACATACAGTACTGCAGCACAATTAAATAAGGGTAGACACTTCGTGAAGGGGATATTAATATTCTTGAAGGACATTAAACTGAAATCATGTGGTCTTCTAGCTAACATACAACACTGCAGCACAATAAAATAAAGGTAGACAATTGAAGTAGGGGGAATTAATATTCTTGAAGGGCATAGAACTTAAATCATGTAGCCATTCTAGCTCACATACCGTACTGCAGCACAATGATATAAAGGTCGACACTTTCTACAGGTTATTTAACATTATTGAAGGGTTTTGACTTGATTTGAGGTTTAACGTCCCTGTCAATACTATTTAGGTCATTTTAGAGACGTTGCTTCCAATTATGTGGGACTTCAATCCGACATTGAGATGAAATGACATCTCGATCCCTGCCGCCCAATGAAACCAACAGGGTTTATAAGCATGGACGGGGCGATTCGCAGCAATTGTCCTGACAGGCGTAGACTTTATAAGAGGATTTCTTGTACCCATGTGCGGTCGATATCAGCTCTGCATTGAATGAAGCATCGTGCAGTCCAATCTATTTCTCTCAGCCCCGATGGGAGGGGTCGGCATAGAACTGAACTCATATAGCCGTCTAGGTTATATACAGTAGTACAGCACAATATAATAAATGTCGAGACTTCGTGCAGGGAAAATTAATATTCTTGAAGGGCATTTATCTAAAATCATATAGCCTACTAGTGAACATACAGTACTGCAGCACAATAAAATAAAACTCGATATTTTGTATAGGGGAAATTAATGTTCCTGAAGGGCGTAGAACTGAAATCATGCAGCCTTCTGGCTAACATACAGTACTGCAGCACAATAAAATAAAGGTCAACAATTTGTGCAGGGGAGATCGATATTCTTGAAGGGAAAAGAACTGAAAAACGAATGACCGACTTTATAACATAATTACTTCATTTGCAAGAAAAAGTTACTGTAATGATTAATCTCTGACTTTTATTACCAATTGCAACCTGATAAGGTAATTAAATCAACATTTAAGGGTTTCAGTGAAATCTTCTGGCAGCGGCCATATTTTCCCCAAGGTAATCCAAATCTTTCCTAGGGTTCAACATGTTTGCTAAAATCCTGATCTCATGGAGACTGTAGAAGCTCTATGTCTCTCTATGCAGCTACTAAAGGAGAAGTTTTTAGGCTCTCTAATCAGGTTGAATTCTCAAAAATCCTTTGAATAGGCTGTCATTTCAGCATCTTACATAAGGCTTCATTATGTCTTTGGACGAAAATAAAGTCTTTGAAGACAGTTTTCCTGAGTTTGGTACTCAGGGCTATCAGTATGAGCCCGAGTTCACAGAAGAGGAGTTTTTTTGTAGGTAAAATGGGGATTTAAAAGGACATATGTATATATTCTGATTACTTCTCCAAAACATAAATTATGGGTGCTCAAAGAAATCGCCTCATGGAGACATTTCTAACGAGTACCCACAATCTATGTTTTAAAAATATCACAAAATACCATATGAAATGCAATGAAGTATTACCTAAACTTGTCAAGGCGTGTTAATGTAATGATTGGTTAAATGATAATGATATGCATTAATTAATCCTTTTTGTACCAACTGGAATCTTCTTCTTTATATATAGCAGGAGTTCATTTCAAAATTTAGGGGTGTCAAGTTGTGTTTTCATCAAAATTTATTTGGAAAATGACTGGACTTCTAGCAAACAGTGGAGGCCCTGATCAGACGCCGAATTCTGCGGCATCTTATCTGGGCATGCAATGTTTGCCAGGGTACCCGTTTTGGGGTTTCTGGTACTAAATGGGTTATTGAAGAAAAGAAAAGAAATAAGTAATCAAGAAACCTTCAAGTCCACTTGAAAACAGCTATCTTCAAAATGTTTAGCACAAACAATGTTATGCTTTGAATAAAAAAAATGCCTTGATGTTGAGATTCTCTGTTCCAAGATTATGAATCCATTTTTCACATAACTCTCTATGTTTCTTAGGGTCAGGGATAGCAAAACAGCTTCTTCCTTGTCCTCTTTTTACTGTGCAGTATTTGGCCTTACAAGAAGGCATTTTTATTTTAATGTTCACTTTCTTCTCTAAAATCCTCAGCTGCTAAAATACCAAGAGATTTTAGCTGCAGTTTCTGTGAGGTCACCCCAGGAGATATAATATGTAAACATGTCTGACACCCTATCAGCAACTTTAATGAGCCATTACAGTTAATTAGAGAAACAGTTTAGATGAAAAATGCGATTTTATCATTCCTCAATGGTGTGACTATAAAATGGATCTGAGAAAAAAAAATGGTGGTCATTCACTTGAAATCATGTAGCCTTCTAGCTAACATACAGTACTGCAGCACAATAAAATAATGATTGAGACTTCGTGCAGGGAAAATTAATATTCTTGTATGACATATAACTGAAATCATGTAGCCTTCCAACCAACATACCGTACTGCAGCACAATAAAAAAATGTCAACACTTTGTGCAGGGGAAATTAATATTCTTGAAAGGCACAAAACTAAACTAATGTAGCCTGCCAGCAGTACTGCAGCACAATAAAACTAGAGAAAGTGACCAGTGGGTCACGTATACCCCCGGCCAGCGCCATACTCTGATATAGCTTCCAAGCTTGTATGCAATATGAATGAAGATGTCAAGAAGCTATAAGAATCTATAAATGTGCTTGTAAAAGTTAAACTAAACATAAAATTTCTAAATGGACCAAGGGAGTGGGGGTATCAATGTTACTGAAGCAGCAGGGTGGGTTATGCATCAATGAAATCTTTGGACTGGTATGCAACATTGATGCAAGTATGAATTGAATTTGTCTTAGATAGAGTTTAGAACATACAGGCATCTATAAACTTTGTCATAAAACTTTAACCAAATGTAAAATTTCTATGTCCATGACCTTGAGGTCCAGGTCGCCGTGGGTAGGAGAAGGGACATACATCACAAAATGTTGGGACTGGTACATTGATTCAAGTATCAACTGAATTTGTCTAAGAGTTTAGAACATAATAGGCATCTATAAACTTTGTCATAAAACTTTAACCAAATGTAAAATTTCAAAGTCTGTGTCCTTGGCCTCAAGGTCACTGTGGGGGGTGGGACATGCATCAATGAAATCTTAAGACCAGTATGTAACTTCAGTGAAAGTATCAACTAAATCTATCAAAGGGTTCAGAAGATACAATCCCCTAGAAACTTTGACGCAAAACTTTAACCAAATGTAAAATTTCTAAGTCTGTGACCTTGACATCAAGGTCACTTTGAGGGGGTTGGGACATGCATCAATGAAATCTTTAGACCAGTATGTAACTTCAGTGTAAGTATCAACTAAATCTATCAAAGGGTTCAGAAGATACAATCTCATAGAAACTTTGACGCAAAACTTAAACCAAAATGTTAACGGACGGACGGACGGATGGATGGACGGACGGACGGACGGACGGACGGAAAACCGGACACACGGACAGACGGACGGACGAACGGACGAACGGCAAGACGAAAACTATATACCCCCATAGTATACTTCGTATACCGGGGGTATAAATAAAGGTCGACACTTTGTGTAGGGGAAAATAATATTCTTGAAGGGCGTAGGACTTTTTTCATGTAGCCTTCTAGCTAACAATGATCACTGCAGCACAATAAAATCAATGTCGACACTTTGTGCAGGGGGGGGGATTAATTCTTGAAGGGCATAGAACTGAAATAATGTAGCCCTCTGGCAAACATTCAGTACTGCAGGGCAATAAAATAAAGGCCGACACCGTGTGACGGGGGAAATTAAAGGCATAGAACTGAAATCATGTAGCCTTCTAGCTAACATACATTACTGCAGCACAATAAAATAAAGGTCGACACTATGTACAGAGGAAATTAATATCTTGAAGGTCATAGAACTTAAACCGTGGAGCCTTCTGGCGAACATACTGCACTGCATACAATAAAATAACGGTCGACAATTTGTGCAGGGGGAATTAATATCCTTGAAGTGCATAGAACTGAAAAGGTAGCCTTCTATCTAACATACAGTTCTACAGTACAATATAAAATAAATGTCGACTATTTGTGCTGGGGAAATTAATATTCTTGAAGGGCATCGAACTGAAATCCTGTAGCCTCCCAGCTTACTTACAGTACTGCAGCACAATAAAATAAAGGTCGACACTTTGTGAAGGGGAAATTAATATCCTTGAAGGGCGTAGAACTGTATTCATGAAGTCTTCTGGCAAACATACAGCACTACAGTGCAATAAAATAAAGGTAAACACTTTGTGCAGGGGGAATTAACATTCTTGAAGGCCAAAGAATTGAAATGATGTACCCTTCTAGATAACAAACAGTACTGCAGTACAATAAAATACATGTCGACACTTTGTGCAGGGGAAATTAATATTCTTGAAGGGCATAGAACTGAAATCATGTACCCTTCTGGCTAAAAAAACAGAACTGCAATAAAATAAAGGTCGACACTTTGTGCAGGGGGTATTAATATTCTTGGAGGGTATAGAACTTAAATAATGTAGCCTTCTAGCTCCAACACAGTGCTGCAGAACAATAAAAATATGTCGACACTTTGTGCAGTGAAAATTAATAATCTTGAGGGCATAGAACTGAAATTTTATAGCCGGCTAGCTTACATACAGCACTGAGCACAATAAAATAAAGGTGTTCATATTGTGCATGTGAAATTAATATTCTTGATGAGCATAGAACTGAAATAATGTAGCCTTCTGGCTAACATACAGCAGTGCAGCACAATGAAATAAAGGCCGATATTTTGCGCAGGTGAAATGAATATTCTTGAAGGGCACAGAACTGAAATCATGTAGTTTTCTAGCTAACATTCAGTACTGCTGCAAAACAAAATAAAGATCGACACTTTGTACAGGAAAATTAATATTCTTGGAGGGTACAGAACTGAAATGATGTAGCCTTCTGGCGAACATACAGCACTGCAGCACAATAAAATAAAGGTCGACACTTTGTGCAGGGGAAATTAATATTCTTGAAGGGCGTAAGCTGAATTCATGTAGCCGTTCAGCCAACACACAGCACTACAACACAATAAAAAATGTCGACACTTTGTGAAGGGGAAATTAATTTTCTTGAAGGGCATAGCACTGAAATCTTGTAGCCTTCTAGCTAACATACAGTACTGCAGCACAACAAAATAAAGGTCGACAAATTGGGAAGGGGAAATTAATATTCTGTTTTCATGCAGCCTTCTGCAAACATACAGCACTGCAGCGCAATAAATGAAGGTTAACAATTTGTGCAGGGTGAATTGACATTCTTCAAGGGCAAAGAACTAAAACCATGACCCTTCTAGATAACATACAGTGCTGCAGTACAATAATATAAATGTCGACACTTTGTACAGGGGAAATTAATATTGTTGAAGGACAAAGAACTGAAATTATGAAAAGTAGAAGTAAAACAAAGATCAGGAATTGATACAATTTACTTACTCCACCCATAAAAGACACCAACGGGAAAGAAATACAAACATTAAGCGACCAGACCATAATGGAAACCCAAACAAAGGAAGGCCATAAGGACAGTTACTTTCCCACAAAATGGCCATATGGCCATCCAAAACCAAAAGACACAAGTGATACACACAGTAAGCAACAAACAACAACATAAATAAATCGCCACAGAAGAGCCGCCTTGGAACGGTCAATGGAAGATTTCCACTGGGGGGGGGGGGCTTAAATCGATTTTACGTGGCCACAATCCTCGCCCTTACTTCCGTCGCGATTTAGACAAATAATTTGTTCAGTCCGCATGAAGGCCTCCTAACTCAACAGTGCAACATCTCCGTGAACACAAAAATCAAAGAACCACAGAGGTGAGACAACGGTGAGGACTCGACGGCAAGAAACCACTGAAATGCTGGAGCAAAAGAAAACCAACAGTTAGACTCCGATGAGCCCGACCAGAGACAGAGCATCAGGCACCAACCAACATTATCTCTCTAATTTTCAATAAGCCTTTACGTTGGAGCCGTCATAGAATCTGAGGCCTGACCCACCGGCGTGCAATTAAAGAGGGAAGCAAAGTTGCCAACCGTGATTGGGTCAACTACCATGCATGCAGTCTGTCGTATAATATCCATGTTGTACCCAATCTTTTTATATCGAAGAATGGTTTTACGAAATTGGGTGCTGAAGTCATTGCGGTTATATATTTTTCTGAATTTATATACTAAGTCACCATAAAATTCGGGTTCCGATAGACCTTGTTGCAGAAGAGATTTAAGTCCAATACTGAATTTTGAAATTAAATCAGAATGGCGTCTATAAAATTTTGAAAAGGCTTTGCGTAGTTTATGGTACCGATAACCCTGATTAAGGAGTTTAGCCGTTAATAATTTATTACGAGTGTTGAAGTCAGTTACATGACTACACACTCTAGCAAATCGAATTAATTGCGAAATATAAACGCCATAGGATGGCGCCTTCTGGCTAACACACAGCACTGCAGCACAATACATAAAGGTCGATACTTTGTGCAGGGGATATTGATATTCTTAAAGAGCATAGAACTGAAATAATGTAAAGTAGAAGTAAAACAAAGATCAGGCATCGATACAATTAACGTACTCCACCCATCAAAGACACCAAAGGGAAAGAAACACAAACATTAAGGGACCAGACCATAATGGAAACCTAAACAAAGGAAGGCCATAAGGACAGTTACTTTCCCACAAAATTGCCATATGGCCATCCAAAATAAAAATACACAAGTGATACACACAGTAAGTAACAAACAACAACATAAATAAACCGCCAAGAAGAACCGCCTTGGAACGGTCAGTGGAAAGATTTCCACTGGGGGGCTTAAATCGATTTTACGTGGCCACAATTCTCGCCCTTACTTCCGTCGCGACTTAGACAAATAATTTGTTCAGTCCGCATGAAGGCCTCCTAACTCATCAGTGCAACATCTCCGTGAACACAAAAAATCAAAGAACCACAGAGGTGAGACAACGGTGAGGACTCGACAGCAAGAAACCACTGAAATGCTGGAGCAAAACGAAACCAACGGTTAGACTCCGATGGGCCCGACCAGAGACAGAGCATCAGGCACCAGCCAACATTACCTTGAATTAGATCTCTCTAATTCCCAATAAGCCTTTACATTGGAGCCGTCATAGAATCTGAGGCCTGACCCAACGGCGTGCAATTAAAGAGGGAAGCAAAGTTGCCAACCGGGATTGGGTTAACTACCATGCATACAGTTTGTCGGATAACATCCATGTTGTACCCAAAATAAGGGTCGGCAATTTATTTTAATAATGTAACTTTCTGGCAAACATACAGCACAATAAAATAAAGGTCGTCACTTTGTGCAGGGGAAATTAATATTCTTAAAGGGCGTAGAACTGTATTCCTGCAGCCATCCAGCTAACACACAGAACTACAGCACAATAAAATAAAGGTCTACACATTGTGAAGGGGACATAATATTCTTGAAGGGCGTAGAACTGACATCTTGTAGCCTTCTAGCTAACATACAGTACTGCAGCATAATAAAATAAAGATCGACACTTTGTAAAGGGGAAATTAATATTCTTGAAGGTCGTAGAACTGAATTTATGCAGCCTTCCGGCAAACATACAGCACTGCAGCGCAATAAAATAAAGGTAAACACTTTGTACAGGGGGAATTCACATTCTTGAAGGGCAAAGAACAGAGATCATGTACCCTTCTAGTTAACATACAGTACTGCAGTACAATGAAATGCAAGTCCACACTTTGTGCAGGGGAAATTAATATTCTTGGAGGGCATAGAATTGAAATCATGTACCCTTCTGGCTAAAAGGCAGCACTGCAATAAAATAAAGGTGGACACTTTGTGAAGGGGATATTAATATTCTTGAAGGGTATAGAACTTAAATAATGTAGCCTTCTTGCTTACACACAGTGCTGCAGAACAATAAAAATATGTCGACAATTTGTGCAGTGAAAATTAATACTCTTGAGGGCATAGAACTGAAATCTTGTAGCCGCCTAGCTAACATACAGCGCTGAGCACATAAAAATAAAGGTGTTCATTTTGTGCATGTGAAATTAATATTCTTGAAGGGCATAGAACTGAAATAATGTAGCCTTCTGGCTAACATACAGCAGTGCAGCACAATGAAATAAAGGCCGATATTTTGCGCAGTACAAATGACTATTCTTGAAGGGCATAGAACTGAAATCATGTAGTTTTCTAGCTAACATTCAGTACTGCTGAACAATAAAATAAAGATCGACTCTTTGTACAGGAAAATTAATATTCTTGGAGGGCATAGAACTGAAATAAAGTAGCCTTCTGGCGAAGATACAGCACTGCAGCACAATAAAATAAATGTCGACAATTTGTGCAGGGGAAATTAATATTCTTGAAGGGCGTAGAACTGGATTCATGTAGCCCTCAGGCTAACACACAGCACTCACAGGAAAAAGTCGCCAAAATAAACAGAAATACGCGAATACGTGTGTGACAAAGTTTACGTGTGCAAACGCATCGTGCTTATATGAAACGAATACGCATTGCGCGTATTGCGAAGTTTTAATCATGCAGACGCATTGAGCGTATCGATAAACATTACGCATTGCGTATGCATGCCGACGCAGATGCACTTATTGAAAAACAATACGCATTGAGTGTGTGACAGAGTGTCCATACACAAACGCGTTTTGCGGATTTGAAATACGATGTTTACGAACAAGTGTTTGATATCTTTACCTAGGCGTAAAAAATAGTTGTATTTCTACTATCATGTTGAAAAAAAGTTTGGTCGGTGGGAGAAACTTTTTTTTTTATTATTATTTTATTTTTTTTTCCCTCGAAAATACAGGGTCGGGCCTGTATTTTTTGTATGTATTTTTGTTTTTGTACATGTTTTTTGTTAATGTTGTCATGTTGAGACTTGGGTAGACTGGAATCAGTCCAAAAGTTTAACCAATATCTTCTCCTTTGTATTAGCAATGCATTTATTTCTCCTCTCTAATACTTTCTGATCTCCAAAACTTTTGCTATGGGATGGAAGTCATTGCTTTTGAGCTGGGTTAAAATTAATAAGATTATTCTTATAAGTGAAATGATAAAATGAATGGACTGTTTCCAGTCTAAGACTTGGGTTGTGTATCATAATTCATTTTAAATGCTAAAAATATTCAGCTCTTTATTTCGGAAGGTACTAAATGACCAAAACTACATAAATGTACTTAAAACGCGAAAATACTATGGGAAAATGCAAAGACGACACTGGGTAGGGCCGGATATTGAAAATGGTAGGGTTGGTGTTTAAATTTTTATTTTGTTCTTTATTGATAAAACTACTATAGTAGAGTCAGTGTCTGAAGCAGGGTCGTTGGGTTAGCGAAAACACGGCTTTTTTTTTTTTTAGGGGTGGGGGGGGGGGGGTTTAGTTCACTTTTGACTTTTATTTTCTTTACCTTCGCGATCTGTATATTGTCACAAATTACGAGTACATCTATATTAGTCTGACCCCTTAAAACCCATTTTGAAATAGTAAAACTGGAGTTGACTGGGGTAAGCATTATTTTTCTTTTTCTGCTCAAAAACATAGATTGTGGGTAATCGTAAAAACAGCCTCACCGAGGCGATTCTATCGAGTATCCACGGTGTGTGGTTTGAGCAGAAACATGAAAAATATCAGGACTTTTATCTGAAAAGCATAGCTTATGGGTAGTCATAAAACAGCCTCGCCGAGGCGCTTCTATCGATTGCGCACGGTCTGTGTTTCGAGCAGAAACATGAAAACTATCAGGATTTTTATCTGAAAAGTTTAGTTCTATTTGTATTTATTTATTTATTTATTTATTCATTTATTTATTTATTTATTTCGGTGCTAAAATTATACCAGTATACATGTATTTGAATAGGCGTCAAATGTCAAAGAATGCGATCCTTATACTGGCACTCTGGATTGTACATATAAAAATTGTATTTATTCGTATTGTTGGGAGCAGGCTATCTTGTGCATACCTCGCTGACTCTTAGTCATTAGGTCTTTCACCGCTGTGGGTTCGAGCCTGGCTGGGGCCACATATGAGACGCCAAGTTCTGCAACGGAAGGTCAGGTGTTTTTTCTCCGGGTATTCCAGTTTTCGCCCACATCTGTTTAACGATCGGCTCGATATGAGTGAAATAATCTTGAAAGGGCCGTTAAACCCAAACCAAAGTACATGCCATTGACATATTGCAACATTGTGTAAGAAATCAACAAATTGCCAGACCTTACAGCTGACCAGTACAACAATATAAATTATATTAAAGTCAGATTAATGGCCATTTCACTGGCATGCCACTGATAGCTAGGGTCTTAATTGCCCTTTGGGAGACATTATCACTGCATTGGGCCATTGGCTTAGAATATCTCTGAGTAACAGAAATAGTTTTGTTTGATTTGAGGTCTAACGTTCCCGTCAACACTGTAAACGTCATTTTGGAGACGTTGCTTCCAATTTTGTAGGCTTTTACACGAACTTGAGATGAAATGACATCTCAAGCCCTGCCGCCCAATTATGAAACCAATAGGGTTTATAAGCATGGATGGGCCGACTCGGACCGCTTTGCCTGGGCAGGCTTAGATCCTATAAGCAGTTTACCAGTACTCGTGTGCGGGTCGGTTTCAGCTCTGCGTGGAAGCATCATGCAGCCAGCCCCGATGGGCGGGGGCCGATAACAGAAGTAAAGTTTATTTTGAGTATAAATGCACATCCTTTTCATCAGAAGTGCTTCTTGAATCAGAGGAAGGGAAAGAATGACTAGGAAAAGATTTCAAGATCAGTCTCAACGACGGAGTTCATAGGTTCATTTTTTTCATTTACAGTTTATTTATTTATTTATTTATTTATTTATTTATTTATTTATTTATTTATTTATTTATTATGCCCCCTTCCCCTGAGGATACACATTGTTTTGCTATGGTTCTATGCGTCTGTCTGTCCTTTTTAGTCTTTATCCTGTTGAACACGACAATGTCTACCTTTGCAAACAATGTAGGTCCAGATCAGATGGCTGCTACACCGTTTGCCATCTAGCGAATACATTTTATCATCAGGAAAGCACGCCTATATAAGTTTGACCCCACTTTGAGACAGTAAAATTGGGGTTTACAGGGGTATACATTATTTTTCTTATTTCGGCTAAAAAGATAGATTGTGGGTACAGGTTTCAACCGCCTCGCCATGGGCCATTATACTTAAAATAAATAAGCCCCCCGCCCATCGGGGGCTTGAAGAAATAGATGGGCTGCACGATGCTTCCACGCAGTGCTTAATCAGACCCGCACACGAGTACTGGAAAACCGCTTAGAGGATCTAAGCCTGCCCAGGCAAAGCGGTGCGAGTCGGACCGTCCATGCTTATAAACCCTATTGGTTTCATTGGGTAACAGGGCTTGAGATGTCTCATCTCAACGTCTGGTAAAAGTCCCACAAAATTGGAAGCAACGTCTTCAAAATGATATTTACAGTGTTGACGGGGACGTTAAATCTCAAATGAAACGAACAAACTCAAAATAAATAAAAAGATAAATAAACTTTACTTCATTCTTAGCCATTCAGTGATAATGTCTCCCAAAGGGCAATTAAGCCTCTCTCTCTCTCTCTCTCTCTCTCTCTCTCTCTCTCTCTCTCTCTCTCTCGTGGCATTTGTTTTTCATTTTTCATAGATGTGGATATATGTATTTTCGTAATGTCAAATCATTTGGTTGGTTGATTGTCATAATTGGGTGTGGAAAATTATTTATTCAGCTGGACAGTTCCTGTTCATCGGGGGTCTGCATTTTGGCGGTTTGTTGGAGAGATTTATGATAAGGATAGATTTATATCCCTATCACTTCCTGGTTTAGCTCTCTATTAGTATTTTGGTGTAACATTATTTTTGTCAAATGTTCATGCGCAATCCTCATTACGTTAACAACACGAAATGTACATCCTGGTAAACCCCATTTTATACAGTGAAAATCGGGTTTTATCTGCGGCATACATTATTGTTCTTATTTCTGCTGCAAAACATTGTGGGTACTAGTTAGAATCCTCATTGAGGCGGTACTAACGAGGACCCACAATGTATGATATGAAAATTGCCAGAAATTGTAATTTAATAAATGCTACTTCTTCAGCCAAGCAAGATTCACTATACAGGCAGATTCTTAGCTCATTTTGATACATCATTAAATTCTAGTAAATTCTAGTGTCAGCTAGGGATGAAGCAATTAAACAGTAGGAAGCAACCTCTTGCCCTTCTTAGTTAAAGTTCGCTGATATTCAGTCAGATAAACTCCAACACACTGCAACAGAATAAAAGGGTTCTCTGTATACAGTTTTTGTTTCAATACCCAGTCAACAGCTAAGGTCATGTTGGGGCAGTCAGTTCCCTTCACTGTTCCTGCACAGGATAAGTTTCTAGCACACTGTGAGATCATGCTTTAGATATTTTAGTCATGAAATGAAAGTACATGTACATGATTCAGAGCAGAAGACCAAGTTTCACTTTTAAGGCAAGCTGAATTATTTTTCAACTGTTATGCATTATTTTGCTATATATTCACACACTTCTGCCAAATGAATTCTTCCTGAGTGAGCAGAGCCATTTCCAGTTTAAGGGGAATCTGACAGTAATAATAATTTCAATCTTTTGTATCACAAATTCATACATTGTAGACTCTCTCAAATACTGCATTTAGCAACTATATCGACCTGGGTAAGGAAACGTAAAAAAATGAGAAGCAAAACATGCTAGGAGAAGTCTGATCAAGGTCCACGCTGTTAGAGGTACAGTCTGATCAGGGTCCACACAGTTTGCCTGGACGCAAAACATGCAAGGAGATGCAACAGACAACATTTTCCGATAGATTTTTTTCATGGCATCTCTAAACCCTCTTCGTATATAGCTACCTGTGACGTAGTGACGACGTTAGCTTTTGGAATCACTTTTTGTCCGTCGTCCGTCGTGCGTCCGTGCGCGCGTAAACAATTTCTTTAAACCACCGATTGGATTTTGACCAAACTTCACAGGAATTATCCTTAGGTGATCTCCTTTCAAAGTTGTTCAAACGATTCTGGTCCGTTGGACATCTAGGTCACAGGAGCAAAAGATTGATATTTTTTTTATTTACTGAAAACTTAAAACAAAATCTTCTTCTCTGAAACCGTACGGCCCTGGTCTTTGATATTTGGTATGGAGCTTCATCTATGGGACCTCTAACAAGTATGTTAAAATTATAGCCCTGGGGCCAAAAATGCCCCCGGTCCGGGTCCCCTCAGTTTTACATAGGCTTATATTCTGATAAAATCTTTAAAAATCTTCTTTGAAACCAGAAGGCCTAGGTGTTTGATATTTGGTATGAAGTTGTATCCGGTGGACCTCTGCTAAGATTGTTCAAATGATATCACTGGGGCCAAAAATGCCCCCGCACTGGGACCCACCAATAGACCCACCCACATAGATTTATATAGGACAAAACCTTTAAAAATCTTCTTGTCTGAAACCCGAAGGCCCAATTGTTTGATATTTGTTATGAAGTTGTATCTAGTGGTCCTCTGCCAAGATTGTTCACTTTATAGCCCTGGGACAAAATATGCCCCGGCTCCGGTTTTACATAGACTTAAATGGGGAAAACCTTTAAATCTGAAAACAGAAGGCCCAGGTGTTTGATATTTGGTATGAAGTTGTGTCTAATGGACCTGTACCAAGATTTTCAAATTATGGCCCTAGGGCCAAAACTGCCACCGTCCCGGGGTACATCGGTTTTACATAGACTTATATAGGGAAACCTTTCAAAAAACTTCTCGTCTGAAAACAGAATGACCAGATCTTTGATATTTGGTATGAAGCTTCATCAACATGTAGTTGACCTCTATCAAGATTGTTCAAATTATAGCCCTGAGGTAAAAAATGCCCCCCGCCCCGGGGCCCTTGGTTTAACATAGACTTATATAGGAAAAATCTTTAAAAGCCTTCTTCTCTAAAACAGTAGTACCAGGTCATTGATTTTTGATATGAGGCTTCGTCTAGTGGACCTGTATCAAGATTGTTCAAATTATAGCCCTTGGGCCAAAATGCCCCCATCCCCTGGGCCCTCTGGTGGCCAAAATGCCCCATATCCTGGGCCCTCTGGTTTTACATATACATATATTGGAAAATCTTAATAACTCTTCTTGTCTTAAACCAGAAGGCTCAGTTCTTTGATATTTAGTATGAAGCTTTGTTAGTGGACGTCAACCATGATCGTTCAAATTATAGCCCTGGGGCCAAAAATGGCTCTGCCCCGGGCCCACTCGTTTTACATAGAATTATATAGGGAAAACCTTCAAAATCTTCTTGCCTGAAACCAGAAGGCTTTGTTATTTGGAATGAAGCTTCATCTTGTGGACCTCTAAAACAATAGTTCAAATTATAGTCATGTGGCCAAAAAAGGCACCTTCCCGGTCCCACTGGTTTCACATAGGCTTATATAGGGAAAACCTTTAAAAATCTCTTGTCTGAAATAACAAAGCCTAGGTCAAATTGTTCAAATTATAGCCCTGGGGCCAAAGATGGGTCCATGCCGGTGCCCACTTGTTTTACATAGACTTATATAGGGAAAACCTTTGAAAATGTTCTTGTTTGAAACCAGAAGGCCAAGGTCTTAGATATTTGGTATGAAGGTTCATCTAGTGGACCTCAACCAAACTTGTTCAAATTATAGCCCTGGGGCTAAAAATGGGCCCACCCCAGGCCCACTTAATTACATAGACTTATATTGGGAAAACTTTTGAAAACCTTGTCTGGAACCAGAAAGCAAAGCTCTTTGATATTTGGTATGCAGCTTCGTCTTGTGTAATTCTACCAAGATTGTTCAAATTATAGCCTTTGGGCCAAAATGGCGCAGTCCCGGGGCCCACATGTTTTATATAGACTCATATATCGAAAATCTTTAAAAATCTTTGTGCCTCAAACCAGAAGGCTCCGGTCTTCGGTATTTGTTATGAAGCCTCACCTTTAGAACCTCTACCAAGATTATGCAAGTTATAGCCCTGGGGCCTCTCCCAGGGGCCCACTTGTTACACTATGAATCAGGTGAGCCACCCAGGGCCATCATGGCCCCTTGTTTGGGACTTTGAAATGGCATCCCAAGCCCAATGAAACCAATAGGGTTTATATACCTTGACGGTCAGAATTGCACCGCTTTGTCTTGGCAGGCTTCCATCTTCTAAGCAGTTTACCAGTACTCAGGTGCGGTTGGTTCCAGCTCTGCTTGGGCGCACCATGCAGCCCCATCTATTTCTCCAAACCCCGATGGGCGGGGGTGCAGCAAAATGTATATATACAATATTGCAAGTTTTTTCGGTAAACACTCATCAGCTTGCACACTGGCATCCGGTCAGGGTATTCATTGTCAGCATGAAGAAGTCAAGTGAGGCCTTTGATCAAAACGTGAACGTGTGCAGGTTATTTCCAATATTCACTGTGCACACGATCATGTAGAGTTTGCTGTCTTGGCTGCCGTGGTGGTGGGATGGGGGTAATTGCTGGCCTTCACGGCATCTGTCATCTGCATCCGCATGACGCTTTAAGCTCACCTGAGTCGACGGCTCCGGGGGGGGGGGGGGGGCGGGGGAGCTTATAGTATGGCAGCCTCCGACATTTGGCATTTTAGCACAGGGAAAGCTTGTGAGCAAAATATCCCAAAACTGCTCAGGTAAGGCTCTTAAGTTTTGGTGTAATTATGAAAATTTCTGCTAAAAATTGGTTGTTGGTATTTTTTATAATCGCCTCAATATGTGTGTTGTGGTTTTACCACCCAGTCAACAGCTGTAGGTCTAATGAACAAGAGAGCCCAGGGGGCCCTGATTCGCTCACCTGAGTGTCACTATCTCTATTACATTATATGTTTGGCTCTGGTGGCCATCTTTTTCCATACAACGAAAAGATTTTAGCTATTTTGAGAGGGAGTCACCTGTGTAACATTCCTGCAAAGTTTGAATCAAATTGGCCCAAGGGTTTAGGAGGAGTTCTGGTTAGAATCAAATTTACAATGTTTTCTATTTTTAGCTTTGGTGGCCATTTTGTTCACCGGAGCGGGATCATTTAAGCTATTTTGGTAGCTGGTCATCTATATTCCTACGAAGTTTCTATGAAATTTGCCCAATGGTAGAGGAGGAGTTGTCGTTTGAATATTTTTTTTCTATTTTAAGCTCTAGTGGCCATCTTGTTTGTCAGAGCATAACGAATTTAGCTATTTTGGTTGTGAGTCATCAAGGCAACATTCAGGTGAAGTTTGAATCCAATTAGCCCAAGGGATTAGGAGGAGTTCGCGTTTGAAGCAAATTATGATGTTTTTCTATTTGTAGCTCTGGCAGTCATTTTGTTCATCCGAGCAAAATCGTTTTAGCTATTTCGGTAGAAGGTCATCTAAGCATTAGTTTGAATGAAATTGGCCCAAGGGTAAAGGAAGAGTTGTCGTTTCAAGTTTTTGTTTTAGCTCTGGCGGCCATCTTGTTTGTCAGAGCGGAACAATTTTAGCTATTTTGACAGGGAGTCACCTAGGCAACGTTCCTGTGAAGTTTGAATCACATTGGCCTAAGGCTTTAGGAGGAGTTCGCGTTTGAAGCAAATTTACGATGATTTTATTTTTTTAGCTCTAGCGGCAATCTTGTTCATTGTAGCGGATCGTTTAAGCTATTTTGGTAGACGTTTACCAAAGCAACATTCCTATGAAGTTGAAATGAAATTGGGCAAAGGGTACAGGAGGAGTTGCGTTTGATTTTTTTTTTCTATTTTTTGCTAGGGTGACCATCTTGTTCATCAGAGCTGAAAAAATTTGCTATTTTGGTAGGGATCACCTAGCCAACATTCCTGTGAATGAAATTGGGCAAAGGGTGAAGGAGTTGTCGTTTGAAGATGTCGTTTGAAAGTGTCGACGTCGGAAGACATACGACGTCAGACGAGGACGACCGACCGACAACTGCCAACCAAACGATAAAAGTATTATTAATCATATCTTTTGACTCTGTTGAGTTCGAAACTTTATATTGATCATGTAGGTTCTTTGTGACAATGTCTTCCTACTCAAACAAAAAAATTTTGACCTGTGGCCATGCTTTCGACCTGTGATCAACTTCGAAGAAAAAAATAACCATGCCCTGGTACATATTCGTGTTTTAGAAACACATCTTGTTCTTCTTAAAATCTTCGTTTTTTCGTCGGTAAAGTTTACAATGTATTTGTATAATGCGGACGAGTCTTTAAACCGAGGTCCCGTCGCCGTATGACTTTGCTGTTGGTGGACGTAAAACTAACACGAGCCAAAGGCGAGCAAGGAATGCAACAATGAAAATCACTTCCGTGTTCCTATTTTGTGTTTTAATGCTCAAAATTCTTTATTTCAATATTGTTCCGAGTGGAACCTACCCACCCTTCGGCTCGCTAACATTATTTTCGGTTTGTTTACACTTTTTTGGGTTGTTTGATGTAACCGGCCCTGGCCCATCTGGGCTTGAGGAAATGGATGGGCTGCATATTGCTTCCATGCTGTGCTGAAACCGACCGCACACGAGTACTGGTAAACAGCCCAGGCAAAGCGGTGCGGGCCTGACTATCCATGCTTATAAACCCTATAGGTTTCTTTGGGCGACAGGGCTTGTGATGTCATTTCATTTCAGTGTCTGGTAAATGGCCCACAAAATTAGAAGCAACGTCTCTAAAATACGAGTGTTAAGTTGGTTCCTTATTCCTTATTCCTTATTCCTTGTTCCTTATTCCTTATTCCTTGTTCCTTATTCCTTATTCCTTATTCCTTGTTCCTTATTCCTTATTCCTTATTCCTTATTCGATTTTCAACTTCATAGTACTTTGCCACGCGGTGTAACTGAACATTTGCGTATGTCCTAATCATCATCATTTTTACTTCTAAGCATGATGGTATAGGTTTCGAAATCCAGCAGGTATCAACGGCGAATAAGGAATAAGGAACAAATCCAAATTTTCCTTATTCCTTATTCGATTTTCAACTTCACAGTACTTTGCCACGCGGTGTAACAGAACATTTGCGTATGTCCTAATCATCATCATTTTTACTTCTAAGCATGATGGTATAGGTTTCAAAATCCAGCAGATATAAACTGCGAATAAGGAATAAGGAACAAATCCAAATTTTCCTTATTTCTTATTCGATTTTCAACTTCATAGTACTTTGCCACGCGGTGTAACAGGACATTTGCGTATGTCCTAATCATCATCATTTTTACTTCTAAGCATGATGGTATAGGTTTCGAAATCCAGCAAGTATCAACTGCGAATAAGGAATAAGGAACAAATCCAAATTTTCCTTATTCCTTATTCGATTTTCAACTTCATAGTACTTTGCCACGCGGTGTAACAGAACATTTGCGTATGTCCTAATCATCATCATTTTTACTTCTAAGCATGATGGTATAGGTTTCGAAATCCAGCAGGTATCAACGGCGAATAAGGAATAAGGAACAAATCCAAATTTTCCTTATTCCTTATTCGATTTTCAACTTCACAGTACTTTGCCACGCGGTGTAACAGAACATTTGCGTATGTCCTAATCATCATCATTTTTACTTCTAAGCATGATGGTATAGGTTTCAAAATCAAGCAAATATAAACTGCGAATAAGGAATAAGGAACAAATCCAAATTTTCCTTATTCCTTATTCGATTTTCAACTTCATAGTACTTTGCCACGCGGTGTAACAGGACATTTGCGTATGTCCTAATCATCATCATTTTTACTTCTAAGCATGATGGTATAGGTTTCGAAATCTAGCAAGTATCAACTGCGAATAAGGAATTAGGAACAAATCCAAATTTTCCTTATTCCTTATTCGATTTTCAACTTCATAGTACTTTGCCACGCGGTGTAACAGAACATTTGCGAATGTCCTAATCATCATCATTTTTACATCTAAGCATGATGGTATAGGTTTCGAAATCCAGCAAGTATCAACTGCGAATAAGGAATTAGGAACAAATCCAAATTTTCCTTATTCCTTATTCGTTTTTCAACTTCATAGTACTTTGCCACGCGGTGTATCAGAACATTTGCGTATGTCCTAATCATCATCATTTTTACTTCTAAGCATGATGGTATAGGTTTCGAAATCCAGCAGGTATCAACTGCGAATAAGGAATAAGGAACAAATCCAAATTTTCCTTATTCCTTATTCGATTTTCAACTTCACAGTACTTTGCCACGCGGTGTAACAGAACATTTGCGTATGTCCTAATCATCATCATTTTTACTTCTAAGCATGATGGTATAGGTTTCAAAATCCAGCAGATATAAACTGCGAATAAGGAATAAGGAACAAATCCAAATTTTCCTTATTCCTTATTCGATTTTCAACTTCATAGTACTTTGCCACGCGGTGTTACAGAACATTTTCGTATGTCCTAATCATCATCATTTTTACTTTAAGCATGATGGTATAGGTTTCGAAATCCAGCAAGTATCAACTGCGAATAAGGAATAAGGAACAAATCCAAATTTTCCTTATTCCTTATTCGATTTTCAACTTCATAGTACTTTGCCACGTGGTGTAACAGAACATTTGCGTATGTCCTAATCATCATCATTTTTACTTCTAAGCATGATGGTATAGGTTTCGAAATCCAGCAGGTATCAACGGCGAATAAGGAATAAGGAACAAATCCAAATTTTCCTTATTCCTTATTCGATTTTCAACTTCACAGTACTTTGCCACGCGGTGTAACAGAACATTTGCGTATGTCCTAATCATCATCATTTTTACTTCTAAGCATGATGGTATAGGTTTCAAAATCCAGCAGATATAAACTGCGAATAAGGAATAAGGAACAAATCTAAATTTTCCTTATTCCTTATTCGATTTTCAACTTCATAGTACTTTGCCACGCGGTGTAACAGAACATTTGCGTATGTCCTAATCATCATCATTTTTACTTCTAAGCATGATGGTATAGGTTTCGAAATCCAGCAGATATAAACTGCGAATAAGGAATAAGGAACAAATCCAAATTTTCCTTATTCCTTATTCGATTTTCAACTTCATAGTACTTTGCCACGCGGTGTAACAGAACATTTGCGTATGTCCTAATCATCATCATTTTTACTTCTAAGCATGATGGTATAGGTTTCGAAATCCAGCAAGTATCAACTGCGAATAAGGAATAAGGAACAAATCCAAATTTTCCTTATTCCTTATTCGAGTTTCAACTTCATAGTACTTTGCCACGCGGTGTAACAGAACATTTGCGTATGTCCTAATCATCATCATTTTTACTTCTAAGCATGATGGTATAGGTTTCGAAATCCAGCAAGTATCAACTGCGAATAAGGAATAAGGAACAAATCCAAATTTTCCTTATTCCTTATTCGATTTTCAACTTCACAGTACTTTGCTACGCGGTGTAACAGAACATTTGCGTATGTCCTAATCATCATCATTTTTACTTCTAAGCATGATGGTATAGGTTTCAAAATCCAGCAGATATAAACTGCGAATAAGGAATAAGGAACAAATCCAAATTTTCCTTATTCCTTATTCGATTTTCAACTTCATAGTACTTAGTCACGCGGTGTAACAGGACATTTGCGTATGTCCTAATCATCATCATTTTTACTTCTAAGCATGATGGTATAGGTTTCGAAATCCAGCAAGTATCAACTGCGAATAAGGAATAAGGAACAAATCCAAATTTTCCTTATTCCTTATTCGATTTTCAACTTCATAGTACTTTGCCACGCGGTGTAACAGAACATTTGCGTATGTCCTAATCACCATCATTTTTACTTCTAAGCATGATGGTATAGGTTTCGAAATCCAGCAAGTATCAACTGCGAATAAGGAATAAGGAACAAATCCAAATTTTCCTTATTCCTTATTCGATTTTCAACTTCATAGTACTTTGCCACGCGGTGTAACAGAACATTTGCGTATGTCCTAATCATCATCATTTTTACTTCTAAGCATGATGGTATAGGTTTCGAAATCCAGCAAGTATCAACTGCGAATAAGGAATAAGGAACAAATCCAAATTTTCCTTGTTCCTTATTCGATTTTCAACTTCACAGTACTTTGCCACGCGGTGTAACAGAACATTTGCGTATGTCCTAATCATCATCATTTTTACTTCTAAGCATGATGGTATAGGTTTCAAAATCCAGCAGATATAAACTGCGAATAAGGAATAAGGAAAAAATCCAAATTTTCCTTATTCCTTATTCGATTTTCAACTTCATAGTACTTTGCCACGCGGTGTAACAGGACATTTGCGTATGTCCTAATCATCATCATTTTTACTTCTAAGCATGATGGTATAGGTTTCGAAATCCAGCAAGTATCAACTGCGAATAAGGAATAAGGAACAAATCCAAATTTTCCTTATTCCTTATTCGATTTTCAACTTCATAGTACTTTGCCACGCGGTGTAACAGAACATTTGCGTATGTCCTAATCATCATTATTTTTACTTCTAAGCATGATGGTATAGGTTTCGAAATCCAACAGGTATCAACGGCGAATAAGGAACAAATCCAAATATTCCTTATTCCTTATTCGATTTTCAACTTCACAATACTTTGCCACGCGGTGTAACAGAACATTTGCGTATGTCCTAATCATCATCATTTTTACTTCTAAGCATGATGGTATAGGTTTCGAAATCCAGCAGGTATCAACTGCGAATAAGGAATAAGGAACAAATCCAACTTTTCCTTATTCCTTATTCGATTTTCAACTTCGCAGTACTTTGCCACGCGGTGTAACAGAACATTTGCGTATGTCCTAATCATCATCATTTTTACTTCTAAGCATGATGGTATAGGTTTCGAAATCCAACAGGTATCAACTGCGAATAAGGAATAAGGAAAATTTGGATTTGTTCCTTATTCCTTATTCGCAGTTGATACTTGCTGGATTTCGAAACCTATACCATCATGCTTAGAAGTAAAAATGATGATGATTAGGACATACGCAAATGTCCTGTTACACCGCGTGGCAAAGTACTATGAAGTTGAAAATCGAATAAGGAATAAGGAAAATTTGGATTTGTTCCTTATTCCTTATTCGCAGTTTATATCTGCTGGATTTTGAAACCTATACCATCATGCTTAGAAGTAAAAATGATGATGATTAGGACATACGCAAATGTTCTGTTACACCGCGTGGCAAAGTACTGTGAAGTTGAAAATCGAATAAGGAATAAGGAAAATTTGGATTTGTTCCTTATTCCTTATTCGCAGTTGATACTTGCTGGATTTCGAAACCTATACCATCATGCTTAGAAGTAAAAATGATGATGATTAGGACATACGCAAATGTTCTGTTACACCGCGTGGCAAAGTACTATGAAGTTGAAAATCGAATAAGGAATAAGGAAAATTTGGATTTGTTCCTTATTCCTTATTCGCAGTTTATATCTGCTGGATTTTGAAACCTATACCATCATGCTTAGAAGTAAAAATGATGATGATTAGGACATACACAAATGTTCTGTTACACCGCGTGGTAAAGTACTGTGAAGTTGAAAATCGAATAAGGAATAAGGAAAATTTGGATTTGTTCCTTATTCCTTATTCGCCGTTGATACCTGCTGGATTTCGAAACCTATACCATCATGCTTAGAAGTAAAAATGATGATGATTAGGACATACGCAAATGTTCTGTTACACCGCGTGGCAAAGTACTATGAAGTTGAAAATCGAATAAGGAATAAGGAAAATTTGGATTTGTTCCTTATTCCTTATTCGCAGTTGATACTTGCTGGATTTCGAAACCTATACCATCATGCTTAGAAGTAAAAATATATGATGATTAGGACATACGCAAATGTCCTGTTACACCGCGTGGCAAAGTACTATGAAGTTGAAAATCGAATAAGGAATAAGGAAAATTTGGATTTGTTCCTTATTCCTTATTCGCAGTTTATATCTGCTGGATTTTGAAACCTATACCATCATGCTTAGAAGTAAAAATGATGATGATTAGGACATACGCAAATGTTCTGTTACACCGCGTGGTAAAGTACTGTGAAGTTGAAAATCGAATAAGGAATAAGGAAAATTTGGATTTGTTCCTTATTCCTTATTCGCCGTTGATACCTGCTGGATTTCGAAACCTATACCATCATGCTTAGAAGTAAAAATGATGATGATTAGGACATACGCAAATGTTCTGTTACACCGCGTGGTAAAGTACTATGAAGTTGAAAATCGAATAAGGAATAAGGAAAATTTGGATTTGTTCCTTATTCCTTATTCGCAGTTGATACTTGCTGGATTTCGAAACCTATACCATCATGCTTAGAAGTAAAAATGATGATGATTAGGACATACGCAAATGTTTTGTTACGCCGCGTGGCAAAGTACTATGAAGTTGAAAATCGAATAAGGAATAAGGAAAATTTGGATTTGTTCCTTATTCCTTATTCGCAGTTTATATCTGCTGGATTTTGAAACCTATACCATCATGCTTAGAAGTAAAAATGATGATGATTAGGACATACGCAAATGTTCTGTTACACCGCGTGGCAAAGTACTGTGAAGTTGAAAATCGAATAAGGAATAAGGAAAATTTGGATTTGTTCCTTATTCCTTATTCGCCGTTGATACCTGCTGGATTTCGAAACCTATACCATCATGCTTAGAAGTAAAAATGATGATGATTAGGACATACGCAAATGTTCTGTTACACCGCGTGGCAAAGTACTATGAAGTTGAAAATCGAATAAGGAATAAGGAAAATTTGGATTTGTTCCTTATTCCTTATTCGCAGTTGATACTTGCTGGATTTCGAAACTTATACCATCATGCTTAGAAGTAAAAATGATGATGATTAGGACATACGCAAATGTTCTGTTACACCGCGTGGCAAAGTACTATGAAGTTGAAAATCGAATAAGGAATAAGGAAAATTTGGATTTGTTCCTTATTCCTTATTCGCAGTTTATATCTGCTGGATTTTGAAACCTATACCATCATGCTTAGAAGTAAAAATGATGATGATTAGGACATACGCAAATGTTCTGTTACAACGCGTGGCAAAGTACTGTGAAGTTGAAAATCGAATAAGGAATAAGGAAAATTTGGATTTGTTCCTTATTCGCCGTTGATACCTGCTGGATTTCGAAACCTATACCATCATGCTTAGAAGTAAAAATGATGATGATTAGGACATACGCAAATGTTCAGTTACACCGCGTGGCAAAGTACTATGAAGTTGAAAATCGAATAAGGAATAATGAATAAGGAACAAGGAATAAGGAATAAGGAACAAGGAATAAGGAACAAGGAATAAGGAATAAGGAACCAACTTAACACTCGTCTCTAAAATGCCCTATACAGTGTTGACGGGGATGTTAAACCTCAAATCAGTGAGTGAGTGCTTGAGGTTTTCGTCCCACCAACAGCTAAGATCATAGGAGACGGAACCTCGGTTTAAAGACTCATCCGAAAGTCTGGAGAAGCCCGGGATCGATCCTGCGACCCCTGGTTTACAAGGCGAGTAGCGTAACCACTACACCACGGAGGCTTCTAAACCTCAAATCAAACCAAAATGTATTATGTAACTGCACGTTCCTGCGGTCGAATGACTCTGAGAGTAGGCTTGAACAATTTGTTTGTTTGAATTGAAATTTTAATTCTCTGTTAACACTTTATAGGCATTTCGGAGATGTTGCTTCCAATTTTGTAGGGGTTAAACCGAGACTGAGATGAAATGACATCTCAAGCCCTGTCACCAAAATTAAACCAAAAGGGTTGATATGCATGGACAAGCCAACTCGCGCCACTTTTCCTGGGCAGGCTTAGAACCTCTAATCAGTTTTCTAGGCTTGAACAATGTCTCAGTACACACGTCCAGTCCAGATTTTAAAGTTACACATTACTCTACACATTCTTTCACCAGAAACTGACAACTGTCCTTCTTGAATCAGCGGAAGGGAGAGAATGACCGTAGAAAAGATTTAATGATCAATCTCCATGAAAGAATGCTGCCGACGCGCATCCGACTGAGCTACCGAGACCGGCACCTGCTGGGGTTTACAAGGATAAACACTATCCTCTTATTTCTGTAATTGGTTGTGGGTACTCGTTATTATATGTTTGCAGAAAAATATCATGGGTTTTCATCAGAAAAGTGGCCATTTTGGAGATGTGGAAAATACCGCGCAGATGTGTTACCGTAATGAGCAGTTCAATGTGCAATGAAAATTAATCTAACAAACTTTCAGTCTTTGTTTGCTTTGTTTGATTTGAGGTTAAGCGTCCCAGTCAACACTATTTAGGTAATTTCGGAGATGTTGCTTCCAATTTTATGGGACGTTTACCCGATATTGAGATGAAATGACATCTCAATCCCTGTCGTTCAATCAAACCAATAAATTATGTGTGCATGGACGGGCCGGCTCGCACCACTTTGCCTCGGAAGGCTTAGACCCTAATAGTTTACCAGTACTCATATGGCGTTTGGTTTCAGCTCTGCGTGGAAGCATCATGCAGCCAAATCTATTTCTTCAAGCCACGACGGGCGGGGGCTCTCAATTATTAAACCCTCTATGGCAGATAGAGTAACACACAACCAGTTTAGGGAACTGTGGAAGAGCATTTCTAGCAGTAACTGATAATGATTATTTAATTCAGTGATAAGAGCCATTAAGAAGCAATAAAACCCCAGCATCATAATCTGAAGCTGACCACAAGGGTACCTGTTGATTTTCCTACACATAGAGAATAGAATATTTTATCAACATTGCGTTGAACAGCAGATGCAGAATATATTCAGCCTATCAGACTGCTTGATGTTTTTATTTACTTCATCTCCTTACAAAGCAGGCATGTCCATGGATGTGTTGTTTTTTCACAAACAAGCATTCTGCCACATCTGATCTGGGCATACACTGTTTGCTAAGAACGTTGGCATAATGTTTTATTGTGCCAATTGAAATCCAAGCACTGCGAGTCTGCGGTCGCAAACGAGTATGTTTTCCAACCTTCAAACATGGCTTTGTAATCATTAGACCTTGAACGAGTTCGATCATTGTCAAATTCCGGCACGTATCATGGTAGTTACAGCCCTTTGTTCTTACTTGTGTTTCGAAAAAAAAAACTGATATTGTACCTTTAACATGACAGCTATGGCCTTTTGTTGCTCTTCTATTTTAAAAACAATAGGTCCATGGGCCACTATGCTCACCAGAGCTCAGGGAGCAATGTCCACTGGTAGCAATGTATTTTAATTAACCATGGAAGCCCTGCGCCCAAAATTTGGACCCAATCAGCCGGATGTGTTATCGTAAGAGAGAGAGAGAGAGAGAGAGAGAGAGAGAGAGAGAGAGAGAGAGAGAGAGAGAGAGAGAGAGAGAGAGAGATGGTTTGCTTTATATATCTTAAACCAAAACACAGCCAATCATCCAAACTGCTATAAGAACTTGGTTGTGGGTGCTTGTTAGAACCACCATAATATGGCGGTTCTAACGAGCACCCTCAACGTTTGTTTGTTTGATTTGAGGTTTAACGTCCCCGTCAACCGTCATATTGGAGACGTTGCTTCCAATTTTGTGGGACTTTTACCCGACATTGAGATGAAATGACATCTCAAGCCCTGTCGCCCAATGAAACAAATAGGGTTTATTGGCATGGACGGTCCGCCTCGCACCGCGGTTCCTGGATAGGCTTAGATCCTCTAAGCGGTTTACCAGTACTAGTGTGCGGGCCGGATTCAGCCATGTGTGGAAGCATCATGCAGCCCATATATTTCTTTAAGCCCCTATGGGCGGGGGCTTACACCCTCAACGTATGTCTGGGCTACAAATAAGAACAATATCACAAAGTCACCATCATAGAGATATGAAACAATGCACAATGTCGCACGGATGTGTTATCGTAAGAGAGAGAGAGAGAGAGAATCCGAGAAACTGTTGTCCACGTGACTATCACTGATGTTATGGATATTAATATACGGATATTAATAGAAAATAGTGACGCTATTTTTATCGATGTAACATGTAGGTGATAGTTTTGCATATGGAAAACACTGTTTACCCAGATCAGACATCACGACATGCAGCATTTGATCAGCCGTATGCTCATGGTTTACATTGTCTGCTTAAAAACCTGGTATTTAAGGTATAAGAGTGTTGTCAGTTTAATGATACATTCTTAAGGGTGTAACGATTTGATGACCCTTTTGATTTCAGTTAGTACAGTCCTGATATCCCATTGTGGAATTGTCTCAAAATCAAAATTCAGGGCTCGAAATAGATGACAGTATGTCTATTTATGTTTGAGTAGATGATAATATTCCTACATAGAATGTGTAATCTACAGTCAATATTATCCCTTTTGATTCCAATGTATGTTACTGCGTACGCCCCCCGCCCATAGGGGCTTGAAAAAATATATGGGCTGCATGATGCTTCCACGCAGAGCTGAATCCGGCCCGCACACTAGTACTGGTAAACCGCTTAGAGGATCTAAGCCTGTCCAGGAACCACGGTACGCGGTCCATGCTAATAAACCCTATTGGTTTCATTGGGCGACAGGGCTTGAGATGTCATTTCATCTCAATGTCGGGTAAAAGTCCCACAAAATTGGCAGCAGCGTCTCCAAAATGACCTTTACAGTGTTGACTGGACGCTAAACCTGAAATCAAACAAGCAAATGTTACTGCGGAATCTCCGTACAATAACAAAGCTTATCCCTCACAACCCTAAAACCCGGTACAGATACTTATGCAAATAGTGCAGTTGCTGATGCGATGGTTCAGGTATTTGATGTTTTCTAGATAGCTAGACGCCCTATTTAGTAGAATTGACGTATCGGACTTCAGGTATAGAGTGCACCCCAGAAACACAAGGTTGAGAGGGTTTGAGGGTAAATAAATCATAGCGACGGCAGCACTGATTGGCCGATTATCTCTGAGTGCAGGCTGGGAAAATTGTCATGAACGGGGACTTGTTCCGTTTCGGTATACCCTTCAGTTCTTGTACCTTATGCAAATAGTGTAAAGTCTGACCAGGCGCCATCCGATGCCGCTCTCTGCGGTGTCTGATCTGGGTCTGCACCGTATGCCAAACCCAACACATGATTCCTACCAGTCCAGATTTTACAGATAACATTCTTACATGTGTGCAAAACTCTGGCCTCATATATAGTAGAACACTTGTTTTTTGGGTTGTTTGATTTGAGGTTTAACGTCATCGTGAACACTGTATAGGTCATTTTGGAGACGCTGCTTCCAATTTTGTGGGTCTTTTACCCGACATTGAGGTATCCCTGCCGACCAATGAAACCAACAGGGTTTATAAGCATGGACGGGCCGACTCGCACCGCTTTGCCTGGGCAGGCTTAGATCCTCTAAGCGGTTTACAAGTACTAGTGTGCGGGTCGGTTTCAACTCTGCGTGGAAGCATCATGCAGCCCATCTATTTCTTCAAGCCCCGATGGGCGGGGGCCATCATAGTAGAACAAATAAAACGGCTATATTTAGGTAGATTGTTTGTCACTCGACCCAAAGTTACAAAGCAGAAACGCTCTTCTGTGCTAATGTCAACGTGACTATCACTGATTTGTCGGAATACCTTGTATTATAGAAAATACAGCCCAACCTGTATTAAGCAAGCACCCAAGGGATGATCAGAATGCGCTTGCTTAGGACAGGTGCTTGCTTAATACAGTTGAATTTTAATGCATTTTCGTATTTTGGGAACCGAGTGTATGCTTGCTTAAGACAGGTTTGCTTGTTAAATAGAGGTGACCACTATACCAGGTTTTACAGTAGCCGCCTTGAGGTCAGAGTGTTGCGTAAGAGGGTTATCTAAGAATCATAGGTTTGACTTGGAAAACATTGTAGACCAAGTTCAGACGCAACAGAAAGCGGCATCTGATCAAGATCGACACTAATTGTTTAAAACGAGAATTTAAGGGTTAAATGAAACAATTTAAATCACAGTCCAGGACTATTTCTCCGACCTTCACTCAGGGACAATCGACCAACCAGAAATCTCAGTGCTTTGATTTTTATACCCAGTTTTGAAAAAAAAAAAAAAAAAAAGCCGGCCTCGGTAGCTCAGTCGGATGCGCGTCTGACTGGTGATCAGGAGGACGCGGGTTCGATACCTGCCGGGGTCAACAACATTCTTTCGTGGGGATTGATCATGGAATCTTTTCTACGGCCTTTCTTTCCTTTCCGCTGATTCAAGAAGGGCAGTTGTCAGTTTCTGTACTGGTCAACCACTTTCGTATAAGCCTGCCAAGAAAAAGTGTGGATAGGTAAACGGACCGACTCCGAAATTACCTAAACCACTGTTGATTGGGCGTTAAACTCCAATACAATCGACAATTTGGCCCCCGCCCATCGGGGCTTGAAGAAATAGATGGGCTGCATGATACTTCCACGCAGAGCTGAACCCGACCCGCACACGAGTACTGGTAAACCGCTTAGAGGATCTATGCCTGTCCCAGCAAAGCGGTGCGAGTCGGTCCGTCCATGCTTATAAACCCTATTGGTTTCATTGGGCGGCAGGGCTTGAGAAGTCATTTCATCTCAGTGACGGGTAAAAGTGCCATTGGAAGCAACGTCTCCAAAATGACCTTTACAGTGTCGACGAGTACGTTATACTTCGAATCAATCAATCAAATCAATCGACAATTGGAAAAAAAAAGGAAGTACATGTATTATGACATTGCGCTGTCCGTCCGACTGCCCGTCCGTCTGTCAATATCTTGTACATGCATGTTTTTCCTTGATGGATTTGGAAATTCCTGGGCTGAAAGTTAACCATAATGAGACAATGTGTCATATGCAAGACCCAGGTCGGTACACCCGAGGTCAAGGTCATAGAGGTGAAAGGTAAAGAAAAGTGTATTTTCTTGTGTCCTGTCAATACCCAGAAGCCTCCGTGGTGCAGTGGTTACGCTACTCGCCTTGTAAACCAGGGGTCGCAGGATCGATCCCGGGCTTCTCCAGACTTTCGGATGAGTCTTTAAACCGAGGTCCCGTCTCCGTATGACCTTAGTTGTTGGTGGGACGTAAAACTCAAACATTCACTCACTCCTGTCAATACCTTTGTTATTCCTGGATGGCTCTGGACATTACTTGGCAGCAATTTTAACCATCATGATCAGGAGCGCTGTAAAGTATCGGACTCGGGATCGAGAGGTACCGGGTTCGATCCCCACATGCGGCAAGTGTTGTTTCCTTGAGAAAGAGACTTTATCCGCATTGCGTAGTACTGATTTCTACCCAGGTGAGGGCCACATGGAAGATTAGTACTTGTTTACTCTATAAATAAGGACGATTATTATTATTATTATTATTATTATTATTATTATTATTATTATTAGACATTTTGTCGCTCGCAAGACCCAGGTCGGTACCTCATTGGTCACGGTCACAGTGGTCAAAAAGAGTCATTTTTCGTGTTCATTCAATAGCTTTTTTTATTCCCGAATGGATTTTAAAATCAATTGGCAGAAATGTTAACCATCATGAGACGATGTTTCGCGCACAAGACTCAGTCAGTACCTCGATGATCAAGGTCATACGTAGAGGTCAAAGGTTAAAAAGGGGGTATTTTTCGTGTCCGGTTAATAACTTTGTTATTCCTGAATGAATTTTGAAATTACTTGGCAGGAATGTTAACTATCATGAGACGATGTGTTGCTCACAAGCCTCGGATCGGTACCTACAATGTCAACATCCATCACGTGAACACCACCCCCACCCCGATAAACCCCAAATTTTTGAAGAGGAAATTCGGATTTAAGGGGGTATACACTATTTGTCTTATTTCTGCTGTTCGGTTTGAGATTAAACGCCCCTGCAAACATTATTTTGGTTAATTTACAGGCGTTTCTTCCAAATTCCGGCGCGTATCACGGTAGTATGCTGCAAACATAGGTTGTGGGTGCTCGCTAGAACCGCTTCGTTGAGGCGGTTAATTAGGTGGTTCTAACGAGTACCCACAACCTATGTCTTAGAGCAGAAATAAGAAAAATAATGTATACCCGTAAACCCCAGTTTTCTCTATATATAGTGGGGATTAGGTGGGTGTTCATTTCACGGACTTGTTCGCGTGATGTGATGCTTCCACGCAGAGCTGAAACCAGCCCGCACACGAGTACTGGTAAACCGCTTAGAGGATCTAAGCCTGGCTAGGCAACGCGGTGCGAGTCGGCCCGCCCATGCTTATAAACCCTGTTGGTTTTATTGGGCGGCAGGGCTTGAGGTGTCATTTCATCTCAATGTCGGGTAAAAGTCCCAAAAAATTGGAAGCAAAGTCTCCAAAATGACCTTTACAGTGTTGACAGGGACGTTAAACTTTAAAATCAAACAAACAAATGAAACATCGAATCGATGTTAGTTCGACGTTGTGTGCCTACTAGGTGAAAAAAAAGTATACACAAGGGTCAAAGATTGGTTGTAAAGTGATGAAAAATGTTGATATTACAAGAACAAAACTATATCAAATGTTGTCATTTTAATCTATCAGTCGAAACAATACTGACTATTCCATTATTTAATCTTTTAACCTACAATTTTCATTGTCTTCACTTGACTTCGGGAAAGGAATGAAGGTCACCCTGCACATGTGGCTCGTATTGTCACTTCAGCATTTTCTGCAGACCTATCTTTTGAAACCATTGTTAAAGCATTTTACACATCAAATCTGCACAATTTCATTATCACTTCAGGAATGGATTTTAATATGTAATAAATGCAGTTAACCTCGATGTTACCCCATGTCAGATCTGAAGCTGGCAGATTTTTTTCTTATCAGCTATAACCGGAGTGGGCCTATTTAGTCCTACGCAGGATTGATTGACAGGTCTTCGTATAGGTTAGAAGTTATTAAGAGATTTCTTCACAAGTAAGAATCTGCGAAGCGTAGCGTAGCAGATTCTTACTGTGAAGAAATCTCTTAATTACTTCTAACTGGCTTAGACTGCTGTCAGTTTTCTTGAATTATGTCCACTGATGGTCTCTTGAGATTACATTAATTTTGCTCAAAACTTTATTGTTCTCTCATCCATTCACTTAGTTGCTCTTCACTGAGAAGTTACCATAAGAAGGTGTCTTTTTTCATTTTTTTTAATTTAAACTTGAAAAAAATATGTTAGATGGGAGACTCAATCTGGATGTCAATATTTTGAAATACCATCAGCAACACAATTGTTTTCTATTCCTGCGAAGAACAGTAAACGGGTGTTCGTCATGTCAGGTATGAAATTTATTTTATTTTGTATTTTTGACTGAGTCTCACTCACAAGCTCTGGTCTGGAACATTAATTTGCTTTGTATGATAATTTTTTTTGTTAAAACAAGAAAAAAGTGTTGCAATTCTGACAAACTGTAGCCTCCCTTGGAAGTGTACCCTAATCCCAATTTGTACTGGAAACCCCTGAACGGCAAACAGTGCAGGCCCAGATCAGACGTCACAGAACACGGCCTCTGATCAGGGCCTACATTGTTTGAAAAAAGTTCATCCAACTTGCTAATTTTGAAGAAAACACAACCTGACAACCTTAATTTTTAAAATGAACCTGTGCTATATATCAGTCGGATGATTCCATTTGGTACAAAAGGGTCAAATAAGTAAACCTATTTTTTATTTATTGTGTCAACTTTGGAATTGATTCAACTTTGGATATGCATCTTTTGAACTGTCAGTCAATCTATTTCTGCTAATTTCTTTTTTTATATTCCAGAAAACAGGAAGACCAGATATAATTCAATGTACATTGAAATCACCCAGCTTGATTTCTCTGTCAGGTACAGGGTGAAGTTTTATTGCTTTTCAGTCACTAAGGAGCAGCTGGGCTGATTTATGTGTTAAGAATTCTTCTTAATGGCTAAGAACCTTTCTTAATCATTAAGAAGGTCTCTTCACAATATAGTCAGCAGCAGAAGCGACTTCTGATTGGCTGAAAGAGAAGAAACGTCACAAATCGCAGTCTAAAAGCCAATAGTTCCATCGATTTTTGGCGATTGCTAACCGCCGTAACCTTAGACAAGCTCACCTAACAATAGAATGTCGACAACAACTTGACGGGGCGTGACTAAGCTGCGCATACAAAGAACGGGCTAGAGGTTGCTTCCAGCTTTATTAGTAGGCATACATTGTAGCCTAGCTGACTCTGGAATTCATTACGCAAACATGCATGTACAAATACCATCTAAAAACGAAAATTTTCAAAAAAAAAAAAAAAAAAAATTGTGATATTTTCCTTATTTCTGCTCAATAAATAGATTGTGGGTACAAGTTAGAACCGCCGCAATGAGGCGGTTCTACACGTAAGAACCACCGCAATGAGGCGGTTCTAACGATTACCCACAATCTATAATTCAGAGCAGAAATAAGAAAAATAAGGCTTACCTCTGTAAACCTCAGTTTTACTATATAAAAGTGGGGTTCATGGGGGTCAGAATTATACAGGCGTGTTTTCGTGAAGGAATGTTGAATCAGAATGAACCAAGAATCTTTGGGTGTTCCTTGTCTACATGTAGACTATTAGCATATTGTTGTGAAATTCTTGTCGGACATGCATAGTATTTCGCATTTAAAATAATATACAAAATATGTACGTTTCAGCAAAATCTTGACCTAAACGTACAATATCCCCAGCACTATGCATTTATGCATGTATAGTTACTTTCTGTGATCCATATAAACAATACGTATGCGAATAGCTGCACAACGTGAAACTGACAGGCTAGTTTTTCTTTTCTATTCTGTCATGAATACACATATCAACACGAACCGAATTCGTTGTGACATCTTAGTTATACGAACTACGTATTATTTCCGTATTTTTCACAAACAAGCACTTCAATAGTCACACGTTTTGTTGCTTCAGCTTTATCAAACCACCAGCGTATTTTTTCCGTATTTTTCAAATGTATATAAACCAATATGCATGCGTTTTTTGCGCAAGGTTTGCCGCACAAGCTGCGTACTTTTTCTGTATTTTTAAAAAATACGTCCTTCAATACATACACATTTTGCTGCGTATCATTTGTTGCACCAGCTGCTTATTTCTTCTGTATTTTTCAAAAATACGTTCTCCAATACGCACACGCTTTGTTGCGTAAACTTTGTCACACCAGTTGCTTATTATTTCCGTATTTGCGCACAAGACGGACGTAAATACGTACTGTATTGCCAGTGTATCAGTATGTATTGGTGTAAATTCGCATTGCGTATTTGTCCTTATTTTGTTCATTTTTCACTGTGACTACAGCACAATAAACTAAAGGTCGACACTTTGTGAAGGGGAAATTAATATTCTTGAAGGGCATAAAATTGAGATCTTGTAACCTTCTAGCTAACATATAGTACTGCAGCACAACAAAATAAAGGTCGACACTTTGGGAGAGGAAATTAATATTCTGTATTCATGCATCCTTCTGCAAACATACAGCACTGGAGCGCAATAAATGAAGATAAACAACTTGTGCAGGGGGAATTGGCATTCTTGAAGGGCAAAGAACTAAAACCATGTACCCTTCTAGATAACATACAGTACTGCAGTACAATAATATACATGTCGACACTTTGTACAGGGGAAATTAATATTGTTGAAGGGCATAGAACTGAAATAATGTAGCCTTCTGGCTAACATACATTACTGCAGCACAAGAAATAAAGGTCGGCACTTTGTACAGGAAAATTAATATTCTTGGAGGGCAAAGTACTGAAATTATGTTACCTTCTGGCTAACACACAGCACTGCAGCACAATACAATAAAGGTCGATACTTTGTGCAGGGGATATTGATATTCTTGAAGAGCATAGAACTGAAATAATGTAACCTTCTGGCAAACATACAGCACAATAAAATAAAGGTCGTCACTTTGTGCAGGGAAATTAATATTCTTAAAGGGCGTAGAACTGTATTCATGCAGCCTTCCAACTAACACACATCACTACAGCACAATAAAATAAAAGTCTACACTTTGTGAAGGGGACATAATATTCTTGAAGGGCGTAGAATTGAAATCTTGTAGCCTTCTAGTTAACATACAGTACTGCAGCTTAATAAAATAAAGATCGACACTATGTGAAGGGGAAATTGATATTCTTGAAGGGCGTAGAACTGTATTTATGCAGCCTTCCGGAAAACATACAGCACTGCAGCGCAATAAAATATAGGTAAACACTTTGTACAGGGGGAATTAACATTCTTGAAGGGCAAAGAACTGAAATTGTGTACCCTTCTAGTTAGCATACAGTACTGCAGTACAATAAAATACAAGTCGACACTTTGTGCAGTGGAAATTAATATTCTTGGAGGGCATAGAAATGAAATCATGTAGTCTTCTAGCTAACATACATTACTGCAGCAAAATAAAATAAAGGTCAACACTTTGTACAGGGGAAATTAATATTCTTGAAGGGCATAGAACTTAAATCATGTAGCCTTCTGGCTAACATACTGCACTGCAGCACAATAAAATAAAGTCCGATAATTTGTGCAGGGGGATTAATATCCTTGAAAGGCATAGAACTGAAATAATGTAGCCTTCTAGCTAACATACAGCTCTGCAGTACAATATAACATAAATGCCGACACTTTGTGCTGGGGAAATTAATATACTTGAAAGGCATAGAACCGAATCATGTGGCCTTCCAGCTAACCCATAGTGCTGCAGAACAATAAAAAATGTGTCGACACTTTGTGCAGAGAAAATAAATACTCTTGAGGGCATAGAACTGGAATCTTGTAGCCGGCTAGCTAACATACAGTAATGAGCATAGTAAAATAAAGGTGTTCATTTTGTGCAGGTGAAATTAATATTCTTGAAGGACATAGAACTGAAATATGTAGTCTTCTGTCTAACATACACCATTGCAGCACAATAAAATAAAGGCCGATATTTTGCCCAGGGGAAATGAATATTCTTGAAGGGCATAGAACTGAAACTATGTAGTTTTCTAGCTAACATTCAGTACTGCTGCACAACAAAATAAAGATCGACACTTTTTACAGGACAATTAATATTCTTGGAGGGAATAGAACTGAAATAAGGTAACCTTCTGGCAAACATACAGCACTGCAGCACAATAAAATATAGGTCGACACTTTGTGAAGGGGAAATTAATATTCTTGAAGGGGTAGAACTGTATTTATGCAGCCTTCCGGCAAACATACAGCACTGCAGCGCAATAAAATAAAGGTAAACACTTTGTACAGGGGGATTAACATTCTTTAAGTGCAAAGAACTGAAATCATGTACCCTTCTAGTTAACATACAGTACTGCAGAAAAATAAACCAAAAGTCAACACTTTGTGCATAGAACTTAAATCATGTAGCCTTCTGGCTAACATACTGCACTGCAGCACAATAAAATAAAGGTCGATTTTTGTGCAGTGGGGATTAATATCCTTGAAGGGCATAGAACTTAAATAATGTAGCCTTCTAGCTAACATACAGTTCTACAGTACAATAAAATACAAGTCGACACTTTGTGCAGGGGAAATTGACATTCTTGAAGGGCATAGAACTGAAATCATGTAGCCTTTTGTCTAGCATACAGCAATGCAGCACCATACAATAAAGGTCGACACTTTGTGCAGGGGTTTTAATATTCGTGGAGGGCATAGAACTGATATAATGTAGCCTGCTGGCGAACATACAGCACTGCAGCACAAAAAAAATAAATGTCGACAATTTATGCAGGGGAAATTAATATTCTGAAGGGCGTAGAACTGGATTCATGTAGCCGTCCAGCTAACACACAGCACTACAGCACAATAAACTAAAGGTCGACACGTTGTGAAGGGGAAATTAATATTCTTGAAGGGCATAAAACTGAGATCTTGTAACCTTCTAGCTAACTTACAGTACTGCAGCACAACAAAATAAAAGTCGACACTTTGGGAGAGGAAATTAATATTGTGTATTCATGCATCCTTCTGCAAACATACAGCATTGCAGCGCAATAAATGAAGGTAAACAATTTGTGCAGGGGGAATTGACATTCTTGAAGGGCAAAGAACTAAAATCATGTACCCTTCTAGATAACATACAGTACTGCAGTACAATAATATACATGTCGACACTTTGTACAGGGGACATTAATATTGTTGAAGGGCATATAACTGAAATCATGTAGCCTTCTGGCTAACATACATAACTGCAGCACAAAAAATAAAGGTCGGCACTTTGTACAGGAAAATTAATATTCTTGGAGGGCAAAGTACTGAAATTATGTTACTTTCTGGCTAACACACAGCACTGCAGCACTGCAGCACAATACAATAAAGGTCGATACTTTGTGCAGGGGATACTGATAATAATGTAACCTTCTGGCAAACATACAGCACAATAAAATAAAGGTCGTCACTTTGTGCAGGGGAAATTAATATTCTTAAAAGGCGTAGAACTGTATTCATGCAGCCTTCCAGCTAACACATATCACTACAGCACTATAAAATAAAAGTCTACACTTGTGAAGGGGACATAATATTCTTGAAGGGCGTAGAACTGAAATCTTGTAGCCTTCTAGTTAACATACAGTACTGCAGCTTAATAAAATAAAAATCGACACTTTGTGAAGGGGAAATTGATATTCTTGAAGGGCGTAGAACTGTATTTATGCAGCCTTCCGGCAAACATACAGCACTGCAGCGCAATAAAATAAAGGTAAACACTTTGTACAGGGGGAATTAACATTCTTGAAGGACAATGAACTGACATCATGTACCCTTCTAGATAGCATACAGTACTGCAGTAAAATAAAAAACCAGTCGACAATTTGTGTAGTGGAATTAATATTCTTGGAGGGCATAGAAATGAAATCATGTAGTCTTCTAGCTAACATACATTACTGCAGCAAAATAAAATAAAGGTCAACACTTTGTACAGGGGAAATTAATATTCTTGAAGGGCATAGAACTTAAATCATGTAGCCTTCTGGCTAACATACTGCACTGCAGCACAATAAAATAAAGTCCGACAATTTGTGCAGGGGGGATTAATATCCTTGAAGGGCATAGCACTGAAATAATGTAGCCTTCTAGCTAACATACAGCTCTACAGTACAATAAAACATAAATGTCGACACTTTGTGCTGGGGAAATTAATATACTTGAAAGGCATAGAACCGAATCATGTGGCCTTCTAGCTAACGCATAGTGCTGCAGAACAACAAAAAATGTGTCGACACTTTGTGCAGAGAAAATTAATACTCTTGAGGGCATAGAACTGAAATCTTGTAGCCGGCTAGCTAACATAGAGTAATGAGCATAGTAAAATAAAGGTGTTTATTTTGTGCAGGTGAAATTAATATTCTTGAAGGACATAGAACTGAAATAATGTAGTCTTCTGGCTAACATACACCATTGCAGCACAATAAAATAAAGGTCGATATTTTGCGCAGGGGAAATGAATATTCTTGAAGGGCATAGAACTGAAATCTTGTAGTTTTCTAGCTAACATTCAGTACTGCTGCACAACAAACTAAAGATCGACACTTTGTACAGGACAATTAATATTCTTGGAGGGAATAGAACTGAAATAAGGTAACCTTCTGGCAAACATACAGCACTGCAGCACAATAAAATAAAGGTCGACACTTTGTGAAGGGGAAATTAATATTCTTGAAGGGCGTAGAACTGTATTTATGCAGCCTTCCGGCAAACATACAGCACTGCAGCGCAATAAAATAAAGGTTAACACTTTGTGCAGGGGGTATTAATATTCTTGAAGGGCATAGAACTGAAATCATGTACCATTCTAGTTAACATACAGTACTGCAGAAAAAAATAATAGTCGACACTTTGTGCAGGGGAAATTAATATTCTTGGAGGGCATAGAACTGAAATCCTGTAGCCTTCTAGCTAACACACATTACTGCAGCACAATAAAAATAAAGGTCGACACTTTGTACAGAGGAAATTGATATTCATGAAGGGCATAGAACTTAAATCATGTAGCCTTCTGGCTAACATACTGCACTGCAGCACAATAAAATAAAGTTCGATTTTTGTGCAGTGGGGATTAATATCCTTGAAGGGCATAGAACTTAAATAATGTAGCCTTCTAGCTAACATACAGTTCTACAGTACAATAAAATACAAGTCGACACTTTGTGCAGGGGAAATTAATATTCTTGAAGGGCATAGAACTGAAATCATGTAGCCTTTTGGCTAGCATACAGCAATGCAGCACCATGCAATAAAGGTCGACACTTTGTGCAGGGGTTTTAATATTCGTGGAGGGCATAAAACTGAAATAATGAACTGAACTCATGTAGCCTTCTAGCTAACATACATTACTGCAGCACAATAAAATAAAGATCGACACTTTGTACAGGAAAATTAATTTTCTTGGAGGGCAAAGAACTGAAATTATGCAGCCCTCTGGCTAACATACAGCACTGCAGCACAATACACAATAAAGGTCGACAATTTGTGAAGGGAAATTAATATTCTTGAAGGGCATAGAACTGTATTCATGCAGCCTTCTGGCAAACATACAGCACTGCAGCGCAATAAAATAAAGGTTAACACTTTGTGCAGGGGGTATTAATATTCTTGAAGGGCATAGAACTGAAATAATGTAGACTTCTGGCAAAATCGACTCTTTGAGAAGGGGAAATTATTATACTTGAAGGGCGTAGAACTGTATTCATGCAGCTTTCTGGCAACATACAACACTGCAGCAATATAAAATAAAGGTCGACATTTTGCGCAGGGGGAATTAATATTCTTGAAGGGCATACAACTGAAATCCTGTAGCTTTCTACCTAACAGAGTACTGCAGCACAATAAACGAAAGGTTAATAATTTGTGCAGGGTAAATAAATATCCTTGAAGGGCATAAAACTGAAATCGTGTAGCCTTCTGGCTACCATTCAGTACTGCTGCACAATAAAAGCAAGGTCGACACTTTGTGCATGGGAAATAAATATCATTGAAGGACATAGAACTGAAATCATGTAGCCTTCTAACTAACACAGCACTGCAGCACAACAAAATAACGGTCGACACTTTGTGCAGGGCTAATTAATATTCTTGAAGGGCATACAACTGAAATTGTGTAGCCTTCTAGCTAACATACAGTACTGCAGCACAATAAACTAAAGGTCGACACTTTGTGAAAGGGAAATTAATATTCTTGAAGGGCGTAGAACTGTACTTATGCAGCCTTCCGGAAAACATACAGCACAGCAGCGCAATAAAATAAAGGTACACACTTTGTACAGGGGGGATTAACATTCTTGAAGGGCAAAGAACTGAAATCATGTACCCTTCTAGTTAACTTACAGTACCGCAGTGCAATAAAATACAAGTCGACACTTTGTGCAGGAGAAATTAATATTCTTGGAGGGCATAGAACTGAAATCATGTAGTCTTCTAGCTAACATACATTACTGCAGCACAATAAAATAAAGGTCCACACTTTGTACAGGGGAAATTAATATTCTTGAAGGGCATAGAACTTAAATCATGTAGCCGTTTAGCTAACATACTGCACTGCAGCACAATAGAATAAAGTCCGACAATTTGTGCAGGGGGGATTAATATCCTTGAAAGGCATAGAACTGAAATAATGTAGCCTTCTAGCTAACATATAGTTCTACAGTACAATATAAAATAAATGTCGACACTTTGTGCTGGGGAAATAAATATTCTTGAAGGGCAAAGAACCGGAATCATGTAGCCTTCTAGCTAACACACAGTGCAGCAGAACAACAAAAAATGTGTCGACACTTTGTGCAGAGAAAATTAATACCCTTGAGGGCATACACTGAAATCTTGTAGCCGGCTAGCTAACATACAGTTCTGAGCACAGTAAAGTAAAGGTGTTCATTTTGTGCAGGTGAAATTAATATTCTTGAAGGACATAGAACTGAAATAATGTATTCTTCTGGCTAAAATACAGCACTGCAGCACAATAAAATAAAGGTCGATATTTTGCCCAGGGAAAATGAATATTCATGAAGGGCATAGAACTGAAATCATGTAGCTTTCTAGCTTACATTCAGTATAGCTGCACAATTAAATAAAGGTCGACACTGTGCACAGGAAAATTAATATTCTTGAAGGGCACAGAACTGAAATAATGTAACCTGGCAAACATACAGCCCTGCAGCACAATAAAATAAAGGTCGACATTTTGTGCAAGGGAAATTAATATTCTTGAAGGCGTAGAACTGAATTCATGTAGCCTTATGAGCGCAATAAAAGAAAGGTCGATAATTTGTGCAGGGGAAACAAATATTATTGAAGGGCATAAAACTGAAAAATTGTAGCCTTCTTGCTAAAATACTGTACTGCAACACAATAATTAGAAGGTCAACACTTGTGCAATTAATATTCTTGAAGGGCGTAGGACTGTACTAATGTAGCCTTCCAGCTAACGCACAACACAATAAAATAAAAGTCGACACTTTGTGAAGGGGAAATAAATATTCTTGAAGGGCATAGAACTGAAATCTTGTAGCATTCTAGCTTACATACAGTATATTTACATGCAGCCTTCTAGCAAACATACAGCACTGCAGCGCAATAAAATAACGGTAAATACTTTGGGCAGGGGGAATTAACATTCTTGAAGGCCAAAGAACTGAAATGATGTACCCTTTAAGCTAACATACAGTACTGCAGTACAATAAAATAAAGGTCGACACTTTGGGAAGGGGAAAATTAAATGCTTGAAGGGCGTAGAACTGTATCCATGCAGCCTTCTGGCAAACATACAGCACTGCAGCGCAATAAAATAAAAATGAAGGTAAACACTTTGTGCAGGGGGAATTGACATTCTTGAAGGGAAACTGAAATCATGTACCCTTCAAGCTCACATAATTGCAGTACAATTATATACATGTCGACACTTTGTGCAGGGGAAATAAATATTCTTGAAGGGCATAGAACTGAAATAATGTAGTTTTCTGGCAAACATATAGCACTGCAGCACAAAAAAATAAAGGTCGACACTCTGTGCAGGGGAAATGAATATTCTTGAAGGGCGTAGAACTGTATTCATGTTTCCTGCCAGCTACACACGGCATTACAGCATAACAAAATAAGAGTCGACACTTTGTGAAGGGGAAATTAATATTTTAATGGGCATAGAACTGAAATATTGTAGTCTTCTAGCTAACATACAGTACTGCAGCACAATAAAATAAATGTCGAGACTTCGTGCAGGGAAAATGAAGTTTGTGTATTCATGCAGCCTTCTGCAAACATACAGTATTGCAGCGCAATAAAATAAAGTTAAACACTTTGTGCAGGGTAATTGTCATTCTTGAAAGGCGTAGAACTGAAATCATGTACCCTTCTAGCTAACATACAGTACTGCAGTACAATAATATATATGTCGACACTTTGTGCAGGGGAAATTAATATTCTTGAAGGGCATAGAACTGAAATCATGTAGCCTTCTAGCTAACATACATTACTGCAGAACAATAAAATAAAAGACGACACTTTGTGAAGGGGAAATTAATATTCTTGAAGGGCATAGAACTGCAATCTTGTAGCCTTCTAGCTTACATACAGTATATTTACATGCAGCCTTCTGGCTAACATACAGTACTGCAGTACAATAATATATATGTCGACACTTTGTACCGGGAGAATTAACATTCTTGAAGGCAAAAAGAACTGAAATGATGTACTCTTCTAGCTAACATACAGTACTGCAGTACAATAAAATACATGTCGACACTTTGTACAGGGGAAATTAATATTCTTGAAGGGCACAGAACTGAAATCATGTAGCCTTCTAGCTAACATACTTTACTGCAGCACAATAAAATAAAGGTCGACACTTTGTACAGGAAAATTAATATTCTTTAAGGGTATAGAAGTAAACTTATGTATCCTTCTGGCTAAAATACACCACTGTAATGAAATAAAGGTCGACACTTTGTGCAGGGGGGTATTAATATTCTTGAAGGGTATAGAACTGAAATAATGTAGCCGTCTGGCAAACATACAGCACAATAAAATAAAGGTCGACACTTTGTGCAGGGGAAATTAAAATTATTGGAGGGCGTAGATCTGAACTGAATTCATGTGGCCTTCCAGCTTACACACAGCACTTCAGCACAATTAAATAAAGGTCGACACTTTGTGAAGTGGAAATAAATATTCTTACAGGGTATAGAACTGAAATCTTGTAGCCCTCAAAAAGTACTGCAGCACAATAAAATAAAGGTCGACACTTTGGGAAGGGGAAAATTATATGCTTGAAGGCAAATGTACAGCACTGCAGCGCAATAAAATAAAGGTAAATACTTTGTGCAGGGGGAATTAACATTCTTGAAGGCCAGAGAACTGAAATGATGTACCCTTCAAGCTAACAAACAGTACTGCAGTACAATAAAATAAAGGTCGACACTTTGGGTAGGGGAAAATTATATGCTTGAAGGGCGTAGAACTGTATCCATGCAGCCTTCTGGCAAACATACAGCACTGCAGCGCAATAAAATAAAGGTAAACACTTTGTGCAGGGGTAATTGACATTCTTGAAGGGCAAAGAACTGAAATCTTATACCCTTCAAGCTAACATACAGCACTGCGGCACAAAAACTTAAAGGCCGACACTTTGTGCAGGGGAAATGAATATTCTTGAAGGGCGTAGAACTGTATTCATGTTTCCTTCCAGCTACACATGGCATTACAGCATAATAAAATAAGAGTCGACACTTTGTGGAGGGGAAATTAATATTCTTGAAGGGGCATTGTGCAGGGGCAATTGACATTCTTGAAAGGCGTAGAACTGAAATCATGTACCCTTCTAGCTAGCATACTGTACTGCAGTACAATAACATATATGTCGAAACTTTAGCCAGGGGAAATTAATATTCTTGAAGGGCATAGAACTGAAATCATGTAGCCTTCTAGCTAACATACATTACTGCAGCACAATTAAATATAGATCGACACTTTGAGCAGGGGATATTAATATTCTTGAAGGGCACAGACTGAAATCATGTAGCCGTCTAGCTAACATACAGTACTGCCACACAATATAAAATCATGTACCCTTCTAGCTTCCATACAGTACTGCAGCACAATAAAATACCTGTCGACACTTTTTGCAGGGGAAATTAATATACCTGGAGGGCAAAGAACTAAAACCATGTACCATTCTGGCTAATATCCAGTCCTGCAGCACAATGCAATAAAGGTCGACACTTTGTGCAGGGGGTATTGATATTCTTGAAGGGCATATAACTGAAATAATGTAACCTTCTGGCAAACATACAGCAGTGCAGCACAATAAAATAAAGGTCGACACTTCGTGCAGGGGAAATTAATATTCTTGAAGGGCGTATATCTGTTTTTCATGTAGCCTTTCAGCTAAACGCAAAGCACTACAGCACAATAAAATAAAGGTCGACACTTTGTGAAGGGGAAATTAATGTTCTAAAAAGGCATATAACTGAAATCTTGTAGCCTTCTAGCTAACATACAGTACTGCAGCACAATAGAATAAAGGTCGACACTTATTGAAAGGGGAATAAGTATTCTTAGAGGGCAAAGAACTGAAATCATGTAGTCTTTTGGCTACCATACAGCTCTGCAGCACCATACAATAAAGGTCATCACTATGTGCAGGGGGTATTACTATTCTTGAAGGGCATAGAACTGAAATAATGAACTGAAATCATGTAGCCTTCTAGCTAACATACATTACCTGCAGCACAAAAAATAAAGGTCGACACATTGTACAGGAAAATTGATATTCTCGGAGAGCAAAGAACCGAAATCATGTAGCCATGTGGCTAACATACAACACTGCAGCACAATAAAATAAAGGTAGACACTTTGTGCAGGGGGTATAATATTCTTGAAGGGCATAGAACTGAAATAATGTAGACCTCTGACAAAATCATGTACCCTTCAGGCTAAAAGACAGCACTGCAGCACAATAAAATAAAGGTCAACACTTTGTGCAACCGCAATTAACATTCTTGAAGGGCAAAGAATTGAAATCATGTAGCCTTCTAGTTAACATACAGGCCTGCAGTACAATAAAATACATGTCGACATCTGTGCAGGGTAAATTAATATTCTTGATTGGCATAGAACTGAAATCATGTAGCCTTCTAGCTGCAGCACAATAAAAAAGGTCGACACTTTGTGCAGGGACAATTAATATTCTTGAAGGGCATAGAACTGAAATAATGTAGCTTTCTAGCTAACAGACAGTGCTGCAGCACAATAAAAAAGGTCGACTTTTTGTGCAGTGAAAAGTAATACTCTTGAGGGCATAGAACTGAAATCTTGTAGCCTGCTAGCTATCATGCAGTACTGAGCACAGTAAAATAAAGGTGTTCATTTTGTGAATGTGAAATTTATATTCTTGAAGGGCATGTAACTGAAATAATGTAGCCTTCTGGCTAACATTCAGGACTGCTGCACAATAAAATAAAGGTCGACACTTTGTGCATGGAAAATTAATATTATTGAAGGGCATAGAACTGAAATCATGAAGCCTTCTAGCTAACACAGCACTGCAGCACAATAAAATGAAGGTCGAAACTTTGTGCAGGGCTAGTAAATATTCTTAAAACGGAAATCGTATAGCCTTCTAGCTAGCATACATTACTGCAGCACAATAAATTGAAGGTCGACACTTTGTGCAGGTGAAATTAATAATCTTGAAGGGCGTAGAACTAAAAAAAGTCATGTAGCCTTCTGGCTAACATACAGCACTGCAGCACAACAAAATAAAGGTCGACATTTTGTGCAGGGGAAATTAAAATTCTTGAAGAGCATATAACTGTATTCATGTGGCCTTCAAGCTAACACGCAGCACAACAGCACAAAATAAAGGTCGACACATGGTGAAGGGGAAATAAATATTTTTGAAGGGCATAGAACTGAAATCTTGTAGCCTTCTAGCTAACATACAGTACTGCAGCACAATAAAAAACGTCGAGACTTTGGGAAGGGGACAATAATATTCTTGAAGGGCGTAGAGCTGTATTCATGCAACCTACTGGCAAACATACAGCACTCTAGCTCAATGAAATGAAGGTAAAACTCTTTGTGCACTGGGTATTGACATTCTTGAAGGGCAAAGAATTGACATCATGTACCCTTCAATCTAACATACAGTACTGCAGTACAAAAATATACATGTCGACACTTTGAGCAGGGGAAATTAATATTCTTACAGGGCATAGAACTGAAAACATGTAGCCTTCTAGCTAACATACATTACTGCAGCACAATTAAATAAAGGTCGACCCTTTGTACAGGAAAACTAATATTATTGGAGGGCATAGAACTGAAATCATGTAGCCCTCTGGCTAACATACAGTACTGCAGCACAATAAATTGAAGGTCGACACTTTGTGCAGGGGAAATTAATATTCTTGAAGGGCGTAAAACTGCATTCATGTAGCCTTCCAGCTAATAAAATACATTCAGTACTGCTGCGCAATAAAATAAAGGCCGACACTTTGTGAAGGGGAAATAATAGTCTTGAAGGGCATAGAACTGAATTCATGTAGCCTTCTAGCTAACACACAGCACTGCTGCACAATAAAATGAAGGTCGACACTTTGTGAAGGGATACTTAATATTCTTGAAGGGCGTCAAACTGTATTCATGCTGCCTTCTGGCAAACACACAGCACTGCAGCGCAATAAAATAAAGGTAAACACTTTGTGCAGGGGGAGTTAACATTCTTAGGCAAAAAGAACTGAAATCATGTACCCTTCTAGCTAACATACAGCACTGCAGCACAATACAATACAGGTCGACACTTTGTGCAGAGGGTATTGGTATTCTTGAAGGGTGTAGAACTGAAATAATGTAGCCTTCTGGCAAACATACAGCACTGGAGCACAATAAAATAAACGACATTGACATTCTTGAAGGACAAAGAACTGAAACCATGTACCCTTCAAGCTACCATACAGTACTGCAATACAATAAAATACCTATCGACATTTTGTGCTGGGGAAATTAATATTCTTGAAGGGCAAAGAACTGAAATCATGTAGCCTTCTAGCTAAATACATTACTGCAGACCAATAAAATAAAAGTCGACACTTTGTGCAGGGGAAAATAATTTTCTTGAAGTGCATAGAACTGAAATCATGTAGCCTTCTAGCTAACATACTATACTGTACTGCAGCACAATAAAATTAAGTGCAGTGAAAATTGATACTCTTGAGGGGCCTGGAACTGAAATCTTGTAGCCGGCTAGCTAACATACTAAGCACAATAAAATTAAGCTCGACACATTGTGCGTTAAAAATTAATACTCTTGAAGGGCATAGCACTGAAATAATGTAGCCTTCTGGCTAACATACAGCACTGCAGCACAATAAAATAAATGTCGAGACTTCGTGCAGGGAAAATTAATATTCTTGAAGGGAATAGAACTGAAATTATGCAGCCTTCTAGCTAACATACAGTAATGTAGCACATTTAAATAATGGTTGAGACTTGTAGCAGGGTTAATTAAAATTCTTGTATGACATATTGCTGAAATCATGTAGCCTTCTAGCCAACATACAGTACTGCAGCACAATTAAATAAAAGTAGACACTTTGTGTAGGGGAAATTAATATTCTTGAATGGTGAAGAAATGAAGTCATGCAGCCTTCTGCCTAGCATACAGTACTGCAGCATAATAAAATAAAGGTCAACATTTGTGCAGGGGGGGGTCAATATTCTTGAAGGGAACAGAAATGAAACTATGTAGCCTTCTAGCTAACATACAGTGTACTGCAGAACATTAAAATAATGGTTGAGACTTCTAGCAGGGGTAATTAATATTCTTGATGATATATTACCGAAATCATGTAGCCTTCTAGCCAACATACAGTACTGCAGCACAATATAATAAATGTCGACACTTTGTGCAGGGAAAATTAATATTCTTGAAGGGCAGAGAACTAAAATCATGTAGCCTACTAGTAGTGCTGCAGCACAATGAAATAAAGGTCGACACTTTGTGTAGGGGAAATTAATTGTCTTGACGGGCGTAGGACTATTTTCATGTAGCCTTCAAGCTAACATACAGAACTACAGCACAATAAAATAAAGTTCGACACTTTGTGCAAGGGGAATTAATATTCTTGAAGGGCATAGAACTGAAATACTGTAGCCTTCTGGCAACATACAGTACTGCAGGACAATACGATAAAGGCAGACACCTTGTGACGGGGAAAATTAAGGGCATAGAACTGAAATTACGTGGCCTTCTAGCTGACATACACTACAGCAGTACAATGAAATAAAGGTCGACATTTTGTACAGGGGAAATTAATATTCTTGAAGGGCATAGAACTAACATCATGTGGCCTTCTAGTTAACATACAGTACTGCAGCACAATGAAATAAAAGTCGACACTTTGTGCAGGGGAAAATGATATACTATCTTACATACAGTGCTGAGCACTATAAAATAAAGGTAGGACATTTTGTGCAGGGGAAACTTATATTCTTGAAGGGCATAGAACTGAAAATATGTAGCCTTCTGGCTGACATACAGCACTACAGCACAATCAAACAAGGCAACGCAAGCGTAGCATCCCCTTCATTAACATGAAAATCCAATCTGAATAGGTTAGACAAATTAGACATAATAGATTACCTTTGACTTCGCCCCTGCTAATCGGGGCTTGAAGAAGTATGGGCAAGATGCTTCAATGCAGAACTGAATCAGACCGCACATGAGTACTGGTTATCCACTTATAGGATCTTATCCTGCCCAGGTTAAGCGGTACGAGTTGAACCGTCCATGATTATAAACCCAATTGGTTTTATTGGGTCAAAGGAACTGAGGTGTGGAAGGTTTGATGCTTCTACGAAGAATACTGTGTCTTCTATCCTGCTCACAAGGTTTTCAAGGTCAAGTCCATTGTGACCTTGACCTTTGACCCCTGACCTTGAAATTCAATAGGGTTCATCCTCTGTACATGGTGAACATTTGTGGAAGGTTTGATGCTTCTACGATGAATACTGTGTCTTCTATCCTGCTCACAAGGTTTTCAAGGTCAAGTCCATTGTGACCTTGACCTTTGACCCCTGACCTTGAAATTCAATAGGATTCATCCTCTGTACATGGTGAACATTTGTGGAAGGTTTGATGCTTCTACGATGAATACTGTGTCGTCTATCCTGCTCACAAGGTTTTCAAGGTCAAGTCCATTGTGACCTTGACCTTTGACCCCTGACCTTGAAATTCAATAGGATTCATCCTCTGTACATGGTGAACATTTGTGGAAGGTTTGATGCTTCTACGATGAATACTGGTTCTTCTATCCTGCTCACAATGTTTTCAAGGTCAATTCCATTGTGACCTTGACCTTTGACCCCTGACCTTGAAATTCAATAGGGTTCATCCTCTGTACATGGTGAACATTTGTGGAAGGTTTGATGCTTCTACGATGAATACTGTGTCTTCTATCCTGCTCACAAGGTTTTCAAGGTCAAGTCCATTGTGACCTTGACCTTTGACCCCTGACCTTGAAATTCAATAGGATTCATCCTCTGTACATGGTGAACATTTGTGGAAGGTTTGATGCTTCTACGATGAATACTGTGTCGTCTATCCTGCTCACAAGGTTTTCAAGGTCAAGTCCATTGTGACCTTGACCTTTGACCCCTGACCTTGAAATTCTAAAGGGTTCATCCTCTGTACATGGTGAACATTTGTGGAAGGTTTGATGCTTCTACGATGAATACTGTGTCTTCTATCCTGCTCACAAGCTTTTCAAGGTCAAGTCCATTGTGACCTTGACCTTTGACCCCTGACCTTGAAATTCAATAGGGTTCATCCTCTGTACATGGTGAACATTTGTGGAAGGTTTGATGCTTCTACGATGAATACTGGTTCTTCTATCCTGCTCACAATGTTTTCAAGGTCAAGTCCATTGTGACCTTGACCTTTGACCCCTGACCTTGAAATTCAATAGGGTTCATCCTCTGTACATGGTGAACATTTGTGGAAGGTTTGATGCTTCTACGATGAATACTGTGTCTTCTATCCTGCTCACAATGTTCCGGACAGACACACACACACACAGAAACACAGACACACAGACACACACACTAACACACGGACGCACGGCACCGATGCTATATCCCCATTCGCAACGTTGTTGCGAGGGGATAAAGGTTGACACTTTGTGCAGGGAAAATTAATATACTTGAAGGGCATAGAGCTGAAACCATGTAGCCTTCTAGCTAACATCCAGTACGACGCAGACGACGCCATAGCTATGACAATACCTCGTCGTTTTCTTCGAAAACAGCCGAGCTAATAAAGGTCGACATTTTGTGTAGGGGAAATCTGTATTCTTGAACTGCGTAGAACTGAAATCATGCAGCCTTCCAGCTAACGTACAGTCCTGCAGCACAATAAAATAAAGGTCGACACTTTGTGTAGGGGAAATCAATATTCTTTAAGGGCGTAGAACTGAAATCATGCAGCATAATAAATAAATAAATGCCGACACTGTGTGCAGGGAAAATTAGTATTCTTGAAGGGCACAGAACTGAAATCATGTAGCCTACTGGCTAACATACAGTACTGCAGCACCATAAAATAAAGGTCGACACTCTCTGTAGGGGAAATTCATATTCTTGAAGTGCGTAGAATTGTATTCATGTAGCCTCCCATCTAACATGCAGCACTGCAGCACAATAAAATAAAGGTCGACACCTTGTGCAGGGGAAATTAATAAACTTGAATGGCATAGAACTGAAATCATGGAACCTTCTAGATAATATACATTACTGCAGCACGATAAAAATAAAGGTCGACAGGGAAATAAATATTTTTGAGGGCCACGAACACTAAAATCATGTAGCCTTCTGGCCAACACACAGCACTGCTGCACAATAAAATAAAGGTCGTAACTTTGTGCCCGGGGAATTAAGTCTTGAAGGGCATACAATTCAAATCATGTAGCATTCTAGCTAAAACACAGTACTTCAGTACAATAAAATAAATGTCGACACTTTGTACAGGGGATATTAATATTCTTGAATGGCATGGAACTGAAATCATGTAGCCTTCTACCGAACATACACTACTGCCGCACAATAAAAAAGGCGACCTTTTGTGTAGGGGAAATTAATATTCTTGAAGGGCATAGAACTAAAATCATGTAGCCTTCTAGCTGCAATACAGTTCTGCAGCACAATAAAATAAAGGTCGCCCTTTGTGCAGGGGAAAATAATATTCTTGAAGGGCAAACAACTGAAATCATGTAGCCATTCTAGCTCTAGGCCGACCCTTTGTACAGGGGAATTAACATTCTAAAAAGGTTTTGATTTGATGTTTAACGTCTCCGTCAACACTAGGTCATTTTGGAGACGTTGCTTCCAATTCTGTGGGACTTTATCCCGACATTGTGATGTAATAACATCTCAATCCCTGCCGCCAGTTGAAACCAATAGGGTTTATAAGCATGGACGGGCCGCCGAGAAGCAATTTTCCTGGGCAGGCTAAAGACGTTTTAGGCGGATTACCAGTTCTCAAGTGCGGTCGGTATCAACTCTGCGTGGAAGCATTGTGCAGCCCAATCTATTCTCCAAGCCCCGATGGGCGGGGGCGGCATAGAACTGAAATCATGTAGCCTTCTAGCTTATAAAAAGTAGTGCATCACAATAAAATAAATGTAGAGACTTAGTGTTGGGAAAATTAATATTCTTGATGACAAAGGTCTAAAATCATAGAGCCTGATAGCCAACATACAGGACTGCAGCAGAATGAAATTAAGGTCGACACTTAGTACCCGGGGAATTAATAGTCTTGAAGGGCATAGAACTGAAATTATGAAGCCTTCTAGCTAACATACAGTACTGCAGTACAATTAAATAAAGGTCGACACATTGCACAGGGGAAATTAATATTTTGAATGACAAAGGCCAGAAATCATGTAGCCTTCTAGTTAACATACAGTACTGCAGCACAATACAGTACTGTAGCACAATAAAATAAAGGTCGACACATTGTGCAGGGGAAATTAATATTCTTGAAGGGCATGGAACTGAAATCGTGTAGCCATCTGCCTAACATACAGGACTGCAGCACAATAAAATAAAGGTCGACACTTTGTGCAGGGGTATTACTATTCTTGAAAGGCATAGAACGGAAATCATGTAGCCTTCTATCTAACATACAGTATTGCAGCACAATAAATAAAGGGCGGCACTCTGTGCAGGGGATATTAATATTCTTGAAGGGCATAGAACTGAAATCATGTAGCCTTCTGGCTAACATAAAGTACTGCAGCACAATAAAATAAAAGTCGACACTTTGTGCAGGGGAATTAATATTCTTGAAGGGCATAGAACTGAAATCATGTAGCCTTCTAGCTAACATACATTACTGCAGAACAATAAAATAAAAGACGACACTTTGTGAAGGGGAAATTAATATTCTTGAAGGGCATAGAACTGCAATCTTGTAGCCTTCTAGCTTACATACAGTATATTTACATGCAGCCTTCTGGCTAACATACAGTACTGCAGTACAATAATATATATGTCGACACTTTGTACCGGGAGAATTAACATTCTTGAAGGCAAAAAGAACTGAAATGATGTACTCTTCTAGCTAACATACAGTACTGCAGTACAATAAAATACATGTCGACACTTTGTACAGGGGAAATTAATATTCTTGAAGGGCACAGAACTGAAATCATGTAGCCTTCTAGCTTACATACTTTACTGCAGCACAATAAAATAAAGGTCGACACTTTGTACAGGAAAATTAATATTCTTTGAGGGCATAGAAGTAAACTTATGTATCCTTCTGGCTAAAATACACCACTGTAATGAAATAAAGGTCGACACTTTGTGCAGGGGGTATTAATATTCTTGAAGGGTATAGAACTGAAATAATGTAGCCGTCTGGCAAACATACAGCACAATAAAATAAAGGTCGACACTTTGTGCAGGGGAAATTAAAATTATTGGAGGGCGTAGATCTGAACTGAATTCATGTGGCCTTCCAGCTTACACACAGCACTTCAGCACAATTAAATAAAGGTCGACACTTTGTGAAGTGGAAATAAATATTCTTACAGGGTATAGAACTGAAATCTTGTAGCCCTCAAAAAGTACTGCAGCACAATAAAATAAAGGTCGACACTTTGGGAAGGGGAAAATTATATGCTTGAAGGCAAATGTACAGCACTGCAGCGCAATAAAATAAAGGTAAATACTTTGTGCAGGGGGAATTAACATTCTTGAAGGCCAGAGAACTGAAATGATGTACCCTTCAAGCTAACAAACAGTACTGCAGTACAATAAAATAAAGGTCGACACTTTGGGAAGGGGAAAATTATATGCTTGAAGGGCGTAGAACTGTATCCATGCAGCCTTCTGGCAAACATACAGCACTGCAGCGCAATAAAATAAAGGTAAACACTTTGTGCAGGGGTAATTGACATTCTTGAAGGGCAAAGAACTGAAATCTTATACCCTTCAAGCTAACATACAGCACTGCGGCACAAAAACTTAAAGGTCGACACTTTGTGCAGGGGAAATGAATATTCTTGAAGGGCGTAGAACTGTATTCATGTTTCCTTCCAGCTACACATGGCATTACAGCATAATAAAATAAGAGTCGACACTTTGTGGAGGGGAAATTAATATTCTTGAAGGGGCATTGTGCAGGGGCAATTGACATTCTTGAAAGGCGTAGAACTGAAATCATGTACCCTTCTAGCCAGCATACTGTACTGCAGTACAATAACATATATGTCGAAACTTTAGCCAGGGGAAATTAATATTCTTGAAGGGCATAGAACTGAAATCATGTAGCCTTCTAGCTAACATACATTACTGCAGCACAATTAAATATAGATCGACACTTTGAGCAGGGGATATTAATATTCTTGAAGGGCACAGACTGAAATCATGTAGCCGTCTAGCTAACATACAGTACTGCCACACAATATAAAATCATGTACCCTTCTAGCTTCCATACAGTACTGCAGCACAATAAAATACCTGTCGACACTTTTTGCAGGGGAAATTAATATACCTGGAGGGCAAAGAACTAAAACCATGTACCATTCTGGCTAATATCCAGTCCTGCAGCACAATGCAATAAAGGTCGACACTTTGTGCAGGGGGTATTGATATTCTTGAAGGGCATATAACTGAAATAATGTAACCTTCTGGCAAACATACAGCAGTGCAGCACAATAAAATAAAGGTCGACACTTCGTGCAGGGGAAATTAATATTCTTGAAGGGCGTATATCTGTTTTTCATGTAGCCTTTCAGCTAAACGCAAAGCACTACAGCACAATAAAATAAAGGTCGACACTTTGTGAAGGGGAAATTAATGTTCTAAAAAGGCATATAACTGAAATCTTGTAGCCTTCTAGCTAACATACAGTACTGCAGCACAATAGAATAAAGGTCGACACTTATTGAAAGGGGAATAAGTATTCTTAGAGGGCAAAGAACTGAAATCATGTAGTCTTTTGGCTACCATACAGCTCTGCAGCACCATACAATAAAGGTCATCACTATGTGCAGGGGGTATTACTATTCTTGAAGGGCATAGAACTGAAATAATGAACTGAAATCATGTAGCCTTCTAGCTAACATACATTACCTGCAGCACAAAAAATAAAGGTCGACACATTGTACAGGAAAATTGATATTCTCGGAGAGCAAAGAACCGAAATCATGTAGCCATGTGGCTAACATACAACACTGCAGCACAATAAAATAAAGGTAGACACTTTGTGCAGGGGGTATAATATTCTTGAAGGGCATAGAACTGAAATAATGTAGACCTCTGACAAAATCATGTACCCTTCAGGCTAAAAGACAGCACTGCAGCACAATAAAATAAAGGTCAACACTTTGTGCAACCGCAATTAACATTCTTGAAGGGCAAAGAATTGAAATCATGTAGCCTTCTAGTTAACATACAGGCCTGCAGTACAATAAAATACATGTCGACATCTGTGCAGGGTAAATTAATATTCTTGATTGGCATAGAACTGAAATCATGTAGCCTTCTAGCTGCAGCACAATAAAAAAGGTCGACACTTTGTGCAGGGACAATTAATATTCTTGAAGGGCATAGAACTGAAATAATGTAGCTTTCTAGCTAACAGACAGTGCTGCAGCACAATAAAAAAGGTCGACTTTTTGTGCAGTGAAAAGTAATACTCTTGAGGGCATAGAACTGAAATCTTGTAGCCTGCTAGCTATCATGCAGTACTGAGCACAGTAAAATAAAGGTGTTCATTTTGTGAATGTGAAATTTATATTCTTGAAGGGCATGTAACTGAAATAATGTAGCCTTCTGGCTAACATTCAGGACTGCTGCACAATAAAATAAAGGTCGACACTTTGTGCATGGAAAATTAATATTATTGAAGGGCATAGAACTGAAATCATGAAGCCTTCTAGCTAACACAGCACTGCAGCACAATAAAATGAAGGTCGAAACTTTGTGCAGGGCTAGTTAATATTCTTAAAACGGAAATCGTATAGCCTTCTAGCTAGCATACATTACTGCAGCACAATAAATTGAAGGTCGACACTTTGTGCAGGTGAAATTAATAATCTTGAAGGGCGTAGAACTAAAAAAAAGTCATGTAGCCTTCTGGCTAACATACAGCACTGCAGCACAACAAAATAAAGGTCGACATTTTGTGCAGGGGAAATTAAAATTCTTGAAGAGCATATAACTGTATTCATGTGGCCTTCAAGCTAACACGCAGCACAACAGCACAAAATAAAGGTCGACACATGGTGAAGGGGAAATAAATATTTTTGAAGGGCATAGAACTGAAATCTTGTAGCCTTCTAGCTAACATACAGTACTGCAGCACAATAAAAAACGTCGAGACTTTGGGAAGGGGACAATAATATTCTTGAAGGGCGTAGAGCTGTATTCATGCAACCTACTGGCAAACATACAGCACTCTAGCTCAATGAAATGAAGGTAAAACTCTTTGTGCACTGGGTATTGACATTCTTGAAGGGCAAAGAATTGACATCATGTACCCTTCAATCTAACATACAGTACTGCAGTACAAAAATATACATGTCGACACTTTGAGCAGGGGAAATTAATATTCTTACAGGGCATAGAACTGAAAACATGTAGCCTTCTAGCTAACATACATTACTGCAGCACAATTAAATAAAGGTCGACCCTTTGTACAGGAAAACTAATATTATTGGAGGGCATAGAACTGAAATCATGTAGCCCTCTGGCTAACATACAGTACTGCAGCACAATAAATTGAAGGTCGACACTTTGTGCAGGGGAAATTAATATTCTTGAAGGGCGTAAAACTGCATTCATGTAGCCTTCCAGCTAATAAAATACATTCAGTACTGCTGCGCAATAAAATAAAGGCCGACACTTTGTGAAGGGGAAATAATAGTCTTGAAGGGCATAGAACTGAATTCTTGTAGCCTTCTAGCTAACACACAGCACTGCTGCACAATAAAATGAAGGTCGACACTTTGTGAAGGGATACTTAATATTCTTGAAGGGCGTCAAACTGTATTCATGCTGCCTTCTGGCAAACACACAGCACTGCAGCGCAATAAAATAAAGGTAAACACTTTGTGCAGGGGGAGTTAACATTCTTAGGCAAAAAGAAGTGAAATCATGTACCCTTCTAGCTAACATACAGCACTGCAGCACAATACAATACAGGTCGACACTTTGTGCAGAGGGTATTGGTATTCTTGAAGGGTGTAGAACTGAAATAATGTAGCCTTCTGGCAAACATACAGCACTGGAGCACAATAAAATAAACGACATTGACATTCTTGAAGGACAAAGAACTGAAACCATGTACCCTTCAAGCTACCATACAGTACTGCAATACAATAAAATACCTATCGACATTTTGTGCAGGGGAAATTAATATTCTTGAAGGGCAAAGAACTGAAATCATGTAGCCTTCTAGCTAAATACATTACTGCAGACCAATAAAATAAAAGTCGACACTTTGTGCAGGGGAAAATAATTTTCTTGAAGTGCATAGAACTGAAATCATGTAGCCTTCTAGCTAACATACTGTACTGCAGCACAATAAAATTAAGGTCGACACATTGTGCAGTGAAAATTGATACTCTTGAGGGGCCTAGAACTGAAATCTTGTAGCCGGCTAGCTAACATACTAAGCACAATAAAATTAAGCTCGACACATTGTGCGTTAAAAATTAATACTCTTGAAGGGCATAGCACTGAAATAATGTAGCCTTCTGGCTAACATACAGCACTGCAGCACAATAAAATAAATGTCGAGACTTCGTGCAGGGAAAATTAATATTCTTGAAGGGAATAGAACTGAAATTATGCAGCCTTCTAGCTAACATACAGTAATGTAGCACATTAAAATAATGGTTGAGACTTCTAGCAGGGTTAATTAAAATTCTTGTATGACATATTGCTGAAATCATGTAGCCTTCTAGCCAACATACAGTACTGCAGCACAATTAAATAAAAGTAGACACTTTGTGTAGGGGAAATTAATATTCTTGAATGGTGAAGAAATGAAGTCATGCAGCCTTCTGTCTAGCATACAGTACTGCAGCATAATAAAATAAAGGTCAACATTTGTGCAGGGGGGGGGGGTCAATATTCTTGAAGGGAACAGAAATGAAACTATGTAGCCTTCTAGCTAACATACAGTGTACTGCAGAACATTAAAATAATGGTTGAGACTTCTAGCAGGGGTAATTAATATTCTTGATGATATATTACCGAAATCATGTAGCCTTCTAGCCAACATACAGTACTGCAGCACAATATAATAAATGTCGACACTTTGTGCAGGGAAAATTAATATTCTTGAAGGGCAGAGAACTAAAATCATGTAGCCTACTAGTAGTGCTGCAGCACAATGAAATAAAGGTCGACACTTTGTGTAGGGGAAATTAATTGTCTTGACGGGCGTAGGACTATTTTCATGTAGCCTTCAAGCTAACATACAGAACTACAGCACAATAAAATAAAGTTCGACACTTTGTGCAAGGGGAATTAATATTCTTGAAGGGCATAGAACTGAAATACTGTAGCCTTCTGGCAACATACAGTACTGCAGGACAATACGATAAAGGCAGACACCTTGTGACGGGGAAAATTAAGGGCATAGAACTGAAATTACGTGGCCTTCTAGCTGACATACACTACAGCAGTACAATGAAATAAAGGTCGACATTTTGTACAGGGGAAATTAATATTCTTGAAGGGCATAGAACTAACATCATGTGGCCTTCTAGTTAACATACAGTACTGCAGCACAATGAAATAAAAGTCGACACTTTGTGCAGGGGAAAATGATATACTATCTTACATACAGTGCTGAGCACTATAAAATAAAGGTAGGACATTTTGTGCAGGGGAAACTTATATTCTTGAAGGGCATAGAACTGAAAATATGTAGCCTTCTGGCTGACATACAGCACTACAGCACAATCAAACAAGGCAACGCAAGCGTAGCATCCCCTTCATTAACATGAAAATCCAATCTGAATATGTTAGACAAATTAGACATAATAGATTACCTTTGACTTCGCCCCTGCTAATCGGGGCTTGAAGAAGTATGGGCAAGATGCTTCAATGCAGAACTAAATCCGACCGCACATGAGTACTGCTTAACCACTTATAGGATCTTATCCTGCCCAGGTTAAGCGGTACGAGTTGAACCGTCCATGATTATAAACCCAATTGGTTTTATTGGGTCAAAGGAACTGAGGTGTGGAAGGTTTGATGCTTCTACGAAGAATACTGTGTCTTCTATCCTGCTCACAAGGTTTTCAAGGTCAAGTCCATTGTGACCTTGACCTTTGACCCCTGACCTTGAAATTCAATAGGGTTCATCCTCTGTACATGGTGAACATTAGTGGAAGGTTTGATGCTTCTACGATGAATACTGTGTCTTCTATCCTGCTCACAAGGTTTTCAAGCTCAAGTCCATTGTGACCTTGACCTTTGACCCCTGACCTTGAAATTCAATAGGATTCATCCTCTGTACATGGTGAACATTTGTGGAAGGTTTGATGCTTCTACGATAAATACTGTGTCGTCTATCCTGCTCACAAGGTTTTCAAGGTCAAGTCCATTGTGACCTTGACCTTTGACCGCTGACCTTGAAATTCAATAGGGTTCATCCTCTGTACATGGTGAACATTTGTGGAAGGTTTGATGCTTCTACGATGAATACTGGTTCTTCTATCCTGCTCACAATGTTTTCAAGGTCAAGTCCATTGTGACCTTGACCTTTGACCCCTGACCTTGATATTCAATAGGGTTCATCCTCTGTACATGGTGAACATTTGTGGAAGGTTTGATGCTTCTACGATGAATACTGTGTCTTCTATCCTGCTCACAAGGTTTTCAAGGTCAAGTCCATTGTGACCTTGACCTTTGACCCCTGACCTTGAAATTCAATAGGATTCATCCTCTGTACATGGTGAACATTTGTGGAAGGTTTGATGCTTCTACGATGAATACTGTGTCGTCTATCCTGCTCACAAGGTTTTCAAGGTCAAGTCCATTGTGACCTTGACCTTTGACCCCTGACCTTGAAATTCAATAGGGTTCATCCTCTGTACATGGTGAACATTTGTGGAAGGTTTGATGCTTCTACGATGAATACTGTGTCTTCTATCCTGCTCACAAGCTTTTCAAGGTCAAGTCCATTGTGACCTTGACCTTTGACCCCTGACCTTGAAATTCAATAGGGTTCATCCTCTGTACATGGTGAACATTTGTGGAAGGTTTGATGCTTCTACGATGAATACTGTGTCTTCTTTCCTGCTCACAAGGTTTTCAAGGTCAAGTCCATTGTGACCTTGACCTGTGACCCCTGACCTTGAAATTCAATAGGGTTCATCCTCTGTACATGGTGAACATTTGTGGAAGGTTTGATGCTTCTACGATGAATACTGGTTCTTCTATCCTGCTCACAATGTTTTCAAGGTCAAGTCCATTGTGACCTTGACCTTTGACCCCTGACCTTGAAATTCAATAGGGTTCATCCTCTGTACATGGTGAACATTTGTGGAAGGTTTGATGCTTCTACGATGAATACTGTGTCTTCTATCCTGCTCACAATGTTCCGGACAGACACACACACACAGAGAAACACAGACACACAGACACACACACTAACACACGGACGCACGGCACCGATGCTATATCCCCATTCGCAACGTTGTTGCGAGGGGATAAAGGTTGACACTTTGTGCAGGGAAAATTAATATACTTGAAGGGCATAGAGCTGAAACCATGTAGCCTTCTAGCTAACATCCAGTACGACGCAGACGACGCCATAGCTATGACAATACCTCGTCGTTTTCTTCGAAAACAGCCGAGCTAATAAAGGTCGACATTTTGTGTAGGGGAAATCTGTATTCTTGAACTGCGTAGAACTGAAATCATGCAGCCTTCCAGCTAACGTACAGTCCTGCAGCACAATAAAATAAAGGTCGACACTTTGTGTAGGGGAAATCAATATTCTTTAAGGGCGTAGAACTGAAATCATGCAGCATAATAAATAAATAAATGCCGACACTGTGTGCAGGGAAAATTAGTATTCTTGAAGGGCACAGAACTGAAATCATGTAGCCTACTGGCTAACATACAGTACTGCAGCACCATAAAATAAAGGTCGACACTCTCTGTAGGGGAAATTCATATTCTTGAAGTGCGTAGAATTGTATTCATGTAGCCTCCCATCTAACATGCAGCACTGCAGCACAATAAAATAAAGGTCGACACCTTGTGCAGGGGAAATTAATAAACTTGAATGGCATAGAACTGAAATCATGGAACCTTCTAGATAATATACATTACTGCAGCACGATAAAAATAAAGGTCGACAGGGAAATAAATATTTTTGAGGGCCACGAACACTAAAATCATGTAGCCTTCTGGCCAACACACAGCACTGCTGCACAATAAAATAAAGGTCGTAACTTTGTGCCCGGGGAATTAAGTCTTGAAGGGCATACAATTCAAATCATGTAGCATTCTAGCTAAAACACAGTACTTCAGTACAATAAAATAAATGTCGACACTTTGTACAGGGGATATTAATATTCTTGAATGGCATGGAACTGAAATCATGTAGCCTTCTACCGAACATACACTACTGCCGCACAATAAAAAAGGCGACTTTTGTGTAGGGGAAATTAATATTCTTGAAGGGCATAGAACTAAAATCATGTAGCCTTCTAGCTGCAATACAGTTCTGCAGCACAATAAAATAAAGGTCTCCCTTTGTGCAGGGGAAAATAATATTCTTGAAGGGCAAACAACTGAAATCATGTAGCCATTCTAGCTCTAGGCCGACCCTTTGTACAGGGGAATTAACATTCTTGAAAGGTTTTGATTTGATGTTTAACGTCTCCGTCAACACTAGGTCATTTTGGAGACGTTGCTTCCAATTCTGTGGGACTTTATCCCGACATTGTGATGTAATAACATCTCAATCCCTGCCGCCAGTTGAAACCAATAGGGTTTATAAGCATGGACGGGCCGCCGAGAAGCAATTTTCCTGGGCAGGCTAAAGACGTTTTAGGCGGATTACCAGTTCTCAAGTGCGGTCGGTATCAACTGTGCGTGGAAGCATTGTGCAGCCCAATCTATTCTCCAAGCCGCGATGGGCGGGGGCGGCATAGAACTGAAAGCATGTAGCCTTCTAGCTTATAAAAAGTAGTGCATCACAAAATAAATGTAGAGACTTAGTGTTGGGAAAATTAATATTCTTGATGACAAAGGTCTAAAATCATATAGCCTGATAGCCAACATACAGGACTGCAGCAGAATGAAATTAAGGTCGACACTTAGTACCCGGGGAATTAATAGTCTTGAAGGGCATAGAACTGAAATTATGAAGCCTTCTAGCTAACATACAGTACTGCAGTACAATTAAATAAAGGTCGACACATTGCACAGGGGAAATTAATATTTTGAATGACAAAGGCCAGAAATCATGTAGCCTTCTAGTTAACATACAGTACTGCAGCACAATACAGTACTGTAGCACAATAAAATAAAGGTCGACACATTGTGCAGGGGAAATTAATATTCTTGAAGGGCATGGAACTGAAATCGTGTAGCCATCTGCCTAACATACAGGACTGCAGCACAATAAAATAAAGGTCGACACTTTGTGCAGGGGTATTACTATTCTTGAAGGGCATAGAACGGAAATCATGTAGCCTTCTATCTAACATACAGTATTGCAGCACAATAAATAAAGGGCGGCACTCTGTGCAGGGGATATTAATATTCTTGAAGGGCATAGAACTGAAATCATGTAGCCTTCTGGCTAACATAAAGTACTGCAGCACAATAAAATAAAAGTCGACACTTTGTGCAGGGGAATTAATATTCTTGAAGGGCGTAGAACTGAAATCATGTAGCCTTCTAGCTAACATACATTACTGCAGAACAATAAAATAAAAGACGACACTTTGTGAAGGGGAAATTAATATTCTTGAAGGGCATAGAACTGCAATCTTGTAGCCTTCTAGCTTACATACAGTATATTTACATGCAGCCTTCTGGCTAACATACAGTACTGCAGTACAATAATATATATGTCGACACTTTGTACCGGGAGAATTAACATTCTTGAAGGCAAAAAGAACTGAAATGATGTACTCTTCTAGCTAACATACAGTACTGCAGTACAATAAAATACATGTCGACACTTTGTACAGGGGAAATTAATATTCTTGAAGGGCACAGAACTGAAATCATGTAGCCTTCTAGCTAACATACTTTACTGCAGCACAATAAAATAAAGGTCGACACTTTGTACAGGAAAATTAATATTCTTTGAGGGCATAGAAGTAAACTTATGTATCCTTCTGGCTAAAATACACCACTGTAATGAAATAAAGGTCGACACTTTGTGCAGGGGGTATTAATATTCTTGAAGGGTATAGAACTGAAATAATGTAGCCGTCTGGCAAACATACAGCACAATAAAATAAAGGTCGACACTTTGTGCAGGGGAAATTAAAATTATTGGAGGGCGTAGATCTGAACTGAATTCATGTGGCCTTCCAGCTTACACACAGCACTTCAGCACAATTAAATAAAGGTCGACACTTTGTGAAGTGGAAATAAATATTCTTACAGGGTATAGAACTGAAATCTTGTAGCCCTCAAAAAGTACTGCAGCACAATAAAATAAAGGTCGACACTTTGGGAAGGGGAAAATTATATGCTTGAAGGCAAATGTACAGCACTGCAGCGCAATAAAATAAAGGTAAATACTTTGTGCAGGGGGAATTAACATTCTTGAAGGCCAGAGAACTGAAATGATGTACCCTTCAAGCTAACAAACAGTACTGCAGTACAATAAAATAAAGGTCGACACTTTGGGAAGGGGAAAATTATATGCTTGAAGGGCGTAGAACTGTATCCATGCAGCCTTCTGGCAAACATACAGCACTGCAGCGCAATAAAATAAAGGTAAACACTTTGTGCAGGGGTAATTGACATTCTTGAAGGGCAAAGAACTGAATTCTTATACCCTTCAAGCTAACATACAGCACTGCGGCACAAAAACTTAAAGGTCGACACTTTGTGCAGGGGAAATGAATATTCTTGAAGGGCGTAGAACTGTATTCGTGTTTCCTTCCAGCTACACATGGCATTACAGCATAATAAAATAAGAGTCGACACTTTGTGGAGGGGAAATTAATATTCTTGAAGGGGCATTGTGCAGGGGCAATTGACATTCTTGAAAGGCGTAGAACTGAAATCATGTACCCTTCTAGCTAGCATACTGTACTGCAGTACAATAACATATATGTCGAAACTTTAGCCAGGGGAAATTAATATTCTTGAAGGGCATAGAACTGAAATCATGTAGCCTTCTAGCTAACATACATTACTGCAGCACAATTAAATATAGATCGACACTTTGAGCAGGGGATATTAATATTCTTGAAGGGCACAGACTGAAATCATGTAGCCGTCTAGCTAACATACAGTACTGCCACACAATATAAAATCATGTACCCTTCTAGCTTCCATACAGTACTGCAGCACAATAAAATACCTGTCGACACTTTTTGCAGGGGAAATTAATATACCTGGAGGGCAAAGAACTAAAACCATGTACCATTCTGGCTAATATCCAGTCCTGCAGCACAATGCAATAAAGGTCGACACTTTGTGCAGGGGGTATTGATATTCTTGAAGGGCATATAACTGAAATAATGTAACCTTCTGGCAAACATACAGCAGTGCAGCACAATAAAATAAAGGTCGACACTTCGTGCAGGGGAAATTAATATTCTTGAAGGGCGTATATCTGTTTTTCATGTAGCCTTTCAGCTAAACGCAAAGCACTACAGCACAATAAAATAAAGGTCGACACTTTGTGAAGGGGAAATTAATGTTCTAAAAAGGCATATAACTGAAATCATGTAGCCTTCTAGCTAACATACAGTACTGCAGCACAATAGAATAAAGGTCGACACTTATTGAAAGGGGAATAAGTATTCTTAGAGGGCAAAGAACTGAAATCATGTAGTCTTTTGGCTACCATACAGCTCTGCAGCACCATACAATAAAGGTCATCACTATGTGCAGGGGGTATTACTATTCTTGAAGGGCATAGAACTGAAATAATGAACTGAAATCATGTAGCCTTCTAGCTAACATACATTACCTGCAGCACAAAAAATAAAGGTCGACACATTGTACAGGAAAATTGATATTCTCGGAGAGCAAAGAACCGAAATCATGTAGCCATGTGGCTAACATACAACACTGCAGCACAATAAAATAAAGGTAGACACTTTGTGCAGGGGGTATAATATTCTTGAAGGGCATAGAACTGAAATAATGTAGACCTCTGACAAAATCATGTACCCTTCAGGCTAAAAGACAGCACTGCAGCACAATAAAATAAAGGTCAACACTTTGTGCAACCGCAATTAACATTCTTGAAGGGCAAAGAATTGAAATCATGTAGCCTTCTAGTTAACATACAGGCCTGCAGTACAATAAAATACATGTCGACATCTGTGCAGGGTAAATTAATATTCTTGATTGGCATAGAACTGAAATCATGTAGCCTTCTAGCTGCAGCACAATAAAAAAGGTCGACACTTTGTGCAGGGACAATTAATATTCTTGAAGGGCATAGAACTGAAATAATGTAGCTTTCTAGCTAACAGACAGTGCTGCAGCACAATAAAAAAGGTCGACTTTTTGTGCAGTGAAAAGTAATACTCTTGAGGGCATAGAACTGAAATCTTGTAGCCTGCTAGCTATCATGCAGTACTGAGCACAGTAAAATAAAGGTGTTCATTTTGTGAATGTGAAATTTATATTCTTGAAGGGCATGTAACTGAAATAATGTAGCCTTCTGGCTAACATTCAGGACTGCTGCACAATAAAATAAAGGTCGACACTTTGTGCATGGAAAATTAATATTATTGAAGGGCATAGAACTGAAATCATGAAGCCTTCTAGCTAACACAGCACTGCAGCACAATAAAATGAAGGTCGAAACTTTGTGCAGGGCTAGTTAATATTCTTAAAACGGAAATCGTATAGCCTTCTAGCTAGCATACATTACTGCAGCACAATAAATTGAAGGTCGACACTTTGTGCAGGTGAAATTAATAATCTTGAAGGGCGTAGAACTAAAAAAAGTCATGTAGCCTTCTGGCTAACATACAGCACTGCAGCACAACAAAATAAAGGTCGACATTTTGTGCAGGGGAAATTAAAATTCTTGAAGAGCATATAACTGTATTCATGTGGCCTTCAAGCTGACACGCAGCACAACAGCACAAAATAAAGGTCGACACATGGTGAAGGGGAAATAAATATTTTTGAAGGGCATAGAACTGAAATCTTGTAGCCTTCTAGCTAACATACAGTACTGCAGCACAATAAAAAACGTCGAGACTTTGGGAAGGGGACAATAATATTCTTGAAGGGCGTAGAGCTGTATTCATGCAACCTACTGGCAAACATACAGCACTCTAGCTCAATTAAATGAAGGTAAAACTCTTTGTGCACTGGGTATTGACATTCTTGAAGGGCACAGAATTGACATCATGTACCCTTCAATCTAACATACAGTACTGCAGTACAAAAATATACATGTCGACACTTTGAGCAGGGGAAATTAATATTCTTACAGGGCATAGAACTGAAAACATGTAGCCTTCTAGCTAACATACATTACTGCAGCACAATTAAATAAAGGTCGACCCTTTGTACAGGAAAACTAATATTATTGGAGGGCATAGAACTGAAATCATGTAGCCCTCTGGCTAACATACAGTACTGCAGCACAATAAATTGAAGGTCGACACTTTGTGCAGGGGAAATTAATATTCTTGAAGGGCGTAAAACTGCATTCATGTAGCCTTCCAGCTAATAAAATACATTCAGTACTGCTGCGCAATAAAATAAAGGCCGACACTTTGTGAAGGGGAAATAATAGTCTTGAAGGGCATAGAACTGAATTCTTGTAGCCTTCTAGCTAACACACAGCACTGCTGCACAATAAAATGAAGGTCGACACTTTGTGAAGGGATACTTAATATTCTTGAAGGGCGTCAAACTGTATTCATGCTGCCTTCTGGCAAACACACAGCACTGCAGCGCAATAAAATAAAGGTAAACACTTTGTGCAGGGGGAGTTAACATTCTTAGGCAAAAAGAACTGAAATCATGTACCCTTCTAGCTAACATACAGCACTGCAGCACAATACAATACAGGTCGACACTTTGTGCAGAGGGTATTGGTATTCTTGAAGGGTGTAGAACTGAAATAATGTAGCCTTCTGGCAAACATACAGCACTGGAGCACAATAAAATAAACGACATTGACATTCTTGAAGGACAAAGAACTGAAACCATGTACCCTTCAAGCTACCATACAGTACTGCAATACAATAAAATACCTATCGACATTTTGTGCAGGGGAAATTAATATTCTTGAAGGGCAAAGAACTGAAATCATGTAGCCTTCTAGCTAAATACATTACTTCAGACCAATAAAATAAAAGTCGACACTTTGTGCAGGGGAAAATAATTTTCTTGAAGTGCATAGAACTGAAATCATGTAGCCTTCTAGCTAACATACTGTACTGCAGCACAATAAAATTAAGGTCGACACATTGTGCAGTGAAAATTGATACTCTTGAGGGGCCTAGAACTGAAATCTTGTAGCCGGCTAGCTAACATACTAAGCACAATAAAATTAAGCTCGACACATTGTGCGTTAAAAATTAATACTCTTGAAGGGCATAGCACTGAAATAATGTAGCCTTCTGGCTAACATACAGCACTGCAGCACAATAAAATAAATGTCGAGACTTCGTGCAGGGAAAATTAATATTCGTGAAGGGAATAGAACTGAAATTATGCAGCCTTCTAGCTAACATACAGTAATGTAGCACATTAAAATAATGGTTGAGACTTCTAGCAGGGTTAATTAAAATTCTTGTATGACATATTGCTGAAATCATGTAGCCTTCTAGCCAACATACAGTACTGCAGCACAATTAAATAAAAGTAGACACTTTGTGTAGGGGAAATTAATATTCTTGAATGGTGAAGAAATGAAGTCATGCAGCCTTCTGGCTAGCATACAGTACTGCAGCATAATAAAATAAAGGTCAACATTTGTGCAGGGGGGGGGGGTCAATATTCTTGAAGGGAACAGAAATGAAACTATGTAGCCTTCTAGCTAACATACAGTGTACTGCAGAACATTAAAATAATGGTTGAGACTTCTAGCAGGGGTAATTAATATTCTTGATGATATATTACCGAAATCATGTAGCCTTCTAGCCAACATACAGTACTGCAGCACAATATAATAAATGTCGACACTTTGTGCAGGGAAAATTAATATTCTTGAAGGGCAGAGAACTAAAATCATGTAGCCTACTAGTAGTGCTGCAGCACAATGAAATAAAGGTCGACACTTTGTGTAGGGGAAATTAATTGTCTTGACGGGCGTAGGACTATTTTCATGTAGCCTTCAAGCTAACATACAGAACTACAGCACAATAAAATAAAGTTCGACACTTTGTGCAAGGGGAATTAATATTCTTGAAGGGCAAAGAACTGAAATACTGTAGCCTTCTGGCAACATACAGTACTGCAGGACAATACGATAAAGGCAGACACCTTGTGACGGGGAAAATTAAGGGCATAGAACTGAAATTACGTGGCCTTCTAGCTGACATACACTACAGCAGTACAATGAAATAAAGGTCGACATTTTGTACAGGGGAAGTTAATATTCTTGAAGGGCATAGAACTAACATCACGTGGCCTTCTAGTTAACATACAGTACTGCAGCACAATGAAATAAAAGTCGACACTTTGTGCAGGGGAAATGATATACTATCTTACATACAGTGCTGAGCACTATAAAATAAAGGTAGGACATTTTGTGCAGGGGAAACTTATATTCTTGAAGGGCATAGAACTGAAAATATGTAGCCTTCTGGCTGACATACAGCACTACAGCACAATCAAACAAGGCAACGCAAGCGTAGCATCCCCTTCATTAACATGAAAATCCAATCTGAATAGGTTAGACAAATTAGACATAATAGATTACCTTTGACTTCGCCCCTGCTAATCGGGGCTTGAAGAAGTATGGGCAAGATGCTTCAATGCAGAACTGAATCCGACCGCACATGAGTACTGGTTAACCACTTATAGGATCTTATCCTGCCCAGGTTAAGCGGTACGAGTTGAACCGTCCATGATTATAAACCCAATTGGTTTTATTGGGTCAAAGGAACTGAGGTGTGGAAGGTTTGATGCTTCTACGAAGAATACTGTGTCTTCTATCCTGCTCACAAGGTTTTCAAGGTCAAGTCCATTGTGACCTTGACCTTTGACCCCTGACCTTGAAATTCAATAGGGTTCATCCTCTGTACATGGTGAACATTTGTGGAAGGTTTGATGCTTCTACGATGAATACTGTGTCTTCTATCCTGCTCACAAGGTTTTCAAGGTCAAGTCCATTGTGACCTTGACCTTTGACCCCTGACCTTGAAATTCAATAGGATTCATCCTCTGTACATGGTGAACATTTGTGGAAGGTTTGATGCTTCTACGATGAATACTGTGTCGTCTATCCTGCTCACAAGGTTTTCAAGGTCAAGTCCATTGTGACCTTGACCTTTGACCCCTGACCTTGAAATTCAATAGGGTTCATCCTCTGTACATGGTGAACATTTGTGGAAGGTTTGATGCTTCTACGATGAATACTGGTTCTTCTATCCTGCTCACAATGTTTTCAAGGTCAAGTCCATTGTGACCTTGACCTTTGACCCCTGACCTTGAAATTCAATAGGGTTCATCCTCTGTACATGGTGAATATTTGTGGAAGGTTTGATGCTTCTACGATGAATACTGTGTCTTCTATCCTGCTCACAAGGTTTTCAAGGTCAAGTCCATTGTGACCTTGACCTTTGACCCCTGACCTTGAAATTCAATAGGATTCATCCTCTGTACATGGTGAACATTTGTGGAAGGTTTGATGCTTCTACGATGAATACTGTGTCGTCTATCCTGCTCACAAGGTTTTCAAGGTCAAGTCCATTGTGACCTTGACCTTTGACCCCTGACCTTGAAATTCTAAAGGGTTCATCCTCTGTACATGGTGAACATTTGTGGAAGGTTTGATGCTTCTACGATGAATACTGTGTCTTCTATCCTGCTCACAAGCTTTTCAAGGTCAAGTCCATTGTGACCTTGACCTTTGACCCCTGACCTTGAAATTCAATAGGGTTCATCCTCTGTACATGGTGAACATTTGTGGAAGGTTTGATGCTTCTACGATGAATACTGTGTCTTCTATCCTGCTCACAAGGTTTTCAAGGTCAAGTCCATTGTGACCTTGACCTTTGACCCCTGACCTTGAAATTCAATAGGGTTCATCCTCTGTACATGGTAAACATTTGTGGAAGGTTTGATGCTTCTACGATGAATACTGGTTCTTCTATCCTGCTCACAATGTTTTCAAGGTCAAGTCCATTGTGACCTTGACCTTTGACCCCTGACCTTGAAATTCAATAGGGTTCATCCTCTGTACATGGTGAACATTTGTGGAAGGTTTGATGCTTCTACGATGAATACTGTCTTCTATCCTGCTCACAATGTTCCGGACAAACACACACACACACAGAAACACAGACACACAGACACACACACTAACACACGGACGCACGGCACCGATGCTATATCCCCATTCGCAACGTTGTTGCGAGGGGATAAAGGTTGACACTTTGTGCAGGGAAAATTAATATACTTGAAGGGCATAGAGCTGAAACCATGTAGCCTTCTAGCTAACATCCAGTACGACGCAGACGACGCCATAGCTATGACAATACCTCGTCGTTTTCTTCGAAAACAGCCGAGCTAATAAAGGTCGACATTTTGTGTAGGGGAAATCTGTATTCTTGAACTGCGTAGAACTGAAATCATGCAGCCTTCCAGCTAACGTACAGTCCTGCAGCACAATAAAATAAAGGTCGACACTTTGTGTAGGGGAAATCAATATTCTTTAAGGGCGTAGAACTGAAATCATGCAGCATAATAAATAAATAAATGCCGACACTGTGTGCAGGGAAAATTAGTATTCTTGAAGGGCACAGAACTGAAATCATGTAGCCTACTGGCTAACATACAGTACTGCAGCACCATAAAATAAAGGTCGACACTCTCTGTAGGGGAAATTCATATTCTTGAAGTGCGTAGAATTGTATTCATGTAGCCTCCCATCTAACATGCAGCACTGCAGCACAATAAAATAAAGGTCGACACCTTGTGCAGGGGAAATTAATAAACTTGAATGGCATAGAACTGAAATCATGGAACCTTCTAGATAATATACATTACTGCAGCACGATAAAAATAAAGGTCGACAGGGAAATAAATATTTTTGAGGGCCACGAACACTAAAATCATGTAGCCTTCTGGCCAACACACAGCACTGCTGCACAATAAAATAAAGGTCGTAACTTTGTGCCCGGGGAATTAAGTCTTGAAGGGCATACAATTCAAATCATGTAGCATTCTAGCTAAAACACAGTACTTCAGTACAATAAAATAAATGTCGACACTTTGTACAGGGGATATTAATATTCTTGAATGGCATGGAACTGAAATCATGTAGCCTTCTACCGAACATACACTACTGCCGCACAATAAAAAAGGCGACCTTTTGTGTAGGGGAAATTAATATTCTTGAAGGGCATAGAACTAAAATCATGTAGCCTTCTAGCTGCAATACAGTTCTGCAGCACAATAAAATAAAGGTCGCCCTTTGTGCAGGGGAAAATAATATTCTTGAAGGGCAAACAACTGAAATCATGTAGCCATTCTAGCTCTAGGCCGACCCTTTGTACAGGGGAATTAACATTCTTGAAAGGTTTTGATTTGATGTTTAACGTCTCCGTCAACACTAGGTCATTTTGGAGACGTTGCTTCCAATTCTGTGGGACTTTATCCCGACATTGTGATGTAATAACATCTCAATCCCTGCCGCCAGTTGAAACCAATAGGGTTTATAAGCATGGACGGGCCGCCGAGAAGCAATTTTCCTGGGCAGGCTAAAGACGTTTTAGGCGGATTACCAGTTCTCAAGTGCGGTCGGTATCAACTCTGCGTGGAAGCATTGTGCAGCCCAATCTATTCTCCAAGCCCCGATGGGCGGGGGCGGCATAGAACTGAAATCATGTAGCCTTCTAGCTTATAAAAAGTAGTGCATCACAATAAAATAAATGTAGAGACTTAGTGTTGGGAAAATTAATATTCTTGATGACAAAGGTCTAAAATCATATAGCCTGATAGCCAACATACAGGACTGCAGCAGAATGAAATTAAGGTCGACACTTAGTACCCGGGTAATTAATAGTCTTGAAGGGCATAGAACTGAAATTATGAAGCCTTCTAGCTAACATACAGTACTGCAGTACAATTAAATAAAGGTCGACACATTGCACAGGGGAAATTAATATTTTGAATGACAAAGGCCAGAAATCATGTAGCCTTCTAGTTAACATACAGTACTGCAGCACAATACAGTACTGTAGCACAATAAAATAAAGGTCGACACATTGTGCAGGGGAAATTAATATTCTTGAAGGGCATGGAACTGAAATCGTGTAGCCATCTGCCTAACATACAGGACTGCAGCACAATAAAATAAAGGTCGACACTTTGTGCAGGGGTATTACTATTCTTGAAGGGCATAGAACGGAAATCATGTAGCCTTCTATCTAACATACAGTATTGCAGCACAATAAATAAAGGGCGGCACTCTGTGCAGGGGATATTAATATTCTTGAAGGGCATAGAACTGAAATTATGTAGCCTTCTGGCTAACATAAAGTACTGCAGCACAATAAAATAAAAGTCGACACTTTGTGCAGGGGAATTAATATTCTTGAAGGGCATAGAACGGAAATCATGTAGCATTGTATCTAACATACGGTACTGCAGCACATTTAAATAAAGGTCGACACTTTGTGCAGGGAAATTTATTTTCTTGAAGGGCATAGAACGGAAATCATGTAGCCCTCTAGCTAACACACAGTACTGCAGCTCAATGAAATATAGTTAAACGTAGCGTTTAAGGTTGGGTTTTCTTCAAAATCTGATTGGAAAAGGGCTGAACTTTTTGCAAACATGGTAGGCCCTGATCAGGCACCGCGTTCTGCGGCGTCTGATCTGGACCTGCACTGTATGCTTATGGTACAAAATGCGTTAAATGAAGAAGTAAACCACTATTTTGTGATCGACTGTTAATCAATCGACCCGAAGTTACTAAATGATCATAAAGTTTTCCAGCAATTGTCCACGTGACTATCACTGACCATCTGTGACCGCCACGCCCTACGGGGCATGAAGAAATGGATTGGGCTGCACGATGCTTCCACGCAGAGCTGATACCGACCGTACATGAGTACGGGTAATCCGCTTAGAACGTCTAAGCATGCCCAGAAAAATTGATGCGAGTCGGCCCGTCCATGCTTATATACCCTCTTGGTTTCATTGTGCGGCAGGGATTGAGAAGTCATTTCATCTCAATGTCGGGTTAAAGTCCAACAAAATTGTAAGCAAAGTCTCCTAAATGACCTAAATAGTGTTGACGGGGACGTTAAAAATCAAATCAAACAAACAAACTGACCATCTATAAAATCCTGCTAATGGTAATTTATAGCCATGCTATTCTCGCTGCGATAGTTGAGCAAGCGCACGACAAAACATGCAATGAGACATGCGCGCCCAGCCTGCGTAACAATATAGTCTGTCCAGAGACTTCTCTTGCTGCATGAATGTACATTGGGGCCTTAGCTATCCTTTGAGCGCACAACGAAATCTCTGATCAGACTGCGCGTATGCGCAGGCTGATTAGAGTCTTCGCTGGGAATTATCTGTAAAACATGGGGTGGGCTCAAGGGCTGGGACATAGGCAAACAGTTTAGACATGATATGGAACGCCGCAACTATCTTCTGTCAAGATATGGCATCTTGTTCTGTTGACATACCATTATGTTATGTTCATATTCATTACATATTGTTTGTTTATTATGATGTCTTGTTGGTTTGTCATGTTATTGTGTTAACATGTCGTCTTAGTAGCTTCCACTTAAGTTATAATCTGTCAAAAATTGTCATGTCTGGTCAATTTGTGATGCTGTTTTGTGAACCGGTCAACCTGTTTACTTCAATAACAATAGTTTAATTTCACAGAACGATTTTGTCTGGTCACTTTGAAATATAGGCAGTTAACTGTCACCCTGTTTGCTTCAAGTGAAGTATTATTCTATGAAAAAAAAGTGTTATATTTCATCATGTAGCCATGCTATCTTGTTAGCTTGTCATTATGTTGGCTTCAAGTGCGGTTATTTATAGTAGAGAACCATGCAACCTAATCTGTTTCTCAAAGCACCGATGGGTGTGGCGCAGAAAGAGCAGCAGTAGTAGTAATGCTAGTAGTAGTGGTGATGGTGGTATGGTAATATGAATTATTGAAGAAGCACTAGCAGAAGTAGTAGTTAAAGCAGTAGCAGTACTAGAAGTTGTAGTAGTAGTAGAAGCAGTAATAGTAGTAGAAGTAATAATAGGAAAATTGTAATCGTAGCCTTTGAAGTAGATGTAGTACTGGTAAATAAGTAATACTAACAGTAGAAGAAGTAGTGGAAGCAGAAGTTGTAGTAGTAGTAGTAGTATAAGTAATAGCAGTAGACATAGTAGTAGAAGTAGTAACAGTAGTAGTAGTAGTAGCAATATCAGTAGTAGTTGAAGGAAAAGCAGTACTAGTAGCAGCGGCAGCTCAAGCTGTAGTAGTAGTAGTAGTCGAGGTTGTAGAAATAGTATTAGTTAAAGAAGAAGTTAAGTAGTAGTAGTAGTAGAAATTAAAGTAGTAGTAGTAGTAGCAGTTAAAGTAGCAGTTAAAGTAGCAGTAGTAGAAGTAGTAGTAGTAGAAGTTAAAGTAGTAGTAGTAGCAGTAGTAGTAGTAGTTAAAGTAGAAGTAGTAGTAGTTGTAGTTAAAGTAATAGTAGTAGTAGTTAAAGTTGGAGTAGTAGTAGGAGTAGTAGTTAAAGTAGCAGTAGTAGCAGTTAAAGTAGTTGTTAAAGTAGTATAAGTAGTAGTAGTAGTAGTGGTAGTTAAAGTAGTAGTAGTAGCAGCTAAAGAAGTAGTAGTTGTAGAAGTAGTAGTAGTAGTAGAAGTAGTAGCAATAGCAGATGTAGTAGTAGTAGTTGAAGTAGTAGTAATTGAAGTAGTAGTAGATAAAGCAGTAGCAGCAGTTAAAGTAGAAGTAGAAGTAGTAGTTATTAAAGTAACAGTAGTAGTTGTAGTTGAAGAAGTAGTTAAAGTAGTAGTAGTAGAAGTAGTGGTAAAAGTAGTACTTGTATTAGTAGTAGTAGAAGTAGTAGTAGTAGTAGTAGTAGTAGTTGTCGTAGTTGTAGTAGTAGTTAAAGTAGTAGTTAAAGTAGTACTAGTAGTTAAACTAGTAGTAGTTAAAGTAGTACCAGTAGTAGTAGTAGTACAAGTTAAAGTAGTAGTAGTAGGACAAGGTAAAGTAGTAGTAGTAGAATGGAAAGTAGTAGTAGTAGTAGTAGTAGTAGTTAAAGCAGTAGTAGTAGTTAAAGAAGTAGTTGTAGTAGTTAAAGTAGTAGTTAAACTAGTTAAACTAGTAGTAGTTAAAGTAGTACCAGTAGTAGTAGTAGTAGTACAAGTTAAAGTAGTAGTAGTAGGACAAGGTAAAGTAGTAGTAGTAGAATGGAAAGTAGTAGTAGTAGTAGTAGTTAAAGTAGTAGTAGTAGTTAAAGAAGTAGTTGTAATAGTTGAAGTATTAGTTTGTTTGTTTGTTTGATTTGAGGTATAACGTCCCCGTCAACATTGTAAAGGTCATTTTGGAGAAGTTGCTTCCAATTTTGTGGGACTTTTATCCGACATTGAGATGAAATGACATCAAGCCCTGTCGCCCAATGAAACCAATAGGGTTTATTAGCATGGACGGTCCGCCTCGCACCGCGGTTCCTGGACAGGCTGAGATCCACTAAGCGGTTTACCAGTACTAGTGTGCGGGCCAGATTCAGCTCTGCGTGGAAGCATCGTGCAGCCCATATATTTCTTCAAGCCCCAATGGGCGGGGGCCCGTTGTAGTTGTTAAAGTAGTAGTAGTAGTAGAAGTAGTTAAATTAGCAGTAATAGTAGTTAAAGTAGCAGTAGTAATAGTTAAATTAGTAGTCATATTACGGGCCTCCGTGGCCTAATGGGTAAGAGCGCTGACTCTTAGTCATTAGGTCTCTCACCGCCGTGGGTTCGAGCCTCGCTCGGGTCACGTGTGAGACGCCAAGTTCTGCAACGGAAGGTCAGGTGGTTTTTCTCCGGGTACTCCGGTTTCCGCCCACCTATGATTAACGATCGGCTCGATATGAGTGAAATAAACCTTGAAAGGGCCGTGAAACTCAAACCAAAAAAAAAAAGTAGTCGTATTAGCAGTAGAAATAGTTAAAGTAGTAGTAGCAAAAGAAATAGTTAAAGTAGGAGGAGAAGTAGTAGTAAAATTAGTAGTTGTGGTAGTAGTAATAGTAGTTAAAGTAGTAGTAGTAGTAAAATTAGTAGCAGTAGTAGTTAAAGTAGTAGTAGATAAAGCAGTAGTAGCACTTAAAGTAGTAGTAGTAGTAGTAGTAGTAAAGTAGCAGTAGTAGTAGCAGTAGTAGTAGTAGCAGTAGCAGTAGTAGCAGAAGTAGTAGTTGTAGTAGTAGAGGTTGAAGTAGTAGTAGTAGCAGTAGTAGTAGTAGTAGTAGTAGTAGTAGTTAAAGTACTAGTAGTAGAAGTAGTAGTTAAAGTAGTAGTGGTAGTTAAAGTAGTAGTAGTATTAGTAGTTAAAGTAGTAGTAGTAGTAGTTAAGGTAGAAGTAGTAGTTAAAGTAAAAGCAGTAGTAGAAGTTAAAGTAGGAGAAGTAGTAGTTAAAGTAGTAATCGTAGTAGTAGTGGTGTCGGTTAAAGTAGTAGAAGTAGTAGTAGTAGTTACAATAGTAGTAGTTAAAGTAATAGCAGTTAAAGTATTAGTAGCAGTAGTTAAAATAGTAGTAGTAGTTACTGTTAAAGTAGCAGTAGTAATAGTTAAAGTAGTAGTAGTAGTAGAAGTAGTAGTAGTAGTAGTAGTAGTAGTAGATGTTTAAGTAGTAGTAGAAGTCAAAGTAGAAGTAGTAGTAGTAGTAGTAGTAGTAGTAGTAATAGTAGTTAAAATAGTAGTAATAGTAGAAGTAGTTAAAGTCGGAGTGGTAGTAGTTAAAGTAGTAGCAGTAGTAGTTCAAGTAGCAGCAGTAGTAGTTAAAGTAGAAGTAGTAGTAGAGTGAGTGAGTGAGTTTCAGTTTTACGTCCCACCAACAGCTAAGGTCATACGGAGACGGGACCTCGGTTTAAAGATAAGTAGTAGTAGAAGTGGTAGTTAAAGAAGTAGAAGTAGTTAAAGTAGTAGAAGTAGTAGTAGGAGTTAAAGTAGTAGTAGTTGTAGTAGTAGTAGTAGTAGTAGTAGTAGTAGTAGTAGTAGTTAAAGTAGTAGTAGAAGAAGTAGTTAAAGCAGTAGTAGTAGTAGCTGTTAAAGTAGTAGTAGAAGTAGCAGTAGTAGAAGTTAAAGCAGTGGTAGTAGTGGTAGTAGTAGTTAAAGTAGTAGAAGTAGTTAAAGTAGTAGTAGTAATAGTAGAAGATAAAGTAGTAGTAGTATTAGTAGGAGGAGGGATGGAGTAGTCAAAATAGTAGTAGTAGTTGTAGTAGTAGTTAAAGTATTAGTAGTAGTAGTTAAAAAAGTAGTAGTAGTAGTAGTAGTAGTAGTAGTAGTAGTAGTAGTAGTAGTTAAAGTAGTAGTTTAAGTAGTAGTAGTTAAAGTAGTAGATGCAGTAGCTAAAGTAGTAGTAGTAGTTAATGTAGTAGTAGTAGTAGTTAAAGTAGTAGTCGTAGTAGTAGCAGTTAAAGTAGTAGTAGTTACAGTAGAAGTAGCAGTTAATTATAGTATTAGTGGTAGTAGTTAAACTACTAGTAGTTAAAGTTATAGAAGCAGTTAAAGAAGTTGTTTAGTAGTATGAGTAATAGTAGTAGTAGTAGAAGATAAAGCAGTAGCAGAAGTTAAAGTAGTAAAAGTAGTAATAGTTAAAGTAGTAGTAGTTGTAGAAGTTGAAGTAGAAGAAGAAGTAGTAGTTAAAGTAGAAGTAGTAATAGTAGTTAAAGAAGTAGTAGTTAAAGTAGTAGTAGCAGTAGTAGTTAAAGTAGTAGTTGTTAAAGTAGTATTAGTAGTAGTAGTTAAAGTAGTAGTAGTAGCAGTGGTAGTTAAAGTAGTAGCAGTAGTAGTTAAAGTAGTAGAAGTTGTAGTAGTAGCAGTAGTAGTAGTAGAAGAAGTAGTAGTAGTAGTAATAGTAGTAGTAGTAGTAGTAGTAGTAGTAGTAGTAGTAGTAGTAGTAGCAGTAGTAGTAGTAGTAGCAGTAGTTGTTGTAGTAGTAGTAGTAGTTAAAGTAGTAGTAGTTAAATTAGTAGTAGTAGAAGTAGAAGCCGGTTGAAGTAGAAGTAATAGAAGTTAAAGTAGTAGCAGTAGCAGTCGTTGAAGTAGTAATAGTAGTAGTAGTTAAAGTAGAAGTAGTAATAGTAGTTAAAGTAGTAGTAATAGTTAAAATAGTATTAGTACTGGTAGTTAAGATAGTAGTAGTAGATAAGTAGTAGTCAAGTTAAGTTAAGGTAGTAGTCGTAGAAGTTAAAGTATTTGTAGAGGAGTAGTAGTAGTTAAAGTAGTAGTAGTAGAAGTAGTAGCAGGTAAAGAAAAAGAAATTGTAGAAGTAGAAGTTAAAGTAGTTGGTTGATTTGAGGTTTAACGTCACCGTCAACACTGTAAAGGTCATTTTGGAGACGTTGCTTCCAATTTTTCGTGACTTTTACCCGACATTGAGATGAAATGATATCTCAAGCCCTGTCGCCCAATGAAACCAATAGGGTTTATTAGCATGGACGGTCTGCCTCGCACCGCGGGTCCTGGGCAGGCTTAGATCCTCTAAGCGTTTTACCAGTACTAGTGTGCGGGCCGGATTCAGCTCTGCGTGGAAGCATCATTCGGCCCATATATTTCTTTAACCCCTATGGGCGGGGGCCGGAAGTTAAAGTAGTATTAGTAGTAGTAGTTAAAGTAGTAGTAGTAGTCAAAGCAGTAGTAGTAGTTAAAATAGTAGTAGTAGTAGTAGTAGTAGTTGAGGTAGTAGTAGTAGTAGTAGTAGTAGGTAAAGTAGTAGTAGTAGTAGTTTGTAGTTGTAGTAGTAGTAGCAGTAGTTGTAGTAGAAGTAGTTAAAGTAGAAGTACAAGTAGAAGTTAAAGTAGCAGTAGTAGTAGTAGTTATAGTAGAAGTAGTAGTAGTAGTTGTGGCAGTAGTAGATAAAGTAGTAGTAGTAGGGGTAGTTAAAGTAGTAGAAGTAGAAGTTAAAGTAGTAGTAGTAGTTAAAGTAGTGGTAGTAGTAGTAGTAGTAGTAGTAGTAGTGGTAGCAGTAGATAAAGTAAAAGTAGTAGTAGTAATTAAAGTAGTAGAAGTTAAAGTAGTAGTAGTTAAAATAGTAGTAGTTAAAGTAGAAGTAGGTGTAGTTTAAGTAGTAGTAGTAGTTAAAGCAGTATTAGCAGTAGAAGTTAAAGTAGTAGTAGTAGTAGTAGTAGTAGTAGTAGTAGTAGTTATAGTAGTTAAAGAAGTAGTAGCATTAGTGGTAGTAGTAGAAGTAGTAGCAGGTAACGAAGTAGAAGTAGTAATAATTAAAGTAGCAGTAGTAGTTAAAGTAGTAGTAGTAGTAGTAGTAGTAGTAGTAGTTGAAGTTGTAGTAGTAGCATTTAGAGGTAGAAGTAGTAGTAGTTAAAGAAGTAGTAGTAGAAGTAGCAACAGGTAAAGAATTAGTAGTTGTTAAAATAGTAGTAGGTAGTTAAAGAAGTTGTTAAAGTAGAAGTAGTAGTTAAAAAAGTAGTAGTAGTAGTAGTAGTAGTAGTAGTAGTAGTAGTAGAAGAAGATAAAATAGAAGCAGTAGCAGTAGTTGAAGTAGTAAAAGTAGTAATAGTTAAAGCAGTAGTAGTTGTAATAGTTGAAGTAGTAGAAGAAGAAGTAGTTCAAGTAGTAGAAGAGTAGTAGTTAAAGTAGTAGTAGTAATAGTAGTTAAAGTAGTAGTTGTTAAAGTAAGTAGTAGTAGAAGCAGTGGTAGTTAAAGTAGTAGCAGTAGTAGTTAAAGTAGTAGAAGTTGTAGTAGTAGCAGTAGTAGTATAAGAAGTATTAGTATTAGTAGTAGTAGTAACAGTAGTTGTAGTAGTAGTAGTAGCAGTTAAAGTAGTAGTAGAAGTTAAAGAAGTAGTAGCAGGTAAAGAAGTTAAAGTAGTAGAAGTAGTTAAAATAGTATTAGTAGCAGTAGTTAAGGAAGTAGTAGTAGTTAAGGTAGTAGTTAAAGTAGTAGTAGTAGTAGTAGTAGTTTAAGTAGCAGTAGTAGTAGTAGTAGTAGTAACAGTAGTGGCAGTAGAAGTAGTTAAAGCAGAAGTACTAGTAGAAGTTAAAGTAGTAGTAGTAGTAGTAATTAAAGTAGTAGTAGTTAAGAAGTCGAAGTAGTAGTTAAAGAACCAGTTGAAGCAGTAGTACTAGTAGTTGAAGTAGCAGTAGTAGAAGCAGTTAAAGTACTAATAGTGGTAGTTAGATTAGTAGTAGTAGTTTAAGTAGTAGTAGTAATAGTAGTTAAATAGTAGCAGCAGGAGTAGTTAAAGTAGTAAAAGTAGTAGTAGTTGTTGTAGTTGAGGTAGTAGTAGAAGTATTAGTAGTTAAAGTAGTACTGGTAATAGTAGTTAAAGTAGTAGTAGTTAAAGTAGTAGTAGCTGTAGTAGTTAAAGTAGTAGTAGTTGTTAAAGTAGTTTAAGTAATAGTAGTTAAAGTAGTAGTAGTAGTAGTAGTGCTAGTCAAAGTAGTAGTTAAAGTAATAGAAGTTGTAGTAGTAGTAGTATTAATAGTAGTAGTAGTAGCAGTAGTTGTTGTAGTTTGTTTGTTTGTATTGGAGTTTAACGGCCCAGTCAACACTTTTTAGGTCATTTTTGAGCCGGTCAGTTTACCTATCAACACTTTCCTGGGCAAGCTTATACGTAAGCGGTAAACCAGTACAGTGCACATCCTTTCGCCAGAAACTGACAACTGCCCTTCTTGAATCAGCGGAAGGGAGAGAATGACCGTAGAAAAGATTTCATGATCAATCTCCACGAAAGAATGTTGCCGACCCCGGCGGGAGTCGAACCCGCGACCTCCTGATCACCAGTCAGACGCGCATCCGACTGAGCCACCGAGGCCGGCAGTTGTTGTAGTAGTAGTAGTGGTTAAAGTAGTAGTAAAAGTTAAAGTAGTAGTAGCAGTTAAAGTAGTAGTAGTAGAAGTAGTAGCAGGTAAAGAAGAAGAAGTAGAAGTAATAGAAGTTAAAGTAGTAGCAGTAGCATTAGTTGAAGTAGTAATAGTAGTAGTAGTTAAAGTAGTAGTAGTAATAGTAGTCAAAGTAGTAGTAATAGTTAAAATAGTATTAGTAGTAGTAGTTAATATAGTAGTAGTATTTAAAGGTAAGTAGTACTCAAGTTAAGTTAAGGTAGTAGTAGTAGAAGTTAAAGTAGTTATAGAGTAGTAGTAGTTAAAGTAGTAGTAGTAGAAATAGTAGCAGCTAAAAAAGTAGAAATAGAAGAGGTAGAAGTTAAAGTTGTAGCAATAGTAGAAGTTAAATTAGTATTAGTAGTAGTAGTAATAGTAGTTAAAGTAGTAGTAGTAGTTAAAATAGAATTAGTAGTAGTAGTTAAGGTAGTAGTAGTAGTAGTAGAAGTTAAAGTAGTACTAGTAGTAGATTAAGTAGCAGTAGTAGTAGCAGTAGTAGTAGTAGGAGTAGTTGAAGTAGAAGTAGTTAAAGTAGAAGTAGTTAAAGTAGAAGTACTAGTAGAAGTTAAAGTAGAAGTAATAGTAGTAGTAGTTATAGTAGCAGTAGTGGTAGTAGCAGTAGCAGTAGTAGTAGTAGTTAAAGAAGTAGTAGTTAAGATGTAGTAGTAGTAGTTAAAGAAGCAGTTAAGTAGTAGTACTAGTAGTTAAAGTAGTAGTAGTAGAAGCAGTTAAAGTACTAATAGTGGTAGTTAGATAAGTAGTAGTAGTTAAAGTAGCAGTAGTGACAGTAGTAGATAAAGTAGTAGTAGTAGTTGTAGGGGTAGTTAAAGTAGTAGAAGTAGAAGTTAAAGTAGTATTAGTAGTAGTAGTAATTAAAGTAGTGGTAGTATCAGTAGAAGTATTTAAAGTAGTAGTAGTTGTAGTAGTTAAAGTAGTAGTAGTAGTAGTAGTAGTAGTTAAAGTAGCAGTAGAAATAGTAGTTAACGTAGTAGTAGTAGTTAAAATATAATTAGCAGTAGTAGTTAAGGTAGTAGTAGTAGTACTTAAAGTAGTATTAGCAGAAGAAGTTAAAGTAGGAGGAGAAGGAGTAGTAAAATTAGGAGTTGCAGTAGTAGAAATAGTAGTTAAAGTAGTAGTAGTAGTGGAAGTAGTTAAATTAGCAGTAATAGTAGTTAAAGTAGTAGAAGTAATAGTTAAAGTAGTAGTAGTAGAAATAGTAGCAGCTAAAAAAGTAGAAATAGAAGAGGTAGAAGTTAAAGTTGTAGCAATAGTAGAAGTTAAATTAGTATTAGTAGTAGTAGTAATAGTAGTTAAAGTAGTAGTAGTAGTTAAAATAGAATTAGTAGTAGCAGTTAAGGTAGTAGTAGTAGTAGTAGAAGTTAAAGTAGTACTAGTAGTAGATTAAGTAGCAGTAGTAGTAGCAGTAGTAGTAGTAGGAGTAGTTGAAGTAGAAGTAGTTAAAGTAGAAGAAGTAGTTAAAGTAGTAGTAGAAGTAGTTAAAGCTGTAGTAGTAGTTAAGGAAGTAGCAGTTAAGTAGTAGAAGTAGTAGTAGTTATAGTTGTAGTAGTAGCAGGTAAAGAAGTAGTAGATATTAAAGTAGTAGTAGGTAGTTAAAGTAGTAGTAGTTAAAGTAGCAGTAGATAAAGCAGTAGTAGCAGTTAAAGTAGTAGTAGTAGTTAAAGTAGCAGTATTAGCAGTAGGAGTAGTAGAAGCAGTTAAAGTACTAATAGTGGTAGTTAGATTAGTAGTAGCAGTTTAAGTAATAGTAGTAATAGTATTTAAAGTAGTAATAGTAAAAGTAATAGTAGCAGCAGTAGTTAAAGTAGTTGTAGTTGTTAAAGTAGTATTAGAAGTAGTAGTTAAAGTAGTAGTAGTAGTAGTAGTGGTAGTTAAAGTAGTAGTAGTAGTAGTAGCAGTTTAAGTAGCAGTAGAAATAGTAGTAGCAGCAGTAGTTGTAGTAGAAGTAGTTAAAGTAGAAGTGCTAGTAGAAGTTAAAGTAGTAGTAGTATTAGTATAAGTTATAGTAGCAGTAGTTAAAGAAGTAGTAGTTAAGACGTAGTAGTAGTAGTTTAAGTAGGAGTTAAAGTAGTAGTACTAGTAGTTAAAGTAGGAATAGTAGAAGCAGTTAAAGTACTAACAGTGGTAGTTAGATTAGATTAGAAGAAGTAGTTAAAGAAGTAGTAGTAGTAGAAGTAGTAGTAGTTAAATAAGTAGTAGTGGTAGTAGTTAAAGAAGCAGTAGTATAAGTAGTAGTAGCAGTAGTTAAAGTAGTAGTAGTTGTTAAAGTAGTATAAGTAGTAGTAGTTAAAGTAGTAGTAGTGGTAGTAGTGGCAGTTAGTAGTAGCAGTTAAAGTAGCAGTTAAAGTAGAAGTAGCAGTAGTAGAAGTTAAAGCAGTAGTAGTAGTAGCTGTTAAAGTAGTAGTAGTAGTTACAGTAGTAGAAGTAGTAGATAAAGAAGTAGTAGTAGTAGTAGTGGAAGAGTAGTCAAAATAGTAGTAGTTAAATTACTAGTAGAAGTAGTAGTTAAAGTAGTAGTAGTAGTAGTTAAAGAGGAAGTAGTAGGAATAGTTAAAGTAGTAGATTCAGTAGATGTAGTAGTAGTAGTAGTAGCAGTTAAAATAGTAGTCGTAGTAGTAGCAGTTAAAGTAGCAGTAGTAGTAGTAGTTAAAGCAGTGATAGTAGCAGATGAAGTAGTAGTAGAAGAAGCTAAAGTAGTAGTAGTAGTTTAAGTAGCAGAAGTAGAAGTAGTAGCAGGTAAAGAAGCAGTAGGAGTAATAGTTAAAGTAGTAGTAGTTAAAGAAGTAGTAGTATTAGTTGTAGTAGTTAAGGTAGTATTAGTTGTAGTAGTAGTAGTTGTTGTTATAGTAGTAGTAGTAGTAGCAGTAGTAGTAGTAGCAGTAGAAGTAGTAGTTAAAGTAGTAGTAGTAGTAGTAGTAGTAGTTAAAGTAGTAGAAGTATTAGTAGTTAAAGTAGTAGTAGTAGTAGTAGTAGTTAAAGTAGAAGTAGTAGTTAAAGTAAAAGCAGTAATAGTAGTTAAAGTAGGAGAAGTAGTAGTAGTAGAAGTAGTAGTAGAAGTAGTAGTAGTAGTAGTAGTGGTAGTGGTGGTTAAAGTAGTAGAAGGAGTGGTAGTTGTTAAAGTAGAAATAGTAATATAAAAGTAGAAGTCGTAGAAGTAGCAGTTAATGTAGTAGTAGTAGTACTTACAGTAGAAGTAGCAATTAATTTTAGTAGTAGAAGTTTGTTTGTTTGATTTGAGGTTTAACGTTCCCGTCAACACTGTAAAGGTGATTTTGGAGACGTTGCTTCCAATTTTGTGGGACTTTTACCCGACATTGAGATGAAATGGCATCTCAAGCCTTGTCGTCCAATGAAACCAATAGGGTTTATTAGAATGGACGGTCCACCTCGCACCGCGGTTCCTGGACAGGCTTAGCTCCTCTAAGCGGTTTACCAGTACTTGTGTGCGGGCCGGATTCAGCTCTGCACGGAAGCATCATGCAGCCCATATATTTCTTCAAGCCCCTATGGGCGGGGGCCTTAGTAGTAGTGGTAGTAGATAAAGTAGTACTAGTAGTAGAAGACGTTAAAGAAGTAGTAGTAGTTGAAGTAGTGGTAGTAAATGAAGTTTTAGTAGTAGTAGTAGTTAAAGTAGTAGTAGTAATAGTAGTTAAAGTAGTAGTAATAATTAAAACAGTATTAGGAGTAGTAGTTAAGATAGTAGAAGTAGTTAAAGGTAAATAGTAGTCAAGTTAAGGTAGTAGTAGTAGAAGTTAAAGTAGTTGTATAGTAGTAGTAGTTAAAGTAGTAGTAGTAGAAGTAGTAGCAGGTAAAGAAGTAGAAATAGTAGAAGTAGAAGTTAAAGTAGTAGCAGTAGTAGCAGTTAAAGTAGTATTAGAAGTAGTAGATACAGTAGTAGTAGCTGTAGCAGTTAAAGTAGTAGTAGTAGTAGTAGTTAAAGTAGTAGTAGAAATAGCAGTTAAAGTTGTAGTAGTAGTTAAAATAGTATTAGTAGTAGTATTAAAGGTAGTAGTAGTTAAGGTAGTAGTAGTAGTAGAAGTGAAAGTAGTAGTAGTAATAGTAGCAGTTTAAGTAGCAGTAGTAGTAGTAGCAGTAGTTGTAGTAGAAGTAGTTTAAAGTAGAAAGGTAGTAGTAGTAGTTTAAGTAGTAGTAGTAATAGTATTTAAAGTAGTAGTAGTTAAAGTAGAAGTAGCAGCAGTAGTTAAAGTAGTTGTAGTTGTTAAAGTAGTATTAGTAGTAGTAGTTCAAGTAGTAGTAGTAGTAGTAATGGTAGTTAAAGTAATAGTAGTAGTAGTGAGAGTAGTAGAAGTTGTAGCAGTAGCAGTAGTAGTATTAGTAGTAATAGGAGTAGTAGTAGTAGGAGTAGTAGTTAACGTAGTAATAGTAGAAGTAGTTAAAGTTGTAGTAGTAGTTAAAGAAGTGGCCGTTAAGTAGTAGAAGTAGTAGTAGTTAAATTAGTAGTAGAAGTAGTAGCGGGTAAAGAAGTAGTAGTAGTTAAAGTGGTAGTAGGTAGTTAAAGTAGTAGTAATAGTAGTTAAAGTAGCAGTAGATAAAGCAGTAGTAACAGTTGAAGTAGTAGTAGTAGTAGTAGTAGTTAAAGTAGCAGTAGTAGCAGTAGTATTTGAAGTAGTAGTAGTAGTAATTCAAGTAGTAGCAGTAGTAGTTAAAGTAGTTAAGAAGTAGAAGTAGTTAAAGTAGTAGAAGTAGTAGTAGGAGTTAAAGTAGTAGCAGTAGTAGTAGTAGTAGTAGCAGTTAAAGTAGTAGTAGAAGTAGTTAAAGAAGTAGTAGTAGTAGAAGTAGTAGTAGTTAATGTAGTAGTAGTAATAGTAGTTAAAGTAGTAGTAGTTAAAGTAGTAGTATCAGTAGTTAAAGTAGTAGTAGTTTTTAAAGTAGTATTAGTAGTAGTAGTTAAAGTAGTAGTAGTAGTGGTAGTTAAAGTAGAAGCAGTTAAAGTAGAAGTAGCAGTAGTAGAAGTTCAAGCAGTAGTAGTAGCAGCTGTTAAAGTAGTAGTAGTAGTAGTAGTAGTAGTTACAGTAGTAGTAGTAGTAGTAGTTAAAGAAGTAGCAGTAGTAGTCGTAGTGGAAGAAGATAAAGTAGTAGTAGTAGAAGTAGTAGTCTAAATAGTAGTAGGTGTAGTAGTAGTTAAAGTACTAGTAGTAGTAGTTAAATTAGTAGTGGTAGTAGCAGTTAAAGTAGTAGTAGTAGTAGTAGTAGTAGTAGTTAAAGAAGAAGTAGTATTTAAAGTAGTAGTAGTTAAAGTAGTAGATACAGTAGTTAAAGTAGTAGTAGTAGTTAATGTAGTAGTAGTAGTAGTTAAAGTAGTAGTCGTAGTAGTAGCAATTAAAGTAGTAGTAGCAGTAGTTACAGGAAAAGTAGCAGTTAATTTTAGTAGTAGTGGTAGAAGTTAAAATAGTACTAGTAGTAGTAGGCGTTCAAGAAGTAGCAGCAGTTGAAGTTGTGGTAGTAGTAGTAGTTGCAGGAAAAGTAGCAGTTTATTTTAGTAGTAGTGGTTTGAAGTTAAAATAGTACTAGTAGTAGTAGACGTTCAAGAAGTAGCAGCAGTTGAAGTAGTGGTAGTAGTTAAAGTAATAGTAGTTGAAGTAGTAGTAGTAGTAGTAGTGGTTAAAGTAGTAGTAGCAATTAAAGAAGTTGTTAAAGAAGTAGAAGTAGTAGTTAAAAAAGTAGTAGGTGTAGTAGTAGTAGTAGTAGAAGTAGTAGTAGAAGATAAAATAGTAGCAGTAGCAGTAGTTAAAGTAGTAAAAGCAGTAATAGTTAAAGTAGTAGTAGTTGTTGTAGATGAAGCAGTAGTAGTAGAAGTATTAGTAGTTAAAGTAGTAGTAGTAATAGTAGTTAAAGTAGTAGTAGTTAAAGTAGTAGTAGCAGTAGTAGTTAAAGTAGTAGAAGTTGTGAAAGTAATATTAGTAGTAGTAGTTAAAGTAATAGTAGTAGTAGTGGTAGTTAAAGTAGTAGCAGTAGTAGTTAAAGTAACAGAAGTTGTAGTAGTAGCAGTAGTAGTATTAGTATTAGTATAAGTAGTAGAAGTAGTAGTAGCAGTAGCAGTAGTAGTTGTTGGTGTAGTAGTAGTAGTAGTTAAAGTAGCAGTAGAAGTTAAAGTAGTAGTAGCAGTTAAAGTAGTAGTAGTAGAAGTAGTAGCAGGTAAAGAAGAAGAAGTAGAAGTAATAGAAGTTAAAGTAGTAGCAGTAGCATAAGTTGAAGTAGTAATAGTAGTAGTAGTAGTAGTTAAAGCAGTAGAAGTAATAGAAGTCAAAGAAGTAGTAATAGTAGTAGTATTTAAAGGTAAGTAGTAGTCAAGTTAAGTTAAGGTAGTATTAGTAGAAGTTGTAGAGTAGTAGTAGTTAAAGTAGTAGTAGTAGAAATAGTAGCAGCTAAAAAGGAGAAATAGAAGAGGTAGAAGTTAAAGTTGTATCAATAGTAGTAGTTAAATTAGTATTAGTAGTAGTAGTTAAAGTAGTAGTAGTAATAGAAGTTAAAGAAGTAGTGGTAGTTAAAATAGAATTAGTAGTAGTTAAGGTAGTAGTAGTAGTAGAAGTTAAAGTAGTAGTAGTCGTAGTAGTAGTGGGTTAAGTAGCAGTAGTAGAAGCAGTAGTAGTAGTAGCAGTAGTTGAAGTAGAAGTAGTTAAAGTAGAAGTAGATAAAGTAGAAGTACTAGTAGAAGTTAAAGTAGTAGTAGTAGTAGTTATAGTAGCATTAGTAGTAGTAGTAGTAGTAGTTAAAGAAGTAGTAGTTAAGACGTAGTAATAATAGTTAAAGTAACAGTTAAAGTAGTAGTACTTGTAGTTAAAGTAGTAGTAGTAGAAGCAGTTAAAGTACTTATAGTGGTAGTTAGATTAGTAGTAGTAGTTATGGTAGCAGTAGTGGCAGTAGTAGATAAAGTAGTAGTAGTAGTAGTAGGGGTAGTTATACTAGAAGAAGTAGAAGCAGTATTAGTAGTAGTAGTTAAAATAGTGGTAGTAGCAGTAGTCGTAGTAGTAGTAGCACTAGATAAAGTAGAAGTAGTAGTAGTAATTAAAGTAGTAGTATTTAAAGTAGAAGAAGTTAAAGTGGTAGTGGTTGTAGTTAAAGTAGTAGTATATAAGTTGTAGTTAAAGTAGTAGTAGTGGTTAAAGCAGTATTAGCAGTAGAAGTTAAAGTAGTAGAAGTAGTAGTAGCAGTAGTAGTTAAAGTAGTAGTAGTAGTAGTAGAAGTAGTTAAAATAGTAGTAGTGGTAGTATTGGTATTAGCAGTTAAAGTAGTAGTGGTAGAAGTAGCAGAAGTTGTAGCAGTAGTAGTAGTAGCTGAAGTAGTAGTAGAAGAAGCTAAAGTAGTAGTAGTAGTAGTAGTTTAAGTACAAGAAGTAGAAGTAGTAGCAGGAAAAGAAGAAGAAGTAGTAATAGTTAAAGTAGCAGTAGTAGTTAAAGTAGTAGTAGAAGTAGTTAAAGCTGTAGTAGTAGTTAAGGAAGTAGCAGTTAAGTAGTAGAAGTAGTAGTAGTTATAGTTGTAGTAGTAGCAGGTAAAGAAGTAGTAGATATTAAAGTAGTAGTAGGTAGTTAAAGTAGTAGTAGTTAAAGTAGCAGTAGATAAAGCAGTAGTAGCAGTTAAAGTAGTAGTAGTAGTTAAAGTAGCAGTATTAGCAGTAGGAGTAGTAGAAGCAGTTAAAGTACTAATAGTGGTAGTTAGATTAGTAGTAGCAGTTTAAGTAATAGTAGTAATAGTATTTAAAGTAGTAATAGTAAAAGTAATAGTAGCAGCAGTAGTTAAAGTAGTTGTAGTTGTTAAAGTAGTATTAGAAGTAGTAGTTAAAGTAGTAGTAGTAGTAGTAGTGGTAGTTAAAGTAGTAGTAGTAGTAGTAGCAGTTTAAGTAGCAGTAGAAATAGTAGTAGCAGCAGTAGTTGTAGTAGAAGTAGTTAAAATAGAAGTGCTAGTAGAAGTTAAAGTAGTAGTAGTATTAGTATAAGTTATAGTAGCAGTAGTTAAAGAAGTAGTAGTTAAGACGTAGTAGTAGTAGTTTAAGTAGCAGTTAAAGTAGTAGTACTAGTAGTTAAAGTAGGAATAGTAGAAGCAGTTAAAGTACTAACAGTGGTAGTTAGATTAGTAGTAGTAGTTTAAGTAGTAGCAGTAATAGTAGTTAAAGTAGTAGAAGTTAAAGTAGTAGTAGCAGCAGTAGTTAAAGTAGATGTAGTTGCTAAAGTAGTATTAGTAGTAATAGTTATAGTAGTAGTAGTAGTAGTGGTAGTTGAAGTAGTAGTAGTAGTTGTTAAAGTAGTAGAAGTTGTAGCAGTAGCAGTAGTAGTACTAGTAGTAGTAGTAGTAGCAGTAGTTGTTGTAGTAGGAGTGGTAGTTAAAGTAGTAGTAGAAGTTCAACTAGTAGTTAACGTAGTAGTAGAAGTTCAACTAGTAGTTAAAGTAGTAATAGTAGAAGTAGTTAAAGTTGCAGTAGTAGTTAAAGAAGTGGCAGTTAAGTAGTAGAAGTAGTAGTAGTTAAAGTAGTAGTAGTAGAAGTAGTAGCAGGTAAAGAAGTAGTAGTAGTTAAAGTGGTAGTAGGTAGTTAAAGTAGTAGTAGTAGTAGTTAAAGTAGCAGTAGATAAAGCAGTAGTAGCAGTTAAAGTAGTAGTAGTAGTAGTTAAAGTAGCAGTAGTAGCAGTAGTATTTTTAGTAGTAGTAGTTCAAGAAGTAGCTGTAGTAGTTCAAGTAGTAAAGAAGTAGAAGTAGTTAGGGTAGTAGAAGTAGTAGTAGGAGTTAAAGTAGTAGTAGTAGTAGTGGCAGTAGTAGTAGGAGTAGTAGTAGTAGTAGTAGTAGTAGTAGTTAAAGTAGTAGTAGAAGAAGTAGTTAAAGAAGTAGTAGTAGTAGAAGTAGTAGTAGTTAAATAAGTAGTAGTGGTAGTAGTTAAAGAAGCAGTAGTATAAGTAGTAGTAGCAGTAGTTAAAGTAGTAGTAGTTGTTAAAGTAGTATAAGTAGTAGTAGTTAAAGTAGTAGTAGTGGTAGTAGTGGCAGTTAGTAGTAGCAGTTAAAGTAGCAGTTAAAGTAGAAGTAGCAGTAGTAGAAGTTAAAGCAGTAGTAGTAGTAGCTGTTAAAGTAGTAGTAGTAGTTACAGTAGTAGAAGTAGTAGATAAAGAAGTAGTAGTAGTAGTAGTGGAAGAGTAGTCAAAATAGTAGTAGTTAAATTACTAGTAGAAGTAGTAGTTAAAGTAGTAGTAGTAGTAGTTAAAGAGGAAGTAGTAGGAATAGTTAAAGTAGTAGATTCAGTAGATGTAGTAGTAGTAGTAGTAGCAGTTAAAATAGTAGTCGTAGTAGTAGCAGTTAAAGTAGCAGTAGTAGTAGTAGTTACAGTAGAAGTAGCAGTTAATTTTAGTAGTAGTGGTAGAAGTTAAAGTATTACTAGTAGTAGTAGACATTAAGGAAGTAGCAGTAATTGAAGTAGTGGTAGTAGTTAAAGTTATAGTAGTTGAAGTAGTAGTAGTAGAAGTAGTTAAAGTAGTAGTAGCAGTTAAAGAAGTTGTTAAAGTAGAAGTAGTAGTTAAAGAAGTAGTATGAGTAGAATTAATAGTAGTAGTAGTAGAAGTAGTAGTAGAAGATAAAATAGTAGTAGTAGCAGTATTTAAAGTAGTAAAAGTAGTAGTAGATGTTGTAGTTGAAGTAGTAGTAGTAGAAGTATTAGTAGTTAAAGTAGTAGTGGTAATAGTAGTTAAAGTAGTAGTAGTTTAAGTAGTAGTAGCAGTAGTAGTTAAAGTAGAAGTAGTTGTTAAAGTAGTATAAGTAGTAGTAGTTAAAGTAGTAGTAGTATTTAGAAGTTAAAGTAGTATTAGTTGTAGTAGTAGTAGTAGTTGTTATATTAGTAGTAGTAGTAGTAGCAGTAGTAGAAGCAGTAGTAGTAGAAGTAGTAGTTAAAGTAGTTCTTGTATTAGTAATAGTAGTTAAAGTAGTAGTTGAAGTTTAAGTAGTAGTAGTAGTTAAAGTAGTAGTAGTAGAAGTAGTAGCAGAAAAAGAAGTAGAAGTAATAGAAGTTAAAGTAGTAGCAGTAGTTGAAGTAGTAATAGTAGTAGAAGTTAAAGTAGTAGTAATCGTAGTAGTAGTAGATTAAGTAGCAGTAGTAGAGCAGTAGTAGTAGTAGCAGTAGTTGAAGTAGAAGTAGTTAAAGTAGAAGTAGTTAAAAAGAAATACTAGTAGAAGTTAACGTACAAAAAGTAGTAGTAGTAGTAGTAGTTATAGTAGCAGTAGTAGTAGTTGTAGTAGTAGTAGAAGTTAAAGAAGTACTAGTTAAGACGTAGTAGTAGTTAAAGTAGCAGTTAAAGTAGTAGTACTAGTAGTTAAAGTAGTAGTAGCAGAAGCAGTTAAAGTACTAATAGTGGTAGTTAGATTAGTAGTAGTAGTTAATGTAGTAGTATTGGCAGTAGTAGATAAAGTAGAAGTAGTAGTAGTAGGGGTAGTTAAAGTAGTAGAAGTAGAAGTTAAAGTAGTATTAGTAGTAGTAGTAGTAGTTAAAGTAGCAGTGGTAGTAGTAGTAGAAGTAGTAGCAGTAGATAAAGTAGAAGTAGTAGTAGAAATTAAAGTACTAGTAGTTAAAGTAGTAGCAGTTAAAGTAGTAGTAGTTGTAGTTAAAGTAGTAGTAGTTGTAGTTAAAGTAGTAGTAGTTAAAGTAGTAGTAGTTGTAGTTAAAGTAGTAGTAGTTAAAGTAGTAGTAGTTGTAGTTAAAGTAGAAGTAGTAGTTAAAGCAGTATTAGCAGTAGAAGTTAAAGTAGTGGAAGTAGTAGTAGTAGTAGTAGTAGTTGTAGAAGTTAAAGTAGTAGCAGTAGTAGTGGTAGTATTGGTATTAGCAGTTAAAGTAGTAGTAGTAGAAGTAGCAGAAGTTGTAGCAGTGATAGTAGCAGATGAAGTAGTAGTAGAAGAAGCTAAAGTAGTAGTAGTAGTTTAAGTAGCAGAAGTAGAAGTAGTAGCAGGTAAAGAAGCAGTAGGAGTAATAGTTAAAGTAGTAGTAGTTAAAGAAGTAGTAGTAGTAGTTGTAGTAGTTAAGGTAGTATTAGTTGTAGTAGTAGTAGTTGTTGTTATAGTAGTAGCAGTAGTAGCAGTAGTAGTAGTAGCAGTAGAAGTAGTAGTTAAAGTAGTAGTAGTAGTAGTAGTAGTAGTTAAAGTAGTAGAAGTATTAGTAGTTAAAGTAGTAGTAGTAGTAGTAGTAGTTAAAGTAGAAGTAGTAGTTAAAGTAAAAGCAGTAATAGTAGTTAAAGTAGGAGAAGTAGTAGTAGTAGAAGTAGTAGTAGAAGTAGTAGTAGTAGTAGTAGTGGTAGTGGTGGTTAAAGTAGTAGAAGGAGTGGTAGTTGTTAAAGTAGAAATAGTAATATAAAAGTAGAAGTCGTAGAAGTAGCAGTTAATGTAGTAGTAGTAGTACTTACAGTAGAAGTAGCAATTAATTTTAGTAGTAGAAGTTTGTTTGTTTGATTTGAGGTTTAACGTTCCCGTCAACACTGTAAAGGTGATTTTGGAGACGTTGCTTCCAATTTTGTGGGACTTTTACCCGACATTGAGATGAAATGGCATCTCAAGCCTTGTCGTCCAATGAAACCAATAGGGTTTATTAGATTGGACGGTCCACCTCGCACCGCGGTTCCTGGACAGGCTTAGCTCCTCTAAGCGGTTTACCAGTACTTGTGTGCGGGCCGGATTCAGCTCTGCACGGAAGCATCATGCAGCCCATATATTTCTTCAAGCCCCTATGGGCGGGGGCCTTAGTAGTAGTGGTAGTAGATAAAGTAGTACTAGTAGTAGAAGACGTTAAAGAAGTAGTAGTAGTTGAAGTAGTGGTAGTAAATGAAGTTTTAGTAGTAGTAGTAGTTAAAGTAGTAGTAATAATAGTAGTTAAAGTAGTAGTAATAATTAAAACAGTATTAGGAGTAGTAGTTAAGATAGTAGAAGTAGTTAAAGGTAAATAGTAGTCAAGTTAAGGTAGTAGTAGTAGAAGTTAAAGTAGTTGTATAGTAGTAGTAGTTAAAGTAGTAGTAGTAGAAGTAGTAGCAGGTAAAGAAGTAGAAATAGTAGAAGTAGAAGTTAAAGTAGTAGCAGTAGTAGCAGTTAAAGTAGTATTAGAAGTAGTAGATACAGTAGTAGTAGCTGTAGCAGTTAAAGTAGTAGTAGTAGTTAAAGTAGTAGTAGAAATAGCAGTTAAAGTTGTAGTAGTAGTTAAAATAGTATTAGTAGTAGTATTAAAGGTAGTAGTAGTTAAGGTAGTAGTAGTAGTAGAAGTGAAAGTAGTAGTAGTAATAGTAGCAGTTTAAGTAGCAGTAGTAGTAGTAGCAGTAGTTGTAGTAGAAGTAGTTTAAAGTAGAAAGGTAGTAGTAGTAGTTTAAGTAGTAGTAGTAATAGTATTTAAAGTAGTAGTAGTTAAAGTAGAAGTAGCAGCAGTAGTTAAAGTAGTTGTAGTTGTTAAAGTAGTATTAGTAGTAGTAGTTCAAGTAGTAGTAGTAGTAATGGTAGTTAAAGTAATAGTAGTAGTAGTGAGAGTAGTAGAAGTTGTAGCAGTAGCAGTAGTAGTATTAGTAGTAATAGGAGTAGTAGTAGTAGGAGTAGTAGTTAACGTAGTAATAGTAGAAGTAGTTAAAGTTGTAGTAGTAGTTAAAGAAGTGGCCGTTAAGTAGTAGAAGTAGTAGTAGTTAAATTAGTAGTAGAAGTAGTAGCGGGTAAAGAAGTAGTAGTAGTTAAAGTGGTAGTAGGTAGTTAAAGTAGTAGTAATAGTAGTTAAAGTAGCAGTAGATAAAGCAGTAGTAACAGTTGAAGTAGTAGTAGTAGTAGTAGTAGTTAAAGTAGCAGTAGTAGCAGTAGTATTTGAAGTAGTAGTAGTAGTAATTCAAGTAGTAGCAGTAGTAGTTAAAGTAGTTAAGAAGTAGAAGTAGTTAAAGTAGTAGAAGTAGTAGTAGGAGTTAAAGTAGTAGCAGTAGTAGTAGTAGTAGTAGCAGTTAAAGTAGTAGTAGAAGTAGTTAAAGAAGTAGTAGTAGTAGAAGTAGTAGTAGTTAATGTAGTAGTAGTAATAGTAGTTAAAGTAGTAGTAGTTAAAGTAGTAGTATCAGTAGTTAAAGTAGTAGTAGTTTTTAAAGTAGTATTAGTAGTAGTAGTTAAAGTAGTAGTAGTAGTGGTAGTTAAAGTAGAAGCAGTTAAAGTAGAAGTAGCAGTAGTAGAAGTTCAAGCAGTAGTAGTAGCAGCTGTTAAAGTAGTAGTAGTAGTAGTAGTAGTTACAGTAGTAGTAGTAGTAGTAGTTAAAGAAGTAGTAGTAGTAGTCGTAGTGGAAGAAGATAAAGTAGTAGCAGTAGTAGTAGAAGTAGTAGTCTAAATAGTAGTAGGTGTAGTAGTAGTTAAAGTACTAGTAGTAGTAGTTAAATTAGTAGTGGTAGTAGCAGTTAAAGTAGTAGTAGTAGTAGTAGTAGTAGTTAAAGAAGAAGTAGTATTTAAAGTAGTAGTAGTTAAAGTAGTAGATACAGTAGTTAAAGTAGTAGTAGTAGTTAATGTAGTAGTAGTAGTAGTTAAAGTAGTAGTCGTAGTAGTAGCAATTAAAGTAGTAGTAGCAGTAGTTACAGGAAAAGTAGCAGTTAATTTTAGTAGTAGTGGTAGAAGTTAAAATAGTACTAGTAGTAGTAGGCGTTCAAGAAGTAGCAGCAGTTGAAGTTGTGGTAGTAGTAGTAGTTGCAGGAAAAGTAGCAGTTTATTTTAGTAGTAGTGGTTTGAAGTTAAAATAGTACTAGTAGTAGTAGACGTTCAAGAAGTAGCAGCAGTTGAAGTAGTGGTAGTAGTTAAAGTAATAGTAGTTGAAGTAGTAGTAGTAGTAGTAGTAGTGGTTAAAGTAGTAGTAGCAATTAAAGAAGTTGTTAAAGAAGTAGAAGTAGTAGTTAAAAAAGTAGTAGGTGTAGTAGTAGTAGTAGTAGAAGTAGTAGTAGAAGATAAAATAGTAGCAGTAGCAGTAGTTAAAGTAGTAAAAGCAGTAATAGTTAAAGTAGTAGTAGTTGTTGTAGATGAAGCAGTAGTAGTAGAAGTATTAGTAGTTAAAGTAGTAGTAGTAATAGTAGTTAAAGTAGTAGTAGTTAAAGTAGTAGTAGCAGTAGTAGTTAAAGTAGTAGAAGTTGTGAAAGTAATATTAGTAGTAGTAGTTAAAGTAATAGTAGTAGTAGTGGTAGTTAAAGTAGTAGCAGTAGTAGTTAAAGTAACAGAAGTTGTAGTAGTAGCAGTAGTAGTATTAGTATTAGTATAAGTAGTAGAAGTAGTAGTAGCAGTAGCAGTAGTAGTTGTTGTTGTAGTAGTAGTAGTAGTTAAAGTAGCAGTAGAAGTTAAAGTAGTAGTAGCAGTTAAAGTAGTAGTAGTAGAAGTAGTAGCAGGTAAAGAAGAAGAAGTAGAAGTAATAGAAGTTAAAGTAGTAGCAGTAGCATAAGTTGAAGTAGTAATAGTAGTAGTAGTAGTAGTTAAAGCAGTAGAAGTAATAGAAGTCAAAGAAGTAGTAATAGTAGTAGTATTTAAAGGTAAGTAGTAGTCAAGTTAAGTTAAGGTAGTATTAGTAGAAGTTGTAGAGTAGTAGTAGTTAAAGTAGTAGTAGTAGAAATAGTAGCAGCTAAAAAGGAGAAATAGAAGAGGTAGAAGTTAAAGTTGTATCAATAGTAGTAGTTAAATTAGTATTAGTAGTAGTAGTTAAAGTAGTAGTAGTAATAGAAGTTAAAGAAGTAGTGGTAGTTAAAATAGAATTAGTAGTAGTTAAGGTAGTAGTAGTAGTAGAAGTTAAAGTAGTAGTAGACGTAGTAGTAGTGGGTTAAGTAGCAGTAGTAGAAGCAGTAGTAGTAGTAGCAGTAGTTGAAGTAGAAGTAGTTAAAGTAGAAGTAGATAAAGTAGAAGTACTAGTAGAAGTTAAAGTAGTAGTAGTAGTAGTAGTTATAGTAGCATTAGTAGTAGTAGTAGTAGTAGTAGTTAAAGAAGTAGTAGTTAAGACGTAGTAATAATAGTTAAAGTAACAGTTAAAGTAGTAGTACTAGTAGTTAAAGTAGTAGTAGTAGAAGCAGTTAAAGTACTTATAGTGGTAGTTAGATTAGTAGTAGTAGTTATGGTAGCAGTAGTGGCAGTAGTAGATAAAGTAGTAGTAGTAGTAGTAGTAGTAGGGGTAGTTATACTAGAAGAAGTAGAAGCAGTATTAGTAGTAGTAGTTAAAATAGTGGTAGTAGCAGTAGTCGTAGTAGTAGTAGCACTAGATAAAGTAGAAGTAGTAGTAGTAATTAAAGTAGTAGTATTTAAAGTAGAAGAAGTTAAAGTGGTAGTGGTTGTAGTTAAAGTAGTAGTATATAAGTTGTAGTTAAAGTAGTAGTAGTGGTTAAAGCAGTATTAGCAGTAGAAGTTAAAGTAGTAGAAGTAGTAGTAGCAGTAGTAGTTAAAGTAGTAGTAGTAGTAGTAGAAGTAGTTAAAATAGTAGTAGTGGTAGTATTGGTATTAGCAGTTAAAGTAGTAGTGGTAGAAGTAGCAGAAGTTGTAGCAGTAGTAGTAGTAGCTGAAGTAGTAGTAGAAGAAGCTAAAGTAGTAGTAGTAGTAGTAGTTTAAGTACAAGAAGTAGAAGTAGTAGCAGGAAAAGAAGAAGAAGTAGTAATAGTTAAAGTAGCAGTAGTAGTTAAAGTAGTTGTAGAAGTAGTTAAAGCTGTAGTAGTAGTTAAGGAAGTAGCAGTTAAGTAGTAGAAGTAGTAGTAGTTATAGTTGTAGTAGTAGCAGGTAAAGAAGTAGTAGATATTAAAGTAGTAGTAGGTAGTTAAAGTAGTAGTAGTTAAAGTAGCAGTAGATAAAGCAGTAGTAGCAGTTAAAGTAGTAGTAGTAGTTAAAGTAGCAGTATTAGCAGTAGGAGTAGTAGAAGCAGTTAAAGTACTAATAGTGGTAGTTAGATTAGTAGTAGCAGTTTAAGTAATAGTAGTAATAGTATTTAAAGTAGTAATAGTAAAAGTAATAGTAGCAGCAGTAGTTAAAGTAGTTGTAGTTGTTAAAGTAGTATTAGAAGTAGTAGTTAAAGTAGTAGTAGTAGTAGTAGTGGTAGTTAAAGTAGTAGTAGTAGTAGTAGCAGTTTAAGTAGCAGTAGAAACAGTAGTAGCAGCAGTAGTTGTAGTAGAAGTAGTTAAAGTAGAAGTGCTAGTAGAAGTTAAAGTAGTAGTAGTATTAGTATAAGTTATAGTAGCAGTAGTTAAAGAAGTAGTAGTTAAGACGTAGTAGTAGTAGTTTAAGTAGCAGTTAAAGTAGTAGTACTAGTAGTTAAAGTAGGAATAGTAGAAGCAGTTAAAGTACTAACAGTGGTAGTTAGATTAGTAGTAGTAGTTTAAGTAGTAGCAGTAATAGTAGTTAAAGTAGTAGAAGTTAAAGTAGTAGTAGCAGCAGTAGTTAAAGTAGATGTAGTTGCTAAAGTAGTATTAGTAGTAATAGTTATAGTAGTAGTAGTAGTAGTGGTAGTTGAAGTAGTAGTAGTAGTTGTTAAAGTAGTAGAAGTTGTAGCAGTAGCAGTAGTAGTACTAGTAGTAGTAGTAGTAGCAGTAGTTGTTGTAGTAGGAGTGGTAGTTAAAGTAGTAGTAGAAGTTCAACTAGTAGTTAACGTAGTAGTAGAAGTTCAACTAGTAGTTAAAGTAGTAATAGTAGAAGTAGTTAAAGTTGCAGTAGTAGTTAAAGAAGTGGCAGTTAAGTAGTAGAAGTAGTAGTAGTTAAAGTAGTAGTAGTAGAAGTAGTAGCAGGTAAAGAAGTAGTAGTAGTTAAAGTGGTAGTAGGTAGTTAAAGTAGTAGTAGTAGTAGTTAAAGTAGCAGTAGATAAAGCAGTAGTAGTAGTTAAAGTAGTAGTAGTAGTAGTTAAAGTAGCAGTAGTAGCAGTAGTATTTTTAGTAGTAGTAGTTCAAGAAGTAGCTGTAGTAGTTCAAGTAGTAAAGAAGTAGAAGTAGTTAGGGTAGTAGAAGTAGTAGTAGGAGTTAAAGTAGTAGTAGTAGTAGTGGCAGTAGTAGTAGGAGTAGTAGTAGTAGTAGTAGTAGTAGTAGTAGTAGTAGTTAAAGTAGTAGTAGAAGAAGTAGTTAAAGAAGCAGTAGTAGTAGAAGTAGTAGTAGTTAAATAAGTAGTAGTGGTAGTAGTTAAAGAAGCAGTAGTATAAGTAGTAGTAGCAGTAGTTAAAGTAGTAGTAGTTGTTAAAGTAGTATAAGTAGTAGTAGTTAAAGTAGTAGTAGTGGTAGTAGTGGCAGTTAGTAGTAGCAGTTAAAGTAGCAGTTAAAGTAGAAGTAGCAGTAGTAGAAGTTAAAGCAGTAGTAGTAGTAGCTGTTAAAGTAGTAGTAGTAGTTACAGTAGTAGAAGTAGTAGATAAAGAAGTAGTAGTAGTAGTAGTGGAAGAGTAGTCAAAATAGTAGTAGTTAAATTACTAGTAGAAGTAGTAGTTAAATTAGTAGTAGTAGTAGTAGTTAAAGTAGTAGTAGTAGTAGTAGTAGTTAAAGAGGAAGTAGTAGGAATAGTTAAAGTAGTAGATTCAGTAGATGTAGTAGTAGTAGTAGTAGCAGTTAAAATAGTAGTCGTAGTAGTAGCAGTTAAAGTAGCAGTAGTAGTAGTAGTTACAGTAGAAGTAGCAGTTAATTTTAGTAGTAGTGGTAGAAGTTAAAGTATTACTAGTAGTAGTAGACGTTAAGGAAGTAGCAGTAATTGAAGTAGTGGTAGTAGTTAAAGTTATAGTAGTTGAAGTAGTAGTAGTAGAAGTAGTTAAAGTAGTAGTAGCAGTTAAAGAAGTTGTTAAAGTAGAAGTAGTAGTTAAAGAAGTAGTATGAGTAGAATTAATAGTAGTAGTAGTAGAAGTAGTAGTAGAAGATAAAATAGTAGTAGTAGCAGTATTTAAAGTAGTAAAAGTAGTAGTAGATGTTGTAGTTGAAGTAGTAGTAGTAGAAGTATTAGTAGTTAAAGTAGTAGTGGTAATAGTAGTTAAAGTAGTAGTAGTTTAAGTAGTAGTAGCAGTAGTAGTTAAAGTAGAAGTAGTTGTTAAAGTAGTATAAGTAGTAGTAGTTAAAGTAGTAGTAGTATTAGTGGTAGTTAAAGTAATAGCAGGAGTAGTTAAATTAAAAGAAGTTGTAGTAGTAGCAGTAGTAGTAGTAGTAGTAGTAGTAGCAGTAGTTGTTGTAGTAATAGTAGTATTTAAAGTAGTAGTAGAAGCTAAAGTAGTAGCAGTTAAAGTAGTAGTAGTAGAAGTAGTAGCAGGTAAAGAAGAAGTAGAAGTAATAGAAGTTAACATTAGTTGAAGTAGTAATAGTAGCAGTAGTGAAAGTAGTAGTAGTAATAGCAGTCAAAGTAATAGTAATAGTTAAAATAGTATTAGTAGTAGTAGTTAAGATGGTAGTAGTATTTAAAGGTAAGTAGTAGTCAAGTTAGGTTAAGGTAGTAGTTGAAGAAGTTAAAGTACATGTAGAGCAGTAGTAGTTAAAGTAGTAGAAGTAGAAATAGTAGCAGCTAAAGAAGTAGAAATAGAAGAAGTAGAAGTTAGTAGTAGTAGTAGTAGTAGTAGTAGTAGTAATAATAGTAGTTAAAGTAGTAGTAGTAGTTAAAATAGAATTAGTAGTAGTAGTTAAGGTAGAAGTAGTAGTAGTCATAGAAGCAGTAGTTTAAGTAGCAGTAGTAGTAGCAGTAGTAGTAGTAGCAGTATTTGAAGTAGAAGTAGTTAAAGTAAAAGTACAAGTGGAAGTTAAAGAAGTAGTAGTAGTAGTGGTAGTAGTAGTAGTGAAAGAAGTAGTAGTTAAGACGTAGTAGTAGTTAAAGTAGCAGTTAAAGTAGTAGTACTAGTAGTTAAAGTAGTAGTAGTAGAAGCAGTTAAAGTACTAACAGTGGTAGTTAGATTAGTAGTAGTAGTAGTAGTAGTTAAAAAAGCAGGAGTGGCAGTAGTAGATAAAGTAGTAGTAGTAGGGGTAGTTGAAATAGTAGAAGTAGAAGTTAAAGTAGTATTAGTAGTAGTAGTAGTTAAAGTAGTGGTAGTAGTACTAGTAGTAGAAGTAGTAGAAGTTGTAGTAGTAGTAGTAGTAGTAGTAGTAGCAGTAGTAGTAGCAGTAGATAAAGTAGAAGTAGTAGTGTAATTAAAGCAGTAGTAGTTAAAGTAGTAGAAGTTGTTAATGTAGTAGTAGTTGAAGTTGTAGTAGTTAAAGAAGTGGCAGTTAAGTAGTAGAAGTAGTAGTAGTTAAAGTAGTAGAAGTAGTAGCAGGCAAAGAAGTAGTAGTAGTTAAAGTAGTAGTAGGTAGTTAAAGTTGTTGTAGTAGTAGTAGTAGTAGTAGATAAAGTAGCAGTAGATAAAGCAGTAGTAGCAGTTAAAGTAGTAGTAGTAGTAGTTAAAGTAGCAGTAGTAGTAGTTGTAGTTGAAGTAGTAGTAGTAGTAGTAGTTAAAGTAAAAGTAGTAGAAGTAGCAGTTCAAGTAGTAGTAGTAGTAGTAGTAGTGGTAGTTAAAGTATTAGTAGAAGTAGGAAAATTAGTAGTAGTAATAGTTGTAGTAGTAGTAGAAGGAAAAGTAAAAGTAGTAGTAGTAGTAGCAGTAGTAGTAGTTAAAGTAGTAGAAGAAGTAGTTAAAGAAATAGTAGTAGTAGCAGTAGTACAAGTTAAAATAGTAGCAGTAGTAGAATTTGAAGTGGTAGTGGTAGGGAAAGTAGTAGTAGGAGTAGTAGTATTAGTAGTTATAGTTAAAGTAATAGTAGTAGTTAAAGTTGTAGAAGTTAATGAAGTAGTAGTAGCAGTTAAAGTAGCAGTAGTAGTAGTCTTAGTTAAAGTAGTAGTAGCAGTAGTAGTTAAAGTAGTAGTAGTTAAAGTAGTAGTAGTTGTAGTAGTTAAAGTAGTATTAGTTGTAGTTGTAGTAGTAGTTGTTGTTGTTATAGTAGTAGAAGAAGTAGCAGTAGTAGTAGCACTAAAAGCAGTAGTTAAAGTAGTAAGAGTATAAGTAGTTAAAGTAGTAGTAGTAGTAGTTAAAGTAAAAGCAGTAGTAGTAGTTAAGATAGTAGTAGTATTTAAAGGTATGTAGTAGTCAAGTTAAGTTAAGGTAGTAGTTGTAGAAGTTACAGTAGATGTAG